>VWZD01008879.1:170071-231072 GCA_013396695.1 Sakesphorus luctuosus | reverse complement strand
GTGTCACGTGTGCGGCGGCGGGGCCGGAACGGGGCCCGAGCGCGCGCCTGGACCGGCTGAGCGGCGCGCGCGCCCCGCGCCCTTCCCGTTCCCGTTCCTCGCGTTCCGCCCCGGGGGCGCGCGCGGCGGAGGGAGAGCCCCGCGCCAGCCCCGCGCCGCTCTTCCCTCGCCGCTCTTCCCTCGCCCCTTCCTGCCCTCCCTCCGTCCCTGCCGGAGCCGCGCGAGCATGGAGCTGTTCCAAGCTAAGGACCACTACATCCTGCAGTGCGGGGAGCGCGCTCTGTGGTGCAGCCGCAGGGACGGCAGCCTCCAGCTGAGAGCCGGTGGGTGAAACACGCGGGCACGGCAGGGCGGGGGGTCCGCGCCGCTCCCCGCAGCTCCCGGACCGGCCGCGGGTCCCCCCGGGCTGCGGGAGCCGCGCAGGGTCACGCGTGTCCCGCGGCCCGACCGGGCACGCACCTTCCCTCTCCCTGTGTTTTGTTTCTCCGTGAAATAAAGCCCGAGTGCCCGGGCAGTGCCCGGTGCTGGCGGTCTCTGGTCCCCCCGGGAGCAGCGCAGGGCTGGGGTCAGCCTTACATAAGGGATGCTACCGCTGGATGGATGGCGACTGGGGCCAGTGTGTCCCCCTGGTCGCCTCCCCCAGGAGAACCGAACAGGTGGCTGTGCCGGGTTGGGACTAGATGGTCTTTAAGGTTCATCCCAGGCATTACTATTCTGTGGTTTCTGAAGTGCTGCTGAATTTTTTCGTGGCTGTGTACTGACAGCTACAGTGCTACAATTAGATGTATCCCCCCCTTCCTCTGTATTAATACCGGGCTGAGGAGATGGGAACGTGAACAAAAATTGAGGTGGAGCTGTATTAATGGGAATTTTGAAACACTGGCAATTATCCCGTCCTGCCTGGAAGGTTAGTTAGTAAAGGTGGCTATAAAATGAAATACCACCCTTTGAAACCATCCTGCTTTGAGAATTATGGGCTCCCTGCCTGTGGCAGGGGGTTGGAGCAAGATGATCTTTAAGGTCCCTTCCAATCCAAAGCATTTGATGACTCCGTGATTCCAATATGTAGCTTTGATATAAAGGACCATACTGACCCTGTTTATATGTTGAAGGTGCTCTAAAGAGCTGTGGGTTTCACCAAACGTATGGCAGGTTGCACAGATGTTATTCACAGCTTTCCAAAATTGAAATCCATGCTATGCTAAAACTGGTCTCTGAGTGTGCATGTGGCCAGGTCCATTGTCTAAGTACAGTAGTTTATGAGCTTTTTTCAAAAAGGCTGGTCAGATCTATACAAAAACATCAAATATCATTGCTATCTGTTTTTCTGAAGAACTGTTTTCATACTGCACTTTCTCGTGTTTTCATTCTTTAGTTGTCTTGTCAGTGCAATTTGTTTGTGTCTCTTAGATAAAATTACAGTCTGTGTCAAGTTAGTGTGACTAATTCTATTCCATCAGCTTCACTAACCCAGCAATACTTTGATTGGTAAGTGATCTCACAAAATATTTGATGTTAAGCCAGCAAAACCCACTGCTGCTCAATGAAATACTTGCTTTCATAGAGTGAAAAAACCTCCCTCGGGTTTAGATTTGTGGTAGTTGTAGTCACCTGCATAGGCATTAAAGCTCTTGACCCAGAGTAATAAAAGCACAAACTAGTGAGCTGTAGTTCTGGAGACTGGTGTTTCAAAAGTTTCATTTTAAAGGCATCAATGCCTTGTTTTCATGCAGCCATTGCTGTGTTTGTTTATTTTTTCTTGGTGTCCATCGAGCTCCCAGAGGCTTTGCCAGTGCCCCGCAGTTTGTCTGTGTGCTGTTCAGCAGCATTTTGCCCTTCCCCTCCCTCTCCATTTTCAGCCAGTTTCCATGTGATCCCTCGTGTGTGTGACCTGCAGATTAATGAAAGGTAATGTGATATTGAAGTCTCTTGGTCTGCTTGAAACTCTCGATTGTTAGTCACTCTTTCTCATTTCAATGTGTTTGTGGTTTTGTTTTTCCAACCCTGTCTGTGAATCATCTTCTAGACAGCTGACTTTAGGAAATTAACTACCTTAGTATGTTGAATGCAAGCCCAAGAAAGAAACAGTTCTCTTACAGAAGTATTTCTTGGATCAATAGCTCTTTCTGGTATTGAGACAAAGCTGCATATCCTCAGTTTTACAATTTTATTACATTTATAATTGAGGCCACTGACGGAAATGAGCAAATGGATTTCTGTGTGATGAGTCACTGCCATGTTAAAAAAAACCAAACAAAGTCATAACTTGTGTTCATTGACATGTTTAATAATCTGTCAAAAGGCTGTAATCTAACTATGTGTGTCTGCTTGGTTTTGGAGGACTTGGATTTATTCAGTCCTATGGAGGCTGCTCTGAGTTAATCTGTGTATTCATGGATGGAAATAGATAGTGCTGGTAAACCTTGCAAAGTGTTGCTTTATATGGTAGGTCTGAGTCTAAAGAGCTGGTGCTGAGCTTTAAAATACTCTCCTCCCTCAACTATAAAGGCCTGTTCAGAAATTTGCCAATCTTTAAAAGCTGTGTTTCTGGCCTCTTTGAGTCATGGAGATAACAGCTTGAATAAAAAGAAAAAGCAAAAAAATCTTGTTAAATATTTGCCATAAGCAAAGTCTGAGGTTGGCCCTAGTTAGAAGGATGTCTGCCTGTGTTTACAAGATGTTTCTGGGCTTTTTATATTCTCTAAAGTGAAAGGACTAATGAGTCACCTGCAGGAAATCCATTAATCACTTTGACATCACGGATTTTTAAGGAATTTAGCTTTACAGGAATTTACAGTGTACTTTTTTGAGTGTAGTGAAAAAACATGTGTTGGTCAATTATGTTTTAAATACCTTCCATCAGGCCTTGTTCAGGGTTTCACTCTTGGCTTACTCTGTTTATTCTCTGTGTGGCTGTTCCTGACTGGTAATTCCACACAGGTTACAAACATAATTTTACTGGTGATGTTGGTATAATTTATATATTTATATTTGCTTGTGTAAACATGTATAGAAAGGAGCAGAAGTATTGAAGGCACTCCACTCTTCTCAGCATTTGCTTATCAATAGAAAAAGGAATGAGACTGTTGTGTCCTGAGAGCTTCTATTATCATTGTGTTGGCCTTGAAAATACACCAGGCAGCAATGCCCTGGTAAATAACATTAGGAATAGCTGCTACTAAACTGTTTCTAGGAGTTATGCTGATTCCCACCACCCTGGAGAAAAAACTATCAGGTATTGAGTGATTGGAATTACAGATTGGAATTATTTTAACACAGCTTTTAGGGATGTCGTGCTCAAAGACTCCATGGTTGCCTCTACCTGTAAGAGTAAGGTGGTTTTTAGATGTGTATTTTCTTTGGAATTGTAGCTAGAGGCAAATGAGCCATTTGTTTGTTTCAAATAATGACTTTAGGAATGTATTTGTACAGTATTTGTTTTCATCTGTTAAAAATAGTTGTGAATCAGCAACTGAAGCAATGCCTTTTAAATACTTCTAATGAGGGACATGCTGCCAAACAGCATTTTCAGAGCATCAGGGGACAGATTTCAGGATAGATGCCATAGTCTGATAGTGTGAAATCTTCCCTGAAACACAAATCATAAGGCCATCTAATATTCTAGCTGTGTGCTTGCCTTACTCCTCAAAGACATTACAGGAGCTGTGTAAGAATTCCCTTGTCAGAATTCCTGAGCTGTTCTTCATGGCTGTGGACTGGAGGAGAGGAGTTCCTTTGTGTCAAGTCTTATGCCTGTAAATGCTCAAGTGAAGGCCTTGAGCTAATTAATTGTGTAAGGAGTGAAACCACTGATACCAATACATGTATTGGTAAGTTTAAGGCTACAGAGCAGTCCTAAGCAGGGCTCTAAAGGGGGTGATGGACTAAGTGTTAACTCATACTACTGAATTATTCCATGTAAAATTGCCTTCCAGAATTTCAGCAGTATGTCTTGGAAACTGCCTATTTATTCTGGGAAACGAATTCCACAGGAGGCTGTAGCTTTAGAAAAATTCTCTCCATATTTCAAGTGACTTCATAAGGAACCTCAAGCTGTTTTCTGACACCTTTTTAGCTGCAATGGTTCCCGCGCTGCTTCTCGCCCTTGCTTGCTCATTCTGTTCCCTCTTTTCCTCACTCTTCCTTAGTTGTCAGCACCACGTACTTTGTGACAAACCAGATGTCAGAGCTGATCTGAATTAGCTGCAACCCAGCAGGAACGTGTGCCTGAATCTTGAGCAGTTGGGCCCCTGTTGCTGCTCATTCCTTCTCGTACGAGAGAACGGAGGGGCCCGGGGGACTGGGATGGGCTGCTCGATGCCCTTTGATGGATTAAATATTACATACATTAGTCAATGTTGTAGCTTCTAACTGTGAGGCAAGATCTTCACATGTATTTATCAGAGAGAAATGATTTTCCCCTTTTAATAAATAAGATCTGCTTTGTGATTTTATCCAGTATTCTTTTTACAGAGCATACTAAACCTGAAACTGAGACTTACGTGGGTTAATGGTATGTTACAGCCTAACCTGGTGACAATTAAATAAATCTTGGGGTCAGGTGCTTCTTTACTTTCCTGTGGAGTCTTATCAGACAAGTTGAATATAACAAGGGTGTGCTTGTCTTTTTTCTTACCATTTTCCTTCTGTGAAGAGTTCTGGAAATACAAATCTTGTTCTAACTCAGATACAAAGGTGTCTTGGAGTTCCTGCCCATGCTGAAATGACCTGAGGTTTTAAATGCATGAAAAACTTCTTAAGCTTAATATTCTGGTGTTGCTGGTTTTTTTTTCTTCCCCAGAATTAAATGAATCTAATTCAAGTGGATTTTTGTGCCTTGAATTTTCCTTGCAGACGTTAGAGTCCTCTTTGATCTCATGAGTTAGTATTAACTAAATATTGAATAGGAAATAGCAGACTAACTACAACTAAAATATTTAGAACAGAAGGCACTGACTTCAAATAAGTAAGGTCTACATCTGTACCAAAGGCTTGTGGTTTATTCATCTGAGAATACTGTTATTCTTATTAGGTTCTTTCACAGTTTAACAGTGTGGGTGATATTTCAGTACTACAAGTGTAAGGGAACATTAAAACTTCAGTGTTTTTAAGTTTTAAACTCTGAACTGCACGAAAAGGCAGCCATTTGTTTGATAGGCTGCCTGTGCTTTTTAAAAACAATTATTGTAGATTGGAAATGGGATTTTTTTTAATGGTGTTAAATTGATACTGTTAAACATACAGGAGAAACTTTGAAACTGTGTCCCAGAAAGGAAGTTAATGCTGTACCTTCTTAAAGTGAGGGGTTTTTAAGATGCTTCCCTGGAGGTTTTGTGGAACTTGAGGAGGCACTTGGTGGGCACTGGGGCATTTGCTGGTTGTGAGAGTGGGACTGACAACAGGAGAACACTCTCTTGCTTCTCTTCCCAAGGGCTTTGCTGCAGCTCCACAGGAGCCCTGGAATGTCAAGGGACTGCTCAGGGACTTCACTCAATACTTCCCTCAAACTATGAGACTTCTCAGATGGTAGTTTAGCATTTTTATTTAGCAGCAAATTCTTCAGTGCAATAACAAACATGTCTCAAATACAGCTTAATGAAACACTGAATGTGCTTCAGAAACTCATCCTTTAGGTTTGTGTATTGAGACTCAGAGTTGGGCAGAATGTACTTTTTACCCTCAGATATCTCAAAGATTTGAGTCTACTGATTAAAGTATTTAGATGTTTCACAATTCATATTTAATCTTACAGAGAACATGAATTTTTAATGTACATTGAATTTTTCAGAGATGAAGATGCAAATTTTGAGTTGCTAAATTTGTTTCTCATTAAGTGTTAAACTTGCTGTGAACTTGTGACTCAGAGTAGCTCTGCTCATTGAATGTTCTGGATTTGTTATAAAAATGTGTCTTGTTATTCTAATTGAGAAATTCATATGCACAACTAAATCTCTATTTCTTGAAAACCCACTGTCCTGGCATGTAATCTTAACTTGGTCTAGGATGATTTATCTCCTCTCTTTATTTAAATGAATATCAACACAAACTTTTCCTAGTTTATTTTCAATTGTGATTTAGCCACAGCACTTTTGCAAGACTCACATGCAGAAAATCTGAACCAGGAGCTGACACTTCTGAGACAGAACTTGAAAACAGAGTCCCCAAAGGACGGATGTACCTGTGGCCATGTGCAGGTTTTTCTTCTCCCTTGATCTGTTTAAACCTTTAGTGAAGTGCTCTGATACCAGTCTGTGGAGTTAACCCAGCTGCTGGTCACCAGTTATTTGAGCTGGTCATCTTCTCATTACTTACCTGTTTGTTCCAATCATTGCATTTTGTGTGTTTTCATAGAAAAAAAAGTACTGGAGACAGAGTATCAAGAAGAGAAGAAATTACTGGACATATTTCTAGAGGAGGAATTTGGAAATAGTAGAAAAACTGTTTTTTATGAAAGCTCTGCTTTAGTAAACAGGTACATTAATACTTAATCCTCAGTTGTGTTTTCTTGTTCCAAGCATCTCCAATTACTTCCCCATTAAAATCAGGGAGAGAATTGTTTTCCTGCAAAGCTGAACCAAAATGAATGAAATACCACTTGAACACTCAGGTTTTTCCTTCTAAGGAGGAGATCTTACTTGAAGACAACTGTGAAACAGTGTTTGCTGTGTCTTTGAAAAACTTCTGAAAGCAAGGCTCTTCAACATACTTTGACCTGGAAAACTTGTGTTCTGAGTCATTTACCAAGTCTTTTATCTCTGGTAAAATATTAAGGATAGTGGGCAAAATCATGCTGAGATGCTGAAGGAAATGGCATAAAAGATGCCAGCATTGTGCAAAACAGAATTCAGAGCCAAATTTAAAAGTATATGACCTTGTGTTGTAGTTTGGGATTCTTATGTAAATTCTCTCCCCTGCCACTAACTGCCCATGCTAGGAGTTAACAAAAAGAGTCGTTAACTGCTGATTTCTTGGGTGGGGGCAGGTTGTCTCTTTTGTTTTTGGGGACTACACACGGCTGAGGGGAAGGGGGGTTGGGAGGCGGGGGGGAGTCAGTTGCCTTCCGGCCGGGACGGCTCCTGGCTGTGGGTTTCCTGCTGGCCTGCTCGTGGGGGACGGCTCCTCGCTTCTGCCTGCTGGCNAGCAGTTAAGAACAGTTATCCTTCTTGTATTAAAGTTCCTCTTCTAAATTTGATAAAGAGTGGCGTGATTATTGTAGAGGAGGCCCCCTCCCCAGCTTGTGAGTAAACATTTTTGGTTTTTTTTCTCCTCAAACCAAGACACCTTGCCCAAGAGGAGCTGCAGAATGTAAATGATAAATATGCTGGTCTGTCATTAATTGTCAACTTTCAGTTCTTCTTTTCTCTTTTTCAGTTTAGTAAAAAGAGCAACTTTCCCACATGTTGGTTGAGTTCTCAGTGATGGTTGAGTTCTTCCCTGTATTGATGTGTCTTCTAGTAATATCTAAGTGATATGTTGCTCCTTGTGACCTGATTAAATAGTCAAATTGTCCCTAACATTTAAAAAAATAAAACAAAGGGGAGGATATGTGTGGTGTGTGTGTCCTGCAAACCTTTACTGTCTGTTCCTGAAACATGTGCCAAGTTTTTGAGTAGAACTCCCTCATTTAGTGCTATAAATGGTTGTTTCCAATCCATAATTCTTTTTGTGCTGAGTCTCATTAGTTGGGCAATCAAAGAGGAAACTTAATTATGGTGTCAGAAGGACAGGTGACAATGAGGGAAAACTTTATCTTACTTAGCCTTGGCTCACCACACCTCTGCCGGTAATTCTCTCATGGCTCTTAAGAAGCATTAACATAAGTCAGCTCAGTGATTAGCAAAACAAACAAATTTCCATAATTGTGAAATCCTTCTGCTACTTTAATGTTTATATTTAATTTTTTTTGAGGATAGGATAGCTTTCTTTCATACTTATTCAGCATGGCTGTAACTGAGCACACTTTTAGTAGAGTATCTCAGAATGAGTGAACACAGTGTTTAAGCTGTCAGTTTTGTAAGTAGGTTTGAATAAAATCTCTCTCCTTCCTGTTTGACAGTTCCCTTCTTGCAGAGTAAATAGGATTAAAAAAAAATGCAGACAACCTCCTGCTTTCTTAACTTTCAGGATATACCCACAAGCAACTTGAGCTTTGCTAAAATACCAGCTGAAAAGGGGAATGTGTGTTGGTGTGTAATAATTAGAGCGGTGTTATTGCTTTTGGAAGGATAAAAGGTATTATTTTCTTTCCTGTATCGTTTCTGAGAAAGTGTTTACTAGTTGAGTTCAGCAGTGTGAAGAATTAAAGGAAGTTCTAAAGTTAAACAACCAAAAACCCCAAACGAACCAACGAAAAACCCAACCCTTTAAGCTTCAGTGGCTTGGCACATACTTGCATTTTAAGAGAGTCCCTGCTGGGCAGTTTTCCGAATGGTATTTACAGGTTTGTGGAAGGGTTGTGAGGAGCTGATTCTCATTCCAGGCAGTTGAAATGCATCGAACAGCTTGTTGCATGTTTAGCCACCTACAGCAGTGGTTTCTAAAGTGGGGTGCACACATCCATTGGGGGCTGGGGAGAAAATATTTTATACCAGTAATAAACATAAGGGAAACACTATTTTAAAATCCTTTTATTTCATCTGTCAAAACCTCCTGAGTTTTGTACATTTTATAATGTATTTAATATTAGTACTGTAGAATATGTAAATAATTTATAAATAAATACACACATATTTGGTGTCCATGCTGAAATATTTTTTTCCCTGGTGTGATAATTGATAAAAAAATTTGGAGGCCACTGATCGACAGGGTCAAGTTCTGTTTGGAGCAAACTACTGGGAACAGCAGTTTGTTCCCACTTGTAGTACAGGAGTTCCTTGTGCAATTACATGTAACACTGGATACTCTCCAGACTACTGAACATTTTCCACATGTTTTTCAGTTTCCCAAGCAATGCCTGGTGACTCAGGGGATTTCGAGACTGCAGCAGAACACAAAGAAGTGCTTCTTTATCAGAATGAGTAGTAACGATTCATTTTTGTTGGGTGCTTTGTCTGGGACTTGCATCCTGCTCCTGTAGCAGCAATACAGACTTGTGTTTTGTGCTTCCCCCCCACTGCTTTAAAGTTAACATTTTGTGACAATTAAGAGCTTGTCATACTGTCTTAATACTCCTTCATCTTTTTGCAAGGAGCTTAAATACAAATGTAGAAATCGTGTTGAATGGAAAACTCAATTAGCCCAAGTTTCGTTTGCATAAGTAGTACTTTATTTCCTGCAAGAGAAAGAAATTCAACTTTATACTCTTAAATCTTCCCAGTTAACTTGTAATCTCTTAATCCTGGTTAATATTTCAGAACACTATTCAAAGATGAACTGGAACTTGGAAGCAGACTTTCTTCTGAAAAGCTACAAAATGTCATAGGGGTCAAAGAATGCTAATAATAGTCTTGCTGTTGTCTTTGGTCTAAAGCAGACTTAATTTACAGAAAAAAGATCAAAACTATCTAAAAATAGTATTGAAGTGTTCTTCCTGAAAATTAACCCTTCAGGTGTCAAAAGTTACCGCAGCAGAGCCAAATGATTGATTTTGGCTACATACAGGGAGTTATTCTGCTTTTACTTTTTCTACGTAAGTATCTATTGCTTGTGTTGAATGGTGAGAATGAGGGAGAATTGCTGCTCTGTCAGATTGTAGAAAGTCTTTGAGAAATGGCTGGTGTTTGTGTTCATAGACTTCATATCACCTGAGCTGGCAGTTCAGTGACACTCACAGTGGGGTTGTGGTGAGTGCCCTGACAGCAAACCCTGTCCAGCTGAGATCCATTCCTGAAGGCCACCAAAGGCTGAGGAAGATAAGAGGTGTTTGCCCTCTGAACCACAGCAAGACTGACAGATAAGTAATTCCAGCTAGTTAGATTGAGCCAGGCAGCAGCTCAGTCATATGGGCTGGATTCAAGTGAGTACAAGAGAAATTGGTTTTCCTCCTGTTTTCTCCCCAGAGGAAGCTGACAGGCTGCCTGCTTAAGCTCTCCAGACTTGCCTACAGTCTTTCTGGACTGAGCAAGTGCTTTATTCCAAAGCAGCAGTTTGTTTTCTTGCTGGAATTTGTGCCTGACCTTGGATCAGCTCAGCTGGTGTAGACTGGAGAAAGGGCCAGAAAGCAGTTTTGGCTTTTGATACTCTTCCAAGTTGCCTTTGTATCACCTTTATCAGGGTTATGTTTGTGTAAACACAAAGAATTAAAGAAACTTTATCTGGTGTTGCGTGGCCCTGCATCAGTGCTGGGGGAAGTAATCACATCAAAGCTGGGCTTGTTCAGAATTTGTGAAGGAAGCTCCATTGTGCTGCAACTACAATGCTGATACAATCACTGTGAGCGGTAAATGTATTGTCAGAGGTCCTTAATCTCTGACAGAAATCGGCAAAAAGAGGCAACATTTATTTCAATAGTGTGAATGTAGTTAGTGGGATAAGGGAAGGAATGAGTAATTTTGTACTTCAGGATGGAGACTTGGTGAGCAAGCACATACCTCATAGTATTCCAGGCATGTCTTAAGGCCTGTCAAACTGGCAGGTCTCTCAAATTAAAATATACTGAGGACAGCAGAGAAATCTTTGAGTCAGGGAAGATCTCCCAAGGAACTCAACTCACTGCTCACAATGACACTTTCTGGGCACAGTTTCCTATTTTCTGCTTTGAAGGACAGTGGCTACTTTGACACTGCTCATTATCACCAGCACAATACTGTAAGAAGTCTGTTTCAACAACATTGTGTTGCAGTTTAAGGTTGAGAAATCTTTATTCCTGGCTGTCTGAGGTTCCAGAGGCGACCAGTATGGCATATCTAGGATGATAAGTTTGTGTGGGGAAACGAGTAACTGTGTTGATAAAAATTGTATTCCATGTTATATCCGAAAACATTCAGTCTGTTTTGGGTGTAGAGGAAAGTCCAGTGTTTCCTTTGATAGGGCCTTGTGGTGGTTAATTGTTATTGATAGGCATTTCTGTAAAAAAAAATCAAACTTGTAATGCATTTTTTTCAGCATTCAGCAGCCAGAAATGTGGGGAGGTCTCTTATGTATGCTATCCTAACACTTTTAACTAAGGATTTTCAGTTTTGTTTTGTAGGGATACTTTCCCCTTTGGCTTAAAAATGATGTGGATACTTTCTGTACCATGTATCCCTGTCTACTGACTTCTGCTGTCTTTTAAATTCTGCTGTATTTTATGGTTAAAGACCAAACTCCTACAGGCTTGCATTAACTTTCTCGGATCTCTGTATATTTGAAATCATTTGCATAAGCAAAGAAGAAATGGTTATAATTGTCAGAGATGCAGGATAGAGGCTCGAGGTTGCTGCTGCCAGATTTGCCTGACAGACTAAATGGCTGCAAGAGAACAGTCTTGAAGGATTTTACAGGGTTAGACAAAAGTTGGAAACAGCTTCTTCCTGTACAGAGTAAATAGGACTGCACTGAACATGAAACCCCATCTTCTTTGGGTGTGGGTGGGGAATGATATTTAAACCTTTGAATTTGTTTGGTTCATCCATCCTACATTTCCAGAGTGCACTCTTCAAGAGCAAGAGGTTCATATTGGTATTTACTGTAGTGCTATTCATTCAGCATGAGTGGGTGTTGTCTCTGAGCTGAGATACACAGGAAGCTGAACTGTAACCAGTAACAAAGTTCTAATCAGAAGGTTGGAGCCAGATATGTTTTATTTAGCTAAAACAACTTACTTGCTTTGATGCTGTCACACATACTTTCCTACAGAATGTTCTCTAGAAATAGTGT
The DNA here is from genome assembly GCA_013396695.1 of Sakesphorus luctuosus. Lineage (NCBI taxonomy): Eukaryota > Metazoa > Chordata > Aves > Passeriformes > Thamnophilidae > Sakesphorus > Sakesphorus luctuosus. Next base: position 219,276 of record VWZD01008879.1, on the reverse strand, counting down.
GAGAAAAAATAAATCTTGTGATCCTTTCACCAAAGGAAGTCAGCATGATTCCACAGTTGGTGTTTTTTTCACAGCCAACAGGCATTTCTCCTGTAAGACTTCTTTGCATCTATGTTTTCTTCAACATTGAAAAAAAGTCAATCTCCTCAAATGATGCTAAATGTGTGTTTGTTTTTTTCCATATGCCCTGCCTTCCCCATAGAAAATTTTCTTAAAACAATCAGCTTTCTCCAGTAGTAATTTGATAATAATGCTTGTCACAAGAGCCAGTGCTGCCCAGCTGGTGGATCCATATTTGCTGTCTCTAAACTCTTGAAGTGGAATGTGCATTTAACTCCAAATACATCTCTTCTTTTCCAAAGCTTGTCTGTACTATAAGTCAAACTTCAGAGCCATTTCTCACTGTGCCTTTACTACTGGGGTGGTTGTTTGTGCTCCTTTAGAAGTCTTGGATAATGCATGTTATGTCTAGAGCTACCTCTGTCAGAGGAACCCAGAAGATTAATAGAACAGTGAAGTCTGTTATTGTCTGTACAGTCACTTATACCAGCTTTCTTATGTCCTTTTGCAGGTGAGTCTAAACTATTGTTTCCTTATACCCATTATGAAACAAAAATATTTTCTCTGTTTTATTGCATGTGAGCTGCTGGCAGAAAACATCACTTGCTATCCAGAGCTTTACTGCTAGTATCTCTTGTCATAACAGGAAATCAGTGTTTTAAAAAGCCTCAGGTGATGGTCTAGGTTATTGGGTTTGTGGCAGCCATGGTAGATCTTCACTGGTTTGGTTCCTTAAATTCCCCATGCTTGGCTTTTTTTGGCTGCCTGATGGATCTGGCTGGTTTGTGGCTGTCACAGTGGAACCTGAATGTGAAAGTCAGTTGCAAAAACAGCGAGAAGCAGATGAAGTCTGAGACAGTGCAACTCTGGGGGAGTCCCAAAAGACAAATCTGGGCTTGTGTGGGTGAACCAGGAAACAAGTGGAAGATTTGGGAGTGAGGAAAGCTGCCTGTGCTCCTCTTTCCTGTGTCTGACAGCTCAGGTTTCCCTCTCAGCATACAGATGTTACAGAATCCCAGACAGTTCTGAGTTGGAAGGGACCCACAAGGATCATTGAGTCCAACTCTTAAGTCAATGGCCCACACAGGAGATTGAACCCCTGACATTGACATTATTACAGCCAAGTTTTAACCAACTGAGCTGATGTTGTATGTTACTGGGAGTGAAACAGCTCAGGCTGTTCTAGAGCTGGTTCTGTATGAGCACAAGTCTCTGTTGTGAGAGTACAGGATGTGTTTTAGGTGCTTCAGCAGGGGTTGAGAGCAAATCAAACTGTTCACTCTGCCACACCCACCGTCACCAATATCCTGGTGCTCATCTGTCTCTGTCTCCTGAAGAAGTTAATTTGATTCCTGCATGATTCCTATGAGATTCTGTGCACACCACGTAGCTCTGTCTCTGCTACAGTGAAACAGGGAGAACCAGGGGTTTGGTTCAGGTTGGTCACACACATTCATTGTGGGTTTGTGCTGCCTCTGCAAACGTGGCTTTAAATTCTGCCACTGCGGGCTATTAGTTCCTGCTTGTCTGTGTACAGGCACGTGGGATCTGCCCCACTGAATGAGGTCATTCTAGATCTACCCTGACTTCAACAGCTTCTGTTCACCTCGTGCAAATGCTTCTGGTGTATTATAAATTGTGATGCTGAAAGTTAGGGAAAACAAAAAGTGTGTTCTTGAAATATCAAAGTTTCAATTAAAAGAAAAAAATCATACTGTCAGTTGTTACCTACAAATCTCAGACTTCCAAGAAGAAACAAAGGTCTTGTAAATAGACAAGAGTGTGTGTAGGTAGAGGATTTGTACTCTTATATTGTGTGAGGTTTTTCTTTCAAATGTTCATCTACTTACAAGAAGAGCTAAGATATTTATTTTGTCTGGATGTTAAAATGAGAAACACTTTTTACCTTGGAACAAGGGCATTTTGGTAGATAACAACAACTTGTCCTTTGTTGTATAGAAAGACCTCTTCTCCTTTGAGTTTCTTCTCTCCTACACAGATATTATTTCCTTTTAAGGACTTGTTTTCACTTTAAAAATTAGAATTAGGAGTTTTATTCTTTCCCCCACTCTTGAATCCTTGAAGAGGTGCTACACTATCAGAAACTGTCTTTGCCTTCTGCTTTCCCTTCTACTTCCTATGTGTTTCACTGGAATTTTAACAGCAGCAGAACTAGAAACCTAAACCTTCACTTTGTGTACTTTGATATTCCATGTAGTTGTGAAGAGTCTTTTAAGAGAAGAGGAAGTGTCTGAGTGTGTGGTGTGTGTGTGCATGTTTATAGAAAGAGGATGTGAAAGTAATAGTAATGGATACCTTGGGAGGGAGCTGGGGTTGAAAGTTAACATCTGCTGGGATTTTGAGACTCTGTTACTAACTTAGTGACTTGTATTCCATTGCACTATAGCCATGTAAGGTTTCAGTTATGTTGCATAGTCTAATGGATATTAGAAGAATTAAGCCTCCTACAAACTGAATTATTGAAGCCCAAAGCTACTGTTTTCCACTCTCAAACATCTGGGAAATTATGTGGGGTAGGACTATAAATTGGAAACTTAGTAATTTGGTCATAACTACTTGGTAACAAGCCAAGATTGAAGAGCCTGTGCCTTACCTATTGTGTGAATTATGGTGTATCTTCTACCCTCTAAGGTGGGGAAGGTGAAGAGGATGATCATCACTGGTGTAGTTGTCCTGGTGAGTTTGCTTTTTAAAAACAGGAGCTTTGTTCTTTTTTTGCAGCCACTGATCTTCTTTTGGCTTGGAATCCCATTTGTCTGGGCCTGGTAGAGGGAGTCATTGGTAAAGTTCAGCTTCATACAGGTATGTGGTTAGTTCTGTTTTATTTTTTTTCTGGTATGGGTTTTTAAATTTATTTTGTTTACTGCTAAATTTGTTTTAGTCTTTGCATTACAAATAATACTGCATAGCTCAGATGGAATGATGTAGTGTTCTTTACACTGGAGGAATACTCCCCAAATATGTGAACTTGCCAAAGTGATGATATTATAGTTGCAGATGCAAATTCCCTCTATTCTCCAGTGTGTGTGTGTTTTGGTTTGACACTGTCACATAAAAATAGAGAACTGCATTTGCAAATAGTAGAAACTTGTATTTGAAGTCCTGTCTAAGGCTTCCTGTGAGATTTATAGAATTCTTAAAACCTTTTTGAATAATTCCTTCAAGGGGATTCTTATTTTTCTCTTGTAGGACAGTGCAAAAACCAATGATGGAAGTTTTAACAAAGTGTAAGGCATGAATTCTCCATGCTATGTAAAAACCTGAAGGATAATTGCTACTTTGGTAGATGAACATTGGAAAGCAAAAGGAACACTTGAACTTGTTTGTAGATAAATTACAGAGCTATAAAATTAGAGCAGGTGTAGAATTCATTGTTATTTTAAGGATAAGCCTGTTTCTAACTGATAATGGCAATGTTTTCATGTGAAATAAGGTCAGTGCTCCATTAGCTTTATCAGCTACAAATCCCTGTGACTATAATAAATATTTATTTTGATATAGACCAGCTCTTTGAAAGATTCTTCTGCCAGTAGAGCTCTGGGTATCTGTTCCCTGGCAGGTGGGAAAGGCAGCCATAAACAGTTGCTGTGTGCCATTCTTTTTGTGAGTGCTTAGACCCTGCATTTAAAGTAGTGCCTGGCAATGTGATCAATACAGGTAAAGTTTCAAGTGTGTTCCAGGAGAGCAGAGTGTGCTGCAATGGGTCAGATGTTTGTGGGCTGTGGAACAGGAACAGATTAGTCAGGGGGGCAGTGTCAGACTGGCAGGAGTGGAGGATGGAAAACAGGGACTGGTACACACATGTAGTGTTATGTCAGACTAGTTCTGGGAATTGCATGGCTCCATAGTTACTGTGACCCCAGGTGCTTTTCTGAGAGTGATAGTTCAGAGCCCATCTCTCCATAAAGTTCATGATCCTCTTTCCAGTTGCATCACTTCATCTTCTTTAAATTTCACTTGCTGTTTTTGTCTGTGCTCATTCTACAGATATGTTTACCCACCCTTTGTCAGATCTGATGATATGAAGTGGTTCAGACTCTCCCATCTCCCTTCTCTTCTCAGGTTCTTTGTGTTGTTCAGCATGTGCTGTCCATGATGAATGATGGCTGAGCTCCAGTAATGACCTCTTACTGCTGTGGGAAAGTGCTCACTGATTGGTTTTAGCATGTGTTTTTTGTGTTTATCTGGGGTGTGGTGTTTTGTTTATTAAACAAAAAGCCTTCCCCCTTCTCACTAGGGAGTCTGGTGTAGGAGCCTTTGAAGGGGGAGACCTCAGATGCTTTCTGGAAGGTTTTGGTGTGTTGTGGCCTCTGAATACCCTTGTACATGTGCTTATTGTGAGGTGCTTCCTCTGCTTGTGAAATATGAGTTGAAACTTTCCCCAGCTGTGACACTCTAACAGGGGTCAGCTTGCAGTTGTCATGTAAATTAAGATTATCAGGTAATAAGCTTGTTATCTGGTCTTCTTTCCACGTGTCCTATAGAGCCACTGCATCAGTTTTGCTCCTCCAGGCATTTGGCTCAGTTGCTGCTGAGCCCAGGGGAGGTGTTTTGGTTTGTCTCTGGTGTTCAGGTGACACCATAACAAACTGTTCATGGACTATCCTTCATGTGGTGGATATTCTGGTATTTGGTAATGCAGCTGTCCTGTAAATGATGTTTATTTTCTGCCATTAAGTATCTGAAGAAAGATATCCTCCAGCAATTTATCCTTCTGCTGAGAGCTGCTGCTGCCTTGAACTTGCTGACATTTGCTTATGAGTGCCCTCCATGGGGCTGCAGTCAACAACAGGGGGTTGGCTGAGATGTCTTAGAGGTCTCTTGAAACCTGTTATTATCAGTGAACTCCTCCTTGATCATAGTCAAGGGTAGTTTGATGTTATCCTCTGGCTGACTCATCCAGCAGTCTGTAACAGTAACCTGTGTTCATTACTTATTCTTGTATCAATCTTTGTCACCTGGAAACTTTATCAGCACAAGTTGTATAAATATTTAACATTGCTGGACCATTATCCCCAGACTTGGAGTATGTGCTGCAAGAGCTGGGTGAAATGTTTCACAGACCTGACCTGCAACAGGAGGCATTGCTGCTCTGATTTCTTATCCTCTGCCCTCAGGTTATTCAGATCAGAAAACTTAATTTGAAGTTGGTTTGGCTAACAGGAATCCTGTGTGGGCTCTTCCTGCTCAGAATCCTGTTATTAGCTATTGTTGAACAGGAGCACTGTTGTTTTAACAATGTACTGACTAATGCTGGAAACTTTAAATGTATTTTTAAGTATTGAAGTTGGTACCAGTGCACTGCTAAACTGTCACTAAGCCTATATGCACTTTAATGTCTTGGGTATAGATTCTCATATGTTCTTGAAGGATTAGCTTATGGCAGGAATGCTGGAGTGGTCCAAACACAACCTTGAACTGTCCCTGTAATCAGTCTTGGGCTGTTAGTAATTTAGCATTGAAATACCCTTGCCATAATGCTGTAATTAGGGAGGGGATTTAATTTGCACATAATCTTGCTGGTTTTATTGCTTGCCTCATGCAGGAGAATTTGTAGGAAAGCTCCTGTGCTAGGGAAGGATCTCATAGGAACCAGCAAGCCAATATTACATGGCTTATTTTTTAATTCTTTCAAGAATTTTTGACATGAGAGAGGCAGTTGCACATCTGAACATAACTGTTCACTCACACTGGAGATGAAAGTCCAAGGAAAGTACCATTTAGTTTTTCCTCAAACTAGATTTTCTTAAACATGCAAATGCTTTTTTTGGGGGGGCAGGGGGAAACTCCAAGCCAAACAATAAAACCTTGATTGACTAGTGGAATATAAGGATGTGATTGCTTACCATTTTCTAGCCCTTCCTAAGATAACTTGTAAGAAAATGCAGAGTAGCAATGGGAATAGAAGGCAAAGGATTTTAGGATGTGTCATGGAGATGCTGCTGAACCAAATCACAGCACATTTTCTTGGTAAGATGCACAATAAATTCTATCTTTGCATGAGCTTCCCATATGGAGGCAATCACATCTCTTGCATAAAGTGTCTCTTTTACAGAATATTAATTTTGTTTTGTGGTCCAGTCAGTGCACATGCATACAAAATATAACTGGAGCTACTCAGTTTCTTTCAAGTTCTGGATTGGAATTTTGATGAAAAAAGGTTGTGTTACCTTTTGTTAGAATAAAAAATAGATCCACTAAGATGGTAATGGTAGCCTGAAATTGAATCACTTTTGATCACAGACTTCTCAGCAAGTTGATCAAATGTTGTAGTGCTAGAACATACTCAGAGTTATGCTGTATATCCCACTGTGTATAACAAAAGACAGATTCCTCAGCCAGTTCCAGCAGCTTCCACTTTACTCATTTGATGCTGCCCCATGTTTTTCTGTTTGTTGGTCAAAGCGCTCCTGGGAGGTTTAATGTCTCCACTGGTATCCATTCTGAGAGTTTTTCCAGTGCTGGTTAATTAAGACCCAGGTTAAATGCTGCTGGCAAGGTTCCACAGACTCTGTAAACAGGAGGGAAGTGAGTTCTTCCTTCCCTCTCCCCAGGAAAGGAAAGCTTTTTTGTTGCATCCCTCTGAATCTTGCTAGAAACAACTGCTGTTCAGCATCTGAAATCTCTCCAGTGAGATGTCACTGAACTTCCTACAGCCAACAGCTTAGAGCATTCTCTTTGCATGCAGCCAATTTTCAAGTTGTTCAAGGAACAAAAAGTACAAAAGTGGTAGCCTCGAATTTCTTGGCTAAAATCAAAATACTTGCAAAAAGCAGCATTTTTAGTAGATTCCTGGGGAGTTTTAGAAAAGTTGCTGCAAAGGCATTTGGGGGAGACTAAATGCTAGATTGTTTGGGAAGTGTTAGAGAAAACAGCAGTGGTGTGCTGACAGTGTTGAAGCAACAGAGGAGAACTAACTTTCCGTTCCAGTGCAGAATGGGAGGTAAGAGCTTCCTTTAGATACAGTAATTTAAATTGGGTGTTGCCTTCTGCTCTGCCATAGTTCAAAAAACACTAGAAAGGCACATTTGATTCCAAGAGATGCACTCCTCTGGAATGGCACACAGTTGTGTCCTGTACACCCCATGCCTCACACACTGAGTACACAATAACATCTTCTGTGGAACTGCCTTTGTTTTCTTGTCCTGCAGAAGCACATATTTGGGTAGGGATTCAGTTAGTTAGATATTGCTGGTGATTATAATGTGCTGCTTTTATGACTATTGTTGAGGCTTTTACTTCAGGGCATACTTTATCTGCATAATTACTTCCTGACTGTTTGCTTTTGATCTGCTGGGGAATTCTTGTTTCCTTTGAATGTTCTGTGGCTCTGGCTATTATACAAAGAGTTTTGAAATGCACACCAGGATGACATTTGAGTGCCTCTTAAAAAAAAAATGACAAAGGGGTACAGAACTCCTGGGCTGTAGTAAGCTCTTAGGTTCTTGTTTACTGCTACCAGGGTTTGTTAATATAAGGCAAAGTGAAAAGGAGGCAGAGATTTTTTTCTTTCCACGGTTTTTACTATGGCATATCTATGTAGAAATGCCTTTACCTTATACTGATTTCCAGTAGAGCCCTGCTGGTTAATTCACTGGAGCTCTAGATGGTCCCCTTTCTTAAAAGACTATCTGTTTTCTTTATTGATATCCAATGTAATGTCCTCATAGGAGAAAGGTGTGTGGTCAGCCTTTTCTAGGTGAGAAAAGTTGAGATTACAGGACTTCCCAACAGCAATATCTGTCTGGAAGCCCTATTGTATTACCCTTCTGCTGAGCTTGGGTTGCCCTGGGTTTCCAGAGACTGTTATTTCGGCCTACTAGAAAGCAATATAGAAAAGGCTAGGCCTTCTTTTTACATGTAATGATAGGTAACTTCATCTATTGCTGGCAGCACTTCAATTTGTCCTTGTAAAAATGACTGTTATACATGTTCATTGGTCTTCTTACTGTTGCATAGAATCCATCCTATTTTCCTCAGCTTCCTCTTTATTTCCACCTTATCCCCATGGTGGGATGCTGGAGGCAAAGACAGGTGTTCTCCAAGTCCTGCTCCCTGTACCTGTACAAAAAGCTGTTCCAGCACCTGTTTGTCAGTGAGAATGACTGTCTTGGTGCCATTTGCTGTCACTCTTGTCCTTAGTTGTTATCCTTTTACCAGTTTGTAGGAGTGTCTGCTGATGTGACAGCTTGGAGTAACCTGGTGCAACCTCAGAGCTGACTCTGCTTGACATCTTGACATCCCTCCTGGCCTGACCTGTCTCTGATCCTGCAGAGATCAGGATTCCAGTGCTGTGCTCGGGAATAGTGCAGGGCTCCTTTTACAGGATCGTGTACATTGAAGAAATGGTGCATTTCGTTCCCTTTCCCCTCCTCCCCTTTTGGGAGGCACCCTCTGGTTCTCAGCACATTTGTAACTGTGGGGATCTGAAATTTTTAAAGGCTTCTTAATACCCAACATAAGCAAGTCTTTTTTTCTAAAGATAGTAATGTAGGATCAAAGTAAGAAGTGGAGTGTCATAGCACACAGTTGTCTATTTGCATGACTATTCCTCTTTAGATAAAAGAAACTGCTGGGTTTTTCTGCATTTTTCGTAAGCACTCAGAGGATAAAATGCTGTTTAGAATTTACTGAGCAAGGAGAACAGGCTTTTTATTTGCCATAAAGCTGCTAAACAGACTTTTCAAAGGCTGTGTATCCTATTCAAAGGCATAGTACATGACACAATCTGCTATCACAAGTATGGAAGCATATTTAAGTCTACCAAAGCAGGCTTTTTATATCTTTGTATGACCTTTCCAGTTAAACTCAGTTGGTTTCTTCTCAGCTGAGATGAGTAGTGTGGATGTTTGCCTTTTAAGACTTTCTGTGCTTTTTCCATCTCTCTTAACAGAACTTTTGACTTTGATTCCTAAAAGCCCAGCATACAGCCAGCATTCTGCCACTGTAACCAAGGGATTAAAATCTGGGAATGTCCGGGCACTGTTCAGCAGTCAGTGAGAATGTTTGTTGCTGTTTCCCTGTCTCATTGAAGTGTTGATGCTACAACTGCAGGTGTTATAGATTAAATGTGTGTATGGAAAGCACTTGCTACCAATATCCTCATTAATTTTTAACTCATTAGTTTCTCCTCCACTTAATGAATTTTGCTTCAGGAATGATGTCATGAAGCTTTGAACATATGCAAACTGCTTCATGATGCAGTCCATGTTTGCTCCCCCCATTCCTTAACTCATGAGCCTTGTCATCAGGTGTTACCTGTATTGTCTTGTTTGGTTTGATACAGAACAGAAGGTGTAAAGGGAAAATCTTAACTTTGTCTGAGCTCCAACTGTTCTTTTCAAGTTCTGCCATTAGTGGCATTGGTGGGAATATGCGTTGTCCTAGAAATGACTAATTGCTATAAATGAAGCAGAGGTACCTTTACCTCCAATGATAAGTCTATGAAACAGTTAAAACTCATCATTGTATTAGAGACTATTGAAAAGGTCTTTTTAGAGGGCTTTTTTTATTGCAGTGTATAATGACAAGTCATGGCAGTAGTGAATCATCATTCACTGGAGTCTTCTGGTCAAATGGCTCCTGGCAGGGGGTTTACACTGGGGAGAAGCTTCTGGCAAACTAAAAAAGCAAATGCCTGACAGGACAAATAAAAGCATCTACTCACCTTTTTTTCCCCAGATTTACCATGGTGGCTCCTTTTAATTCGTCAGAAAGCATTGATTGGCAAACTTCCAGGAGATCATGAGGTTTGCAAAATAACCAAGATTGCTGTGATTCCACTTTCTGAAACAGAACCTCAGGATCTGGAATTGGAGGTATGACTGTCCTCAGTGAATTCTGACCTTCCCCCTTCTGCTTCAGTGAAGATTAAATGTGAAATATAAGTTAAATGCCTCTTCTCTGTTTTTCCTAGAGACATATTTTTGATTAGAAGTGTTTTTTAAACAGAAATCACAAGTTCTGCTAGGGAGGGAAGTTACCGTAAAATTATATCTGGATTTCATAAAGATCATTGATAATACCCCACAAGAAAAATATCTTACTGAACTAGGAGAAAGTATTTTTTTAAATAGATGCTCTTGCTTTAATCCCATTTTTGAATCTTAATTCTGTAACTTCATTTGAAGGGAAGTTCTTACTTCAAATGTTGTAGATTTTTTTTCCCAAAAGACAATGGTTAAAGGAAAAACAATACCAATGTATGTAACTTGGGTGGGAAGTTGAGGTGGTTGGGATACTCAAGTCATGTCAAACTGAGGCAGAGACCCTCACAATCCCAGGAGAAAATGCCTTTTATAAAAATAAATGAGAATTAGACTCCATATGGAAACCTGAACATTCCTCCTGTATTTCAGAGTGTTTCTGTTAGGTTTGTGAACATCCAAGGCTTGATTTTGTTTGAACTTTTTATAGAGTATCTAATTATTTGCTTTAATTCACTATTTAGCTTTGTAAAAAGCACCATTTTGGGATAAACAAGCCAGAGAAGATAACACAATCCCCAGATGACACAAAATTCCTGCTGAAGACTCTTACTCAAATTAAGTCAAATGTGTCTGCTCCAAATAAAAAGAAGGTAAAGTTTTCTACTGTTTTTTGGGGCTTTTTTACCCAAATGTTTAGTTTATAATTCAGAGGTTGTGATGGATGATCAAATGGAGTGCTAAGACCTTAAAAAAGAACTGGTGAAAAACTGCAGAATGTGGAACTACTGTCTTGGTGTTTAATTTTTTTTTATTATTTGACTGTGGCACTTCTATGATTTTTCATTTTGCAATTACATATTTTTGGCAGAATTATTAGTAGAGTTTCTTTGTACCAAGAAGATTACCTTTTAGTGAGATTCTAAAGTTCTACAAATTGTTCTTTATAAATGTCTCTCATGACAGAGAATTAGAGACAAAATTTGGTGCCCATTTCCTTAGAGAACACCATAAAATCTCATCAAAATGCTTTTAATACAATTATGGCTTGGACTAGGAGATCCAAACAACATTTATTAAGATTAGAATGGGTGGATGCAATATTTCTTCAACTCTGGAGATTAAAACATACTACTTGAATGTTAAGCTCCAGAAAAATCCACATTTGACTGCTTTGAATGTTAAAAGTAATACCATGATATTTCTGAGGATGCTGTCCCTGGTGTTTTTCTGTGCTAGGAATTTTTAGAGCCTGTTCCTCAGTGGGAAGAGTTTGTTCTACAGACTTAGAAATGGCATTCAGCAAATACAGGCTGGAGTCTTTTTCACTCACAGAGAAGCACATAAAGCATTTTTTTTTTCTTTCAGATTAAAGAAAGCAAAGAAAAAGAGAGGCTGGAGAAGAGATTATTGGAGGAGTTGTTCAAAATGTTCATGGATTCAGACTCCTTCTACTACAGTCTGAGCTATGACCTGACAAATTCTGTGCAGAGGCAGAGCACGTGTGAGAAAACAAACTTACCCCTGTGGAGAAAAGTAAGGGTTTGTTTTCTTCCCTTTGGGAGCTGTGCTGTTCAATAATGTGTATGGTCAGGACCTGAGTGGTCACACTGGTATAACCTGCAGGAATGAACATCCTGCCCTGTGACCACCCTCAGTGAAGGGAATGAAACAAAAGGCTGAATAGTGTCACTTGAACTGAACTGGTGTTTTAAAAGCACTGAACAGTAACAAGACTTGTCTGTGCACTTGTGGTGAATAAACAAGTGAACTCTGGTGTCTTGACCAAAGACATTGCCAAACCTGGCTTGCAATGTTGCAAAAACTGCCCTTTTTTTGTTTTAAACAGGTTGATGACAGATTCTTTTGGAACAAGCACATGATTGAAGATCTCATCAGCATGGATGTGAGTCTTGTTTCTAACATGTGTTTGAGAATCATTCTTTAGTTTTAGTTGAAATGTTTACTCAAGGCCTCAGAAGTTTGTTTAAAAACCTGCTTGGCAGACAGGTCAGGATTAGGACTGAGCCTTGTTTAAGCTGAGCAGCTGCATTACCTTCCTCCCCCAGCAGCCTCTAGTTAGCCTGGGATCATTGCTGATGAATAGGCTTCAACTGAATTGTATTGTAATAATGCAGAATAACTTGGTGTGATATGTTTGTGCTGATTTCTGAAGGGAAATTTAAGTTATGTTCACCTGGATGGAGCTGAACTTGATAATCAGGAGGAGCCAGAAAAGAAATAACTTCTGATTTCCAAAGTTTTCTTGAGATAAGATTTTTTTCCATAATGGAGAACAGTGTTTTTCTCCTTGAACAAAGAATGTAAAAACAATGTAGAACAAGTTGTCCTGAACAGCTATTCAGAGTCAATAAAACACTTTCCTGGCTAATGAGCACTTGAACATAGAACCACCATTCTTTCTTCAATATATGATCCTCCTTCATTTTAAATTGAACTTGTAGGTAGAGGACTGAGTTACCAACTACTACATGACAGTTTAGGCCAAGTCTTATGTTCTTTAAAGATGCCAGCAGACATCCTGCCTTATGCCCTGCATCTCTTTTATTAATGATTTTACATAATCAAATGGTCATGGAGTCACAGCAGGGTAAACCTGGATCCTCTGAAAAGCTGTGGATAGTGCAGGTGTTTTACTAGCTGGATTTTTCATGTTATAAGATATAAATGGATAACCTTGAACTACCTCAAAGCAGAAACTAGGTAATAAATTACCTATATCTTCTGGGCTGTCTGACCTGACTATCTTTGTCTTTGACATGGGAAGTTACTACTTTAAGCTTTTAATGTGCTTAAATATCAGGTGTAATGTTGTATTGAAAACTCTTTGGGAGAACATGAAAAAATAATTTAGTTTTTAAAAGAAATTTTAAAAAATTTGGGGTTTTCTTCCTTCCCTAGATAGCTGGGAGCAGAGAAGGGCTTTTTGCCTTGTCTTGATTCAGCTTGCTTCATCTCCACAGAAGAATCTAAAACTACTTTCTTCCTCCTGATTAAAAAGCCCTACAACTGATGGAGGAAAAATGCTGGTACCATTTACAGAAATAAGGAAAGGATATGGCAAATTTCTTAAAGCATGGAAAGCATGTGAAGCTGTTGTTTTATAAACATGAGAAAGAGCAGAAATAACTGTAGGTAATGTGGAACCAACAGGAATGTAAATGTTTTTTGTAACCTTCAGAATACTGAAGTGGACTTCTGGATTATACCCATCATTCAAGGATTTGTGCAAATTGAAGAACTTGTAGTAAACTATAGTGAATCTTCTGATGATGATAAGAGCAGTCCTGAAACTCCTCCTCAGGAATCAACTTGTGTAGATGACATTCATCCAACCTTTCTGGTGGCACTTATTTCACGCCGGAGTCGGCACAGAGCTGGTAGGCAAACGTAGTTCCAGGTGTTGGGATTGTTCCTGAGCACTGCAGAGGGTGCAGGTGGTAAAACCTGAAAGGGTTGGGGAGCAGATGGTCAGCTCTTGTCAGAGTAGCACTGCAGCCTTCCCTGCTTGGAGGAGGAAGAGGATGAGACTCAGTGAGCCTCACTTGTCCTCTCTTGAGCATTGAATGTGTCCTTGGAAGTCTCATTCCTGAGGCAGTTCTGCATCTTTGCAAAGATGGCCATGGTTAGGACCTTGCTTACAACTCTGCCTGGTATTTCAGTAGGCCTGGGTGGGAGTCAGATTTTCCAAGGGCTTCCTTTGAGGGCTTTGGCAGCAGATGAAGAGAGACTTGAAAAGCTGTGTGTGCATTCCTGTGTCCTGAGAGATGCTTGTGTAAGGTCAAGGTGAGAAATAAGAACCATGCTTTGGCCTTGCTGCTACTGGAATAAGTCAAAGAAGGTGCAGGACAAATAAAAATTATTCCCTGTCCTTAGGATCTCGAAGAAAGATTGAATCACTTTAAAATTTAGGAAGTTCTGTTCAACTCTGAGTTTTCAGTCTATCTGATTTTTGTTAAGACATTCTGCACTATGTCCAACTCCTTTCCTATGCAGTCATGTTTTTAATGTGTCAAAAAAACAAGAAAAAACCATCAAGGTGAACTTACCCTGATGTGGGACTGACCTTTGTACTGCAGCTCACTTCAGTCCATTTAATTCAGTTCCCAGGAAAATGATTTGTCAGAACAAGTTTGAGTAAATACCTGAGGGCTTCAGGGTAGTATCTGGTTTCCAGTGTGCCTGTTTAATACTGATTTGTTACACAGGTCCAGAGACTGAATTACAGAGAGAAAATTTGCTATAAATTTGATCTTACTGTTCGTGTCACTCTGCTCATCTGATTGCCAGTCCAGAGCACAAGCTCTGTAGAACCTTCTCTTGACACAGAGATTGTTTTGATAAATTGTTGCAATATTTTGAAGAATAGTTACAGGATTGTGTTTGATTCATTCTGTAGTACATACTTTTAGCCAATGTCTTCATTTCTGAAATATTGTAGTTAACTCCCCTACAAAACCACCCCAAAACAGGAGAAACAGTGATTTGAAAGTCAAAGATACTTCTGTGCTAAATACACAGAATTTTTAATTTTTTTAAAATTTTTTCTATTTGTGAAGTATTAAGTTTGGGTGTTGGTGTAAGAGCCACTCTTGGTGACAGGGCATGAGTAAAGGGTATCTGATATTTTAGTCTAACAGCCCCTCTCTGATTAAATCCTGCGATACAGAGAAATTGTCAAATCAGTAAAGGTCCCTATCATAGCTATTTTGTACTCCTGTCCCTCCCCTATTTCTCACCTCTTCCCTTCTCTCCCATAGTCCTTAGTGCTGTGGAGGTTCAGATCAGACATTTGGTCCAGTGCTACTTCAGGACTTTGAGCTGAATTTCCATGGCATAAACCACAACCCTGAATCTTTTTCCAGGCCTCTTACTCCTTCCCTGTCCTTTGCTACCACCTGCTTCCTTTCTGAAATAGTGATGTGCTCTCCTTTGAGTAAAGGATATGCAAACACTTTGCTGTTTAATGAGCAGGTCAGAGCTGCCTGGGCATAAAACTGTAGTCAGGAGAGCATTCTCTCTTCCTAATGTGCAGAGTTAGTTCCACAGGTTGAAACAAGGAGGGGAGGTCTGTTTTGTGGGACATGCAAATCTTCTTGGGCTGCATGTGGGATCTCTGAGAGGTGGAGATCTGTCAGTAAAAGTGGCCTTGCAGGTTCATGGAAATACTGAGCACTGAAGTAAAACTTCCTGCTAGATGTGACAGAACAAGAAGAAATGTATCCCTTGGGGTGGACTAGAGGTATCTGTGACTTTATAGTGCCAGTAAAATGCCTTGGACTGTCAGCTTATTTTTGCTCCTCACAGTATGTTAGCAAATAAACTTTATCCATATAGTCAAAATAATTTTCAGGGAATAAACTAGGATAGGAGTGACTTCTACCATTGATCATGGATTTTGGCTGGAACTGTTATCTTGTGTTAATGTTGTCAAAAACAGCAACAGAAGTTATTATTGTTTATGACAAATACTTAAACATGACTTGACCATTCTCCTTCCCTCTAGGAATGCGGTATAAGAGAAGGGGTGTTGATAAAAATGGAAATGTGGCAAATTATGTGGAGACAGAGCAACTGATTCATGTTCATAATCATACTCTTTCCTACATCCAAACACGAGGCTCTGTGCCTGTTTTCTGGAGCCAAGTTGGATACAGATACAACCCACGGCCCCGCCTGGACAAGAGTGAGTAACTGGGTGGAATGCCCAAGGATCAGAGTTCCCCTGGAAGAGATGCTTGTGTGGGTGTGTGGTGCATGGGGAAAAGGATTAAGCAGCTTCATTAAAAATTAAATTTTTGTCCCATCTCCTCTGCACAAAAAGCAAAAGAAAAAATGTAAGAATGGTGTTTGCTGTACATTGTGGTAGAACAGCAATATTGAAGCTGAGCAAATTCCTGAAACACCTTTGACAGTAATTTTGTACAATGTGTTATGTTGTGTGTTTTAAGTGAAGCTGGCTTGGTTTTCTGGAGTAAAGATTTGGGCACAATTTAATACCTCAAACAGGACTTGACTTGTTGCTGAACAGGCTTTTTTTCTAACACTGCTCTGCCTTGTAGGTGAAAATGAAACTGTGCCCTGTTTTCGTGCACACTTTGAAGAACAGCTGAAAAATTACAAAAAGCAGGTGAGTTCTACTTAATAAAATAGTAATCTCATGGAAATACAAGGGGTGAAAGTTAATGCTTTTAGTTTGTTTTTCTTTGTGATGTGTTGTGTCTTTTTAGAAGCTTTTTGACAATTGGAAGGTTAGTACATAAATAGGGTTTTTCAAGTGTCCTTGTAAGTAACTTCTAAAAAACAATGACTTATGGAAATGTGTTATCCTTACTTCTTTGTATCTATCTTGTGAATTCAGAGCTTCTCTGTTTTGAAATTCGTGTAGGCAGGCAGCTGTTAGAGCTTATTTGTCTTAGGTACAATCTAGCAAAGACTGTAATTCAGCAAGATTTCCTGCAAATCTTTTACCTCTGGAGCTATTTGTTAATCCATGGTGTATATCTAAGCAAACTGTGCAGCAGATGACAAATGCTGAGTTATTAAACTTTTCAACAGGTTATTATTAACTTGGTGGATCAAACAGGGAGAGAGAAGATTATTGGAGATGCTTACCTTAAACAAGTTCTTCTCTACAACAATGCAAATCTGACTTATGTTTCATTTGACTTCCATGAGCACTGGTAAGAGACCTTTCAGAAATGTCCCTGTGATCTTTTCTATTAGCATAAAAAGAGAGTAAAAGGAAGGAGAAAATGTTATTTCTATTTCTACATGAAACAGTTGAACAGGAAGAATACATTTTGTAAACTAAAGCACTGTAAAACTTTAAGTTGAGGTAACAAAGCATTGCTGTTTGTGATCCTGTGTCCCTGACCTGTTAAACTTGCAGTTATTTATTGGCAAAGCTTATTTGTCACACACTTGAAGGAACAGAGCTTCGTTTACCATGCTATGAATGTAAAGCTGTGACTGACCTGCTTTTTCAAACTATGTAGCTTTCTGCTTTTAATTCTTCTCTACTTCTATTTCTCTTGTTTTGTGTGGGGTTTTGTGTTTTGTTTTGGGGTTTTTTTGTTTGTTTTCTGTTCTTTTGCTATAAGAATGTGATGGGTTCTTTTAGGACCCTGATGCTGGTTTTTTACTCTAAAATAGACTGGATTTATTTTAATCCAGTGGCAGCGGTTGCTGTTTTCATGACTCCACTGTGATGCTGACATGCTCTAGTGCAGTGTTCACGTGCCCAAGCATTTAATCTGTCCCACAGGCCTGTGTTTCTCCTGCTTCCCTCAAGCTGCCTTTGTGTGGGAGTGAATGCAGGGTCTAAACTCTTTTAATCTTCATTTCCAGACCTAATCTCGGGATTGCATCTGGCCTGGGAGAGCATTACTGACTGAATAAGTGTGTCATTAATGGATACTGTCAGAGGGGGTGGGGGGCCCATCAAAATAGTAATGGCCTTGGAGACTTGTGTAGGGCTGTTGGTTCCCTGAATTGGTTGGATACTTAATCTTTGGTTTAAAGGAGTTTTTGTTTTAGCTCTTTCACTTTTCTCCTAAACACTTCTGTAGTGACCAGGACTGTTTCTTTTTGCACAGTGAGCATGAGTTTATTGAGAACAATGCCCAAAACCAACCTGGTGGGGTGTGGGGTGGAGGGGGTGATGTGTCTGTAGGTGTGTTTTCTGTAGAATCACTGCTAAGGCAGGATTCACCATCCCCACCTCAAATCTATAGTTATTTTTTTTGAGACTGTGACTAAAGTGAGAACAGAATGTTGCACATGATGCCTGAATAAGCTGCATATTTATTCTTCCTTATGGGAGCCGCATTAAAAAATGCAAATTCTTGAGAATGTAACTCTCTTTTAACCTCTTTCCTTGGATTTAATGGTTAACTGTACTTTAAAAATGTTCTGAACATTGGCTTCTATCTAAAGTTTACTGCAGGACAGAATGCTTGTGTCTCTTTGTTAACATTAGAAATAGTATAACTAAGTAAAGTCACTGCTCTAATTCAAACTAACTTGTGTGAAATTCTGTGTTTTAGCCGAGGAATGAAGTTTGAAAATGTTCAAACACTGACTGATGCCATTCATGATATTATTCTTGACATGAAGTGGTGCTGGTAGGTACTTTACTGTTTTTAGAGTAGTATGGAACATTTGGAGGAACCCCCTCCCCAACAAACAGCAGATATTTGGAGGTCCTAATCTTCTCCTAACTGATATATTTTATATTTCTCTTCTGGTGCCCAGCTTGTGTGTCAGAGTTTGTGCTCTGAAGCATTGGTGTTCTACACAAGTAACAAAAAATTCTCAGGTGCTATTTCCTGCCCAGGGCTGACTGCATTTAACACTTTTAGGGCTTGTTACATTTATTCTGAAACACTGTATTTGACCCACAAACCGTAGAACACCAGCCTTATATTGAAACCAGGAGGCAAGTTTGACTTCTGGCTCCTGCTGGTTAAAGTGAATTAAATGAATGTGGCTGCAGCGTTCAGTCAGTTACTCTGTATTGTTCAGGGAGAGGCTGCTCTCATTGTTATTGGCTTCTGTGTCTTTAAAATTAAATGGCTTTTCACTTGAAAGCTTGTATTATATATACAAGAGGTGAATTCAGCATCTAATTGCCTCCCAAGCTGATGGCCCATAGGATTAATTTGATATCCAGCCTAGATTAAAGTGGAGGATAGATTGGAACAGAAGGAGTTAATTCAGAGTGGGGTGTGGCTGGGTGATGAGTGCACTATAAATAGCGTAAAATCTTCCCCTCTTTATAGAAGCTGATAAATCACACTGCATTTTAAGTGTTTCAGTGTGCTTTTGTTCTCTTCCTGTGGAAGGGTTGACCAAGCTGGAGTGATCTGCAAACAGGAAGGGATTTTTCGAGTGAACTGCATGGACTGTCTGGATCGCACCAACGTTGTGCAGGCTGCCATTGCCAGAGTGGTCATGGAACAGCAGGCATGTACACTGTGCACTTTGTCAAGTACCTCAGAACTTCATTGTTATTCACAGAGAAATCTGTGGGCCTGAAAAATGCTAACTAACCTCTACTGAAAAGAATCTTTCCAAAATACCTCAACAGCTATGAAGCTGAAAGGACTGATTATACAAATACAAAGATTGAAATCATTGGGGAACATGATGCCTGGTGTCCTCCTTCAGAATATAATTCAGAAAGGAAATGACTGACTGTCCACATCTTGGAGAGGATCATCTTGTTTTGATTTAGTAATTTTGATTTAAGTTATGCAGTAATGCAAAGTTTAAAAACAAAATACAAAACATGCCCCCCGCCCCTCAAATCCATCCCTGGAATGAGATACTAAAGGACTACAATCCAATTGGAAATTGGTTGCTATTTTAGCTGCTTTGAAGTGAAATATGGTGGTGCAGGAAGCAGGGAGATTAGTTGTCTCTTCTATGTGTAGGGGAATAATTAATTCATGATGTAAATATCCCTGATGGCTGAGACTGTTGTGGTGAGGAATAGCTCCCCTGTATAGAGGAGGGGTTTCTAAGCAGACAGGCCTTCCTTTAGGCATTTCCCTCTTTGCTTTGCCCCCCATTTGCTTCTTGCTACAGAATCTATGACAATTGTCTTCCCTTGTGAAGGCTTCATAAATACAGTACTATTGTAGACTAAACACAGACTTTGTAGTCCTGAAACTTCAAAGCCTCAGTTACAGCCCAGCCCAAAATGAGCAAAGCTGATTGTGTTTAAAGTGAAGGAGAAAGGATGAAGTGGGTCCTTCATAAGGATAAAAAGAGAATGGCTCTGACCATTGTATCTGGCAGCTCCTGTTTGTTATCTGCTGTTTTGAACTCCTGACACAGAAGGAATATTGAGGACAAGGGAGGGGACTGCAATCCCGCAGTTATTTTGGAACAGGGTTCCTATCTAGGGTAACTCTTGAGTTCAAAGAATATCTTTCAAAATCAAGAGTTACAGATTGTTGTGAAGAGGGTTCAGTAATCATTGAAGTAATAGCCTGTGATGTGCTGCATCCTTCCCATGTTGTAGCTGAAGGGACTTGGAGTCAGTTCTGACCTTCAGAGAGTGAAAGACATGGAATGTAACATTAAGGTACATGTCACTTCCACCTTTGCTCCTCCTTGGAACCATGGAACTTGCTTTCTGTCATCTGGAAACTTTACAGGGCTTTCAAAGTCCACAAACAGCCTTGTGTCAGTTTTCATCTAACTTGCAAAGAGTGCTTGAGCTTTTGGTTTTGGTTGTAAATTGTTTGCCTATGATTTATTCCATGTTATCCCTGCAGTTGGCCTGTTATTTAGTGACTACATTGCAGTTATGTCTGTGCTGCTTTACCAGCTTAGGGTCTGTAAAAAGAGTAAAGTGTGTATTGTGTATTCCCCAGGCTTATGCTGGGGAAACTGAAGTACTGCTTGTTCTGAAGAGTAAGATATCTCAGTATCAGTGTTAAACAGTTACTGTCCAAAATGTGCAAGCATTAATTATAAACTGAGAAAAGTTGTTTTAGTTTGTTTTCACACCCTTAAGGTCATGAATGCCTTTGCAATAGAGGACGTATTAACTGTTTATGCATGTTAAAGTTCTGTGATGTCTGTTCTTGTGATGGTTCTCTATTGAAAAATTTCCTGTTCTTGAGTAATCTACAGCAACTTCAGCTCACTTTTTTGATGATTGGCTCCTAAATCCATAATTAATATGGTAATGCTGCCTCCAGGGGTATGATGCTTAGTAGTTAATTATTGATTCATTGCTAACAGTTAATTTCACCTGACAAATTAGCAGAATGAGTTCCTTTCACAATTAAATGCTTGGCAGGCATTTCTGCTTTTTTTATGAAGCTCTGATAGTGAGAAGGGCTTTTATCTTAGACATTGTATTAATACATATGTCAACTTCCAGCTCAAAAAACTGGGTGTGATGCCACCTGAACAGCCCTTGCCAGTGAAGTGCAACAGGATCTACCAGATCATGTGGGCGAACAACGGCGATGCCATAAGCCGGCAGTACGCGGGCACCGCAGCCTTGAAGGTACAGGGGCAGAGCCACCTGCTCTGGTCACCAACAGGTTGTGTTACAGGTTTTATGTGCACTGCAAAACTCTTGAGAATGTAATAAAGCTGAATCATAGAATGGATTGGGTTGGAAAAGACCTCTGAGATCATCAAGTCCAACCCTTGGGCCGACTCCAGTCCCTTTACCAGATCATGGCACTCAGTGCCACGGCCAAGCTCACCTTAAAAATCTCCAGGGATGGGGAATCCACCCCCTCTCTGGGCAGCCCATTCCAATGCCTGAGCACTCTCTCTGGAAAGAATTTTTTTCTGCTTTCCAACTTCAATTTCCCCTGGCAGAGCTTGAGCCCCCGCCCCCTTGTCCTATTGCTGAGTGCCTGGGAGAAGAGACCAACCCCCACCTGGCCACAACTTCCCCTCAGGGAGTTTGCCCCCTTGTCCTATTGCTGAGTGCCTGGGAGAAGAGACCAACCCCCACCTGGCCACAACTTCCCCTCAGGGAGTTCCAGACAGTGCTGAGGTCACCTCTCAGCCTCCTCTTCTCCAGGCTAAACACCCCCAGCTCCCTCAGCCTCTCCCCAGAGGACTTGTGCTCCAATCTCTTCACCATCCTTGTTGCTCTTCTTCTGCATGGTTTTGTTTTGAAGAGATCTGAGGCCTTGCAGTGGAAGAGCTTGGTGTGAGTGGGAGGATTCTGCTTGCCCAGAGATCTGTGGCACTGCTGGCTGAAGTTTAACTGCCCTCCCTGCATGTCTGGGCCAAATCTCAGTTGAGAGTTGAAGATACATATTAAACATTATAGCCTTTTAAGTTTTAGCATGGTTATAGTACTTCTCAGCAGTCACAGTACTTCAAAAATACTCTGAAGGTCTGAAGATCAGGATGTGTAGGTACTAGGGTGATATTAATTACTTATATTTTCTAAAGACTTAATCTGTTTACCAAGATCAGGCACGAAACTCCTTAATTTTTATTGCTGCTGCTTTGAGAAGTCACAGAATTTGAGGTACTTTCTGTGTGCTTAGTTACTGGTGGAAAAAATTGTAGTCTTCTTTGTGTTTGGCATAAGAAAAATAATTATGGTGGAAATCCTTACCACTTAAATCCCTCTTTGAATATCTCTACTGAACTTTTATTAGTTTATTGCACTAAAAGAATTATGAAAACCAGCCTGACATGCTTGTTTTCATTATATATATTTAACTTTAAATATGAAGCACACACCTACATTTATAGATCTAAATTTTCAGACGTTCTGTTTGAAGATTTCTCTGTGCATTGCTGAGGCTCATGAATTAAATTCATTTTAATTGTGGTGTTTCTTTTAATTTGAAAGTGAAACACACTAGAAATCATTTTCATAGTAGTTTACATGGCTTTGGAACCGCTCTGTGCCAGTGTTCAAGTGTCTCTGAAAATAGAATCCTGTAATGAAGTGTAACTACCAAAACAGCTTTTTATTCAAATTCTGAGCCTTCTGTGGCCTAGAAACTGCCTTTTGTTTCTGAGGTTATGAGGAGATGTACTGTTCTCCTTCAGTGTTTTCTGCTTGTCTTGTTCTGGTAGCAAAGACATAGAAGGTGAAAACCATTTTTCAGTAACTCCAGTCTTCTGCGCTGTTCCAGTAGTGTTCCTTTTGGGTTAAAGGCCAAAACATAAAGGGGTTTTTTGAGGTATTCACACATCAGTGACTGATGTCTTGAATGTTCTGCTTTAATGTTAACTGGCACATATGTCCAGATTTCTGTTTGCCATTGGGACTTCATATTGGTCATAAATCTGTCAAACACACAAGATTCTCTGCAGAGTCAAACAGTGCCACAAGTAGATGCCCTTTGAAAACTCAGTATTTTCAACTTCTATATGAAATAGTTACTTGTAGGTAATTTCTGGGGTGTCATCTGTTCAGCTCTGAGTCTCAGAATGCCAAAGCTTTTTGAGCTGAGCCTGCTGCTTCAGAGGTGCATCTGTGCATGATTTGCATGTTCTGTGTGACAGGGTGACTTCACAAGGACTGGGGAGAGGAAGCTGGCAGGGGTGATGAAGGATGGAGTTAATTCTGCAAACAGATACTACTTGAATCGTTTCAGGGATGCTTACAGGCAAGCAGTCATAGGTAAGAGCACAGTTTCAGCTAAGCTGAACTGTGATATTTAGAAAAGTTTGTTAAAATCATCTTGGCTTTCTTTTGACTGATTTGTTTTTTATCCTGAAGCCTAGAAGCACCTTGAGTGTATATCGTGTTCTTGTTCCTGTAATGGATTCCATAAGGAACAGTGATTCTCCCTCTGGAGATCAAACAACACTCAGTTCAGAGGGTTTCCATGCAGTGTGACACGTTGTAGAACTTGCTCTAACTTTGTTTTAGCATTAAATGTCTTGTAGTGACTCTTTTTTAGACAAAGTTAAATTTATGTAGCAGCTGTCTCTTAAAATGATGAAATAACTCTTGTTTTTCACTGAATGTAGTGTTATACCTACTGAGGCAACATTCTATTCAGAAAGACTTTCAACAACATCAGCAAACATGAAACATTTGGAAGGAATTTACAGAGTAATCAGCAGACTGTTGCCATATATCACCTTTAACTTTCTTGTTTGATGTTTTCTGGGTTTCATTTAGATTTGATGCAGGGTATCCCTGTAACAGAGGATCTGTACTCCATATTTACAAAAGAGAAAGAACATGAAGCCCTGCACAAGGAGAGCCTGAGGAGCCATCAGGAGCTGATCAGCCAACTGTTGCAGAGCTACATGAAAATGCTCCTACCAGATGATGAAAAATTCCATGGAGGTTGGGCCCTTATTGACTGTGATCCAAGGTGTGTTGAGCCAAGTCAAAATTGCTCAAGTTGCTCCTCTCACATCTGCTCCTCCTGATCTTTGATGATTTTGATGGGCTAACAAAATACAAGTGGACAGTTCCATAGAATGACAAGAGTCCTTGAAGGGTTTGAACACTTCTAATGGTAAAAGAAAAGGTCCTCTAGGCATGTGCTTTTCCCAAAGTGCCATAAAGTGGTGCAGACAGGAATTACCTTTGAAACATCATCTGGAAGTGCCTTTGTTCAGTTCATATTGCCAAAACTCTAAGGTACCATGAAGAGAACTTCTAACCACCCTTAATTTTAGAAGGGGCTGTTTAAGGAGCTGTTGTTTCTTATTCCTTTATAGAGGGAAAGTGTAACTTGACTTTGGAGCCAGATTAGCATCTTGAATGAGTCAGCAGTAGGAAAGTCTAGATTTCTCTTCATGGAAAGTAGCGGGTATGAACTCCAAGTGCCCTCCTTATCAAGTTCAGAGTTCACTAACTTGTAAAAGAAAAATAGCGGTTAGATCCTCTGCAGGTTAAACGTCAGCATCTAAAAATATCAGGGCAGGTTGTTGTGACAGTTATTCAGAGCACAGACTCGTCACCTCCACTGAGTCTGAGGTATTTTTCCATTTCTTTTCTGGCATTTTTAATAGCTTGAGGGTTTTCTATTTTATTTGGACCTTCTGCTGACCTATTTGAGCTATTATGTAACTTCAGGTTTGAGAGAGGGTGTTGCTTACATGGATCCACTTATTGTATGGCAGGTCTAATTCCCATTTTGGCTTGTGAAGTGGCCAAGAACTGACCCACCTAACTGGGTTTTTCAGTGACTCTGAGCAGGAGCAGCATCACATAAGATAATGTGGCATTACCAAAACTTCTTGTTGTAACATGTGTTGAATTGTAAAAGAGTGTCCCCAAAATACACTGGGCATGGATTACAGCTCTACAAATAAAACCTTCTCCCCTGAATTAATTTTTCTTCCCTTTCCTTAGTCTCATTGATGCCACTCACAAGGACGTGGATGTTCTGCTGTTGCTTTCAAATTGTGCCTACTATGTGGCCTAGTAAGTCCCTGCTTTCTGTTACTATGTGTAGTTTATTTCTGGTAGCTTTGTATTAAATTAGTAGGAAGCATTAAATTGTTTCTTTTTTTTCTAGTTATGATGATGAAGTCGACAAGGTGAATCAATACCAAAGGCTAGGTCTTGAAGCTCTGGAAAAAATAGAAATAGGTAAGAAAAAAGTCAGCCTGTATAATTTTTGAATGTTCTCAACAATAGCTTGAACTCTCATCAAAGCATCCTGCAGATGGATTGAAGCAGCAAACCTTGATGTGTGGCACAAATCCTGTGCTGTCCACCATGGCTGGAAATGGCCTTTCTTGCTCATCAGAGGCCAGAGTTGTCTGTTCTCTCCTAGTCCTGGCTTTTACTGCTGCTTGAAATGGAAACTTTGATCACTAAAGTTTTCTCTCTTTCAAACTTAAAAGAACCATGGAGTCATCAAAACAAATTTCATTATTTATCAAATGGCAGTACCAACTTGATCACCTTCTGTAATGAGTCACAGGTTTATGCATTCAGGGAGCAATTTCTTTGATCCAAAATCAGCAGCTGGCTTGAAATTGTACTTTAGATCTGCTTCATAGCTTTTTAAAACTTTTTTCTCAATGTTTGATAATAAACATGCACAAAATCACCTTGTTATGCTGATTTAACTTAGTTATTTGCTATAGGATGTAACATCTGCAGGCTAAATCCAGCATTTTCTGCTGAAAACATTAAAGATGTGACATCTTTGACTTGGCAGATGAAGAAGTTCCTGTTCTAGGTGGAGGAAGGCAGGGGAACTTGGTGCCCTGCAGTGTGTGCCCTCCACAGCAGAGCTTAATCTCCATTGCACAATATACTGTGATTTCATCACCTCCTGACTGTAACTTTCACTGTGTGCAACTCTTCTAAGAATTCAGTGGAAAGGTCTCCCTTGCTTGTGTGTGGTGGAGGTTTGTAACATGTCCTGATGTACAGAAGGTGAAACATCTCCATCTACAACCTGTTTGATGCTATAGATACAAGCAGTGCACTGAGGAGTTGAAGTACTTGGTCTACACCCTGAAACTTCCATTACATCTACTTGGTGAAAATATATTAGTTTTCCTTTTAATCCTTGCTGGAGCATTCCCTAAAAAAACATAGTATGTAGAAGGTGTAACTTTTTCTTCTCTTTGAAAGGGTGATGTGTAGTAAACAATTAGGGTGGATTATAATAGACATACTGAGAGACTAATTGCTTTTTGTAAGTAATTGATTGTTTAGTTACTGTGAAAAATCTTTCATTTAAAATGTCTATCCTGCTCTAAAGAAAACATGAAGCTTTCTATGCTTTTTATGTCAACATGTACATACCTATCTCTGTCAGTGTTTGGTTAAAGATTTCTAATCTCCTGGTTTATCTCTCAGGGCCTGAGCCTACCCTCTTTGGCAAACCCAAGTTCTCTTGCATGAGGCTGCATTACAAATACAAAGAGATGAGTGGGTATTTTCACACCCTCAGAGCTGTGGTTCGCAACCCAGAGGAAGATGGAAAAGGTTTGTTTGACATAGAAAAGCTTCAGACATAAAAGTGTATTGAGTTGGCCCATTGCTTCTCTAGGAAACATTTGTTCCATTGCTCTTAAAACTTATCCTTCTTCAGAAGTTATTCTAATATAATCCAGTTGTGTGGGGAACCAGTAAAAACCCCTCTGTGTGGCTTCCTGTGTGAACATGTGGATATTACCGTTTTAATAGAAAGAAAAATAACTTCAAATACAGCTTTAAAGCAACCTGTCTCTCTAGAACTGGAGACATTTCCCTGTCCAGGGCTTTACTGCTCCAAAACCTTATAAAATTAAGTTAAAATTAGCTCCTGAAGAGCTTAAGAAATTGATTTATTTAGTGAAATCAGTGTGTGGAAATGTTCTTGCTTGTTTTTTAACTAAATTAAATGAACACTAATAAAGGGAAAAAAAATTGCTTCTTACCTGAAGCACTGAGTTTTGTCAACAAGGATTAGAATAAATGTATTTGCTTCTCTTCCTTCCACAAATGAAGCAGTGTGGCAGTGATTCATTCAAAACACAGTATTTAGGGCTCAAGGAGAGCTGATTTGTGAGCTTGAAATCTGAATTGCAATTTGTAGGGTGAAAGAAAAAACCCCCAACAAAACCAAGCAAACTTAATTATGTTAAAATTAGACTAAGGGTGTTTTTAAGGGTCTGACAGGCTGCTGCTTGGATTTCAGACACTCTCCAGTGCATTGCAGAGATGCTGAGAATCACAAAGCAAGCAATGGGATTAGATGTGCCCGTTATTGAGAAGAAGCTGGAGAGGTGAGTACATAAATGATGGGAACCCTCTGTGTCCCACTTCTGCTGACTTCTCAGGGGCAAGCCACACAATGACCTGCCCAAAAAAATGTCTGTACCCACCTACAGGGCTGAGTTACTGTGTCCCTGTGCTGCTTCCAGTGATGGCAAGAGTCTGTGGGGACTTATCCAAAAGTATAACCAAGACTGGTATTTTATGAGTGCTTGTAGACAATGTACACCACCAATGTAAAAAACATACTGCAAATCACATGGTTCAAGATTAGTTTGGCCACATTTTCCTATCTAAACTTAGTGTCTGCTCCTGTAGCAAGGAGGCAACCTGTGAGGTGTAAATCTGGTTTGGATTCCACTGCAGTTGAGGGGTTTACAAATCCAGAGAACTTTACAGGTTTTGTGAGAAGAAGGGGCTGAAGTTAAACTTCTGAACCCCTTCAAGTGTTAGAAGGGCACATGGAAGCAGAGATGACAATTAAAAAGAACTTTGTAGATAGTTTTCTCAAAGTCAATTGTCTGTAATTAGAAATAACCTTTACCTGGCAGTGTTACTGAGGTGTCCCTTACGAAGAACAAGGAGGTAGAAGTAGGAGAGGATGGCCATGTTTTACCAGTTCAAGTGGCATCTCTTGCATTATTTTGGACACTCCCAGTTCAGGCTATATGAACTACTAGAAAATGTGTTCTGTAGCAGTTGTGCATTGTCAAGATAAAACGATTCAGGTACACATTTCAGTAACTTTTTTCTGCATTAGGTTATTGGGGTACTATTTCAGCTTCCTCTCCTCACTGAGCAGAAAGTGTAGCAAGAAAACCTTGTTATTAGTACAGGTATTGCAGAGTGAATATTTGCTAAATCTGGTTACTGAGTACAGCATACACCAACTTACATGGAGTTCCAAAATATAGATAATTCAATTCAAATCTATTTTCATGTAAAACTGAAGTGCCTGCAGAAACCAAAACTGGCTGTTCCCCTTGTTTGGCTCCTGTTCTGTATCAACCCTCCTTTGTTTTTGTTGGTTTGAGCTTGATTAGCTTATATGGATACAATATTATTACCTAAGGAAAGGATTAACTTCATTATTTATGTAAGGGAAGGATATCTTAGTAACTAAAATGTCCATCTCTTCTATGGAAATCGACTGGAAGATGGGGAATACTTAGTGTTTATGGAAAAGACTGCTTTGATTGTGCATCAGAGATTTTTTTTTCCCCTCTTCTAGGAGGAGCAGTAAACCTCATGAGGACATCATTGGCATTCGGTCTCAGAACAGAGGCTCCCTGGCCCAAGGCAAGAACTATTTACTGAGCAAGTTCTCCTCTCTCAATCAGAAAGTGAAACAAACCAAGTCCAATGTCAACATC
Organism: Sakesphorus luctuosus; assembly: GCA_013396695.1. Lineage (NCBI taxonomy): Eukaryota > Metazoa > Chordata > Aves > Passeriformes > Thamnophilidae > Sakesphorus > Sakesphorus luctuosus. The sequence continues at coordinate 190,684 of VWZD01008879.1, read as the reverse complement.
AGCAACCTTCGGAAGTTGGGCAGCTTTGCCAAACCTGAAGTGAAAGTCAATTTTTTAAAGCCAAATTTGAAAGTGAATCTTTGGAAATCGGACAGTAGCCTTGAAACTTTGGAGAATCCAGCGGGAGATCCCAAAGCCCACACGGAATCTGACACAGAAGGGTCAGATAATGATTCATTCCATTCTGATGACTTCCTGACCAATTCCAAATCTGATGAGGACAACCAGCTCACTGACTCCCTGGAGAACATTGGCCCAACAGACTATGTGCTGCCAAGCTGTGGCATCATTGCCTCGGCCCCACGGCTGGGCAGCCGCTCCCAGTCCATCAGCAGCACTGACATGAACATCAGCATTCCCGTTCCAGCCGAGATCCAGGACTCCCAGGCTGGCCGCTCTGACCGTGAGGACATTCCCATGCCTTCTGCTGACAGTGCGGAGATGGAGTTTGCCAAGCCTATCGATGTGTACTGCCACAGGTTTGTGCAGGATGCCCAGAGCAAGGGCTCAGATGTTTTGGAGGCTGAGGCTGGTTCTCAAGAGCCCCATCACACAGTGACCCAAACAAGCAATAACGTGCCTAAGGCAGCACAACCCAAGGCTGAGGCTGTGGGAGATGTTCCTTCCAGGCCATCCAAGCTGGATGTCCAGTCTTCTGAGCCCAATCCTCAGCTCTTAGCTGTTGGTGGGACTGACTTCACTAAATCCCATAAAAGCCCGGGATGTGTGTCTGGTAACCCCGAGCCAGGACTCCACATGACTCCTTCTCCTGCCGACGGCGGCAGCAGAGCCGTGTCTCCTTTCGCTAAAATCCGCAGTTCCATGGTCCAGGTTGCAAACATCACCCAGGCAGGGTTGACTCAAGGGATTAACTTTGCTGTGGCAAAGGTCCAGAAGAGCCCTGCAGAACCAGAAGCTTTAAATGAAATCAAACAAAAAGAACTGAAAGAAATGTTTACGCAATGCCAGACACGAATAATTCAGATCTAGTTGCTAATTCAGGAAGTGTTCTTCTAGTTGTGGCTTTTAATAAAGTACTAAAAAAAGATAACAGGACTCATTGTGGCATGAACAGCTACTGGATGCTGGGGTGGATAAGAGGTTACTTGTTTACAGGCAATGAGAGATGCAAATGAATTTGGTTCTGACACGCTTCAGAATTCCCTCATCAGGTGAGACAGAACAGTAAAACCCCATATTTAACAGGTAGCTTAGACACTGGGATTCAATAAGCATGCTGTCTATCTTAGATGTGTTGCACAGTTATTTTTGGAGACCAATTTTGTAGCTCTTCCGAATTATGTAGAAAGTATTTATACTCCAAAGGTGATACTGCACTTCTCTGACCTTACTTACCTTGCACTACACCAGCAAAACAATGTACCGTAAATGACATTTTATTTATTTTTGGACTAGTATTTTTACTTGTTTTCATTGAGGTTTTAGATGCAGCTTTCTATGAATTGTGCCTCTACAATGGGAACTGATGCAGTTTTTGTTGAATTTCAGTATGTTAACCAGAAAGTGAGATTTCTTTACTCTCCTTTTCTTTCCACACACCCTGGACACTTCCATTAAAGACCCAATCTGAAGTATCCATGATCCTGCAGTGCACATTTCTTCTACAGATTGTTGTGGGTTTATTTTTTTTCTCCCTTGTTTTGAGGTGAGAGGAAATGAAGCAAATGTCCTTGAGTTGTTTTGCCCATGTTAAAACAATTCTTATTTCCTTTTTTTTTTTTGGAATTCCAAACTGCCAATTTGCTTGAATTTTTTGTCTCTTTGTAAAGCAAGACAAGCCAGATACCTGTCCCTCAGGCATGGTGTCCTTCTGTGCTCTGGTTCTTTTAAACTGTATCCCAACTACCCAGATGCAAAAGTCCAACTCCCCTCTCAGGCAGAAGGCCAGTGTGCTGCTTCATAACATCAGTGTTGCTTTAGAGCATAGTTGTGAGCATCTACTCAAGACCAAATTCGTGACCTACTCCAGCTTTGCATATCTGCAGGATAAAGCGAAGCATCAACTCCTGCTGGGAATCAGATAAAAATACCCTTATCTGTGTGTGTCGAAAGATGAAATCGATCTAACTACTCTTTCCCAGAAATGCCTTGCCATGCCATGCCATGCTAGTCTAGGACATGACCCAAAAGCTGCTGTAAGGCAGGACCTTCCTGTGCTGTGGTTTGTAACTATAACCACCCTGACAGACCCAGTGCCTCTGTGTTATTGTCCCTGTACTGTAGGTAGGCTGCACGTGGTGTCCCCACAACATTGTGTCCTCGGGGTAAGGTAGTTCTGTCTTAGGACGTGTAGTGTGTCTGAAATGACTTATCATCTAACCCTGAAACTTTGATAAACAAATTTGATTTATTTATTTTATTACAGTGATGTGGGTTTGGGTGTTTTTTTTGAGTGTCTATAATTGTGGCAATATTTAAAATTAAACTACTGCTGTATTTTAATGTGAGCAATATACATGAGATATTTTAATAAAAAAAGTGGAAGCAAAAGATGGGTTTGGTATGTGATATTAATGCATGTGGTACTCAAGGGCTGTGGGGGTTTGTTTCAAAGATGGGTGGGTTGTCTTGGCTTTCTCTGGCTTAGGAGTCATGGAATGCTTGAAGCTGAGAGTGCTGGAGGTCATCCAGCCCACCCTCCCTGCTCAAGCAGGACCACCTGGGGTGTCCAGGTGGCTTTTGAGTAGCATGGAATCAGTTAGAAAAGACCCCTAACTAAGAGCATCAAGTCCTCCTGCTACCCCAGCACTGCCAAGCCCACCACTAAACCATGTCCACAAGTGCCACATCTACACGGATTTTAAATCCCTCCAGGGATGGTGACTCTGCTACTGCTCTGGGCAGCCTCTTCCAGAGCTTGACACCCTCTTGGTGAAGAAATTTTTTCTGATCTCTCATCCAAACCCCATGTGGTACAATTTGAGCTCATTTCCTTGTCCTGTTTCTTGTTACTGAGGAGAACAGACAAGTCCCCAGTTCCCCCCACTCTCAACCTCCACAGAGGGAGACTTGGCACTCCTCTGGGCCACCTCTTCTCATGCTCAGCCACCCTTATTGTGCCAGTGTTTGAGGGAACCTCCACTGTTTGTGCCTGTGGCCTTTTGTCTCATTACAGCACCACTGAGACTTCATTTCCTTCCTGTACTTGCTCCGTTGCTTCACTTCACAGTACAAGGCAGATGAAATAATGAATATTCATTTTAGTGTTTAGCAAAAATAAAAAGCTTTAAGTGTTTTGAAAGGGCATCAAACTTGGCTCAAGTTCAAGACTCACAAAAATTATTTTTCATAATAAATACTCAGTGGGCTGAGATAAAATATCCAGAGTGGCTGTATAGCAGAACCATCATAATTAGAATAGGAAAAATGCAGCAAAAAAGGGGGTTCCTGTTCACATGATCTCAGGTCTTGAAAAAAATACTCGTAAAGGTGGTCTGAGCTTAATGTAAAGTGGGCAGGAGCCTTTTTTCTTGTTACAAAAGTATTCATTGAAGCAAAATGTAGAAGTGGTTCCACCCTGGATTCCTGCAGGCTGTCTCCACACAGACAGCCCCACTTACTACAATACAGCCTTTCTGGATTACTCCCAGCTCAGTACAGGTTTAACATTACTCTGCTTAAACCACCCTTGTTAAACTAGTTTTGCAAGTGCCATTTGGGACAGCATGACCCTGACCCACCAGCTCAAACTGTACAGCAGGAGTAAGGCATGGAGAGATCATTCTTAATGCATCAGTGGTATTTTTCAAACCCTTTAAGCACACTGCAGTACTGCTGAGGTAGAAAGTAAGAAATGTTTTATACAAACATGTGAGTATCACCAATTCTGCAGTCCCTATAGTTGTTTTTAAGAAGTTGTGCCAGAATAAAGCTCCTTAGAAATATTTGAGAAGTTAGTCATGTTCTGCTCTAAGCACAATAAAGACATATTTCATACCTAAACTGGTAATGGGCAAGATCAAATTACTTTTTATGCCACAATGTGATCACCCTTATGCTGCCTCAGCTCACAGCAAAACACACATGAGCTTGGTTCTCAAGTCAGCACGTCCTTCAGCTGCAGCTGCTGGGCAGCTGAGAGCTCTGATCCTCAGAATTCAGCCATTCAGGAATTAGAGCACAACTGTATTCCAGAACAGAGCCCAGCACGGCTGTGTACGAAAGGCTCTGGGTTACATTTTCTTATTATGAAAGGAAATAAGTTTATGCAACTTCAGTATTAAAGTTTAATATCAAACAATTTGCTCATTGTTACCAATTTTCAATTACAAAACAGGGTCCAAAAAAATTCCATAAAATATGTTTAACTGGCTGAACAGTGTTAAGTGTGTTCAGACTGCAAGGGTAAATATCCATAACTTTTTGGTATAAATTATCTACAAAAACTGGTATAAACAATATTCCAATCTTAGTATGGGTTCCATCTGGGATTAGACCAATTTCCCCGCAGTGTCACAGTTCATTGCCATTGACACTCTGCTGCTGCCGCAGCCTGGCTTTCCGCAGCGCCTCCAGCTGTTTGGCTCTCAGCCACCTCTCCCTCGACAGTGTCGTCTGCCCCGCGCTCAGCGACAGGAACCTGTGCAGAGAAACAGCCGTGTCAGTAAGAGCTCCTTCCCGTGGCAGGGGGGACAACCAACAGCTCCAAAGCGCCCTCCTGTCAGCATCCCAGGAACTGGAAAACACAGGAAGGAGGGGGGAGGGAATATTTTGTGCCTAACAATGAATCTGTGACCAAAGGGACAAAGGAGAGGAGATTCCATCTTTGACAGCCAAATCCAGCTGCGGGCTGAGCGCTGAGTCAGTCTGTCAGCAGTTTCCTGTGAAGCCTCAGTTACCACAAGCAGCACCACACACCTGGCCACGAGCAGTGTCTTGTGCAGGTCATCAGCCGTGATGCTCTCGGGGTCGTTCTTGCGCATCTCTACAAAGTCTTCTTCCACTGCCTAAAAACAACAGTGAGGAGTTACAGAGCAAAACAAAACCTCCACCACAAGATATGCTTTTAAGGAGCTAAACAACTTTAACTACCTGTAGATTAAAAGACAGCATTTCAACTCACTGCTATGCAGAACCCGAGCAAAACCAGTCTACTTGTCATCTTTGAAAAGAATTAGTTTTCAAAGTGAGTGTTAGGAAGCAGGTTACATGTACTGTTTCTTATTTGTACTACACTTGTTTCAGTGTATACTTTACAATTATTTGAAGGCACATTCAGGACATGAAAATGCTTCTGTTTGGTTCTTAGAAAACTTCAAGGAGACTCATGGACTTGGGAGATCAACAGGAAAAGTACAGCAACAGTCTATTCAGGTGCTTTCTATCCAAATATACAGTCGAAACTGTATTAGTAGACTCTTCCCTACCTTGGTCACCTCATCAGATATACTGTAGTCCAGCAGCCTCAACAAGCTCAGGTAAATTCGGAATTTGTTCAGCATGGATGGGAGCACAGCTGTCAGGAGGCTGCTCATGTACTCCTCCATGTTTGGTGGCATGATCTGTGGTTGTAAGTGGACTTGGCAATCTGACTGAAAGATAAAATTACATATCATCTCTTTCCACATCCCATTGTTTTCTATTCCAAGACCCATTTACTCTCAAAACCAAAAGTCACTACTTGCCAGAATTAAGGTAAGACAAGTGTTTAAATATTCCAATGTTCCCAATCCAAACAGTGGGCAGTTCTCATTCAAGCAGGAGCCAGCTTCTCTCAGAGGCAGGAGAGCAAAGGCTCAGCTGATCAAACAGAATGCCAGAGATCAGATGTTTGCAAGCTCAGGCTACTCCAGGGGCAGTGCCAGATCTGTGCCTCTGCTCCTGTGCCCAGCTCCTCAGGCACTCTTTGAGAGGGGCCCACACCTGCAGCCTTTACCCATCCCTGGGACCATCACTGCCTCATCATCCCTGCTCACAAAAAGCAGGGAAGGGCCACCTCCTGGTTTTCCCATGCACAGGTTTTTGGCTGGGCTGCAGCCACGAGGGAGAAGGCAGTAAGTGCTGCCACTCTCACAGCTGCCCTGGTCACAAGGCAGCTTTCCTGTCTGCACTTGTCCCTGGCAGGGCCTGCTCTGGGCAGGCAGCTGCAGTTCCCCAAACCCAGGAGGAGCGGCCGTACCGGCAGGAGGGATCGGCCCTCTGAAGTGATAAGGACATTAATGTTGCATGGGAATTCCATCCGATGGTAATTGAAGTCATAATCCACCTTCTGCCAAGTTATCAGATTGCCCAGAGCCGTCACATTACGGACACCTGGAAAAGCAAGAACAAATTCCCTGAGCATTGGACCCAAACAAATGGCAGCACAGATTTCTGTTTCAGCCTGATTTAAAGAGCAGCTAAGCACAAGAGTCCTTGCAAGCATCCTGCTTCTTCTTGAGTCTCTGGTGTCTTCCAGATGGAGACAACTATTTCTTAAGATCAAACTAAGAATTCTTGATTTCAAGTCTAAATTTATCTGGCTTAGTACCTGTGTTCATAGCTCAGGTTTTTATCTACCCTACAAAGATACAAAGATATCTACCCTACAGAGATAAAACCCAAAAAAGTCTCTCCTCGAAAGTGGTCAAAACACTACCACTCTCATTTTGTCAAATTTTTTATAGTAGTCACTTGCCTTACCTGGAACTAAGTTAATTAAAATATAAAAAGTTAAGACTGGTGAATTAACTGGGTGACTCTTGGAATCCTCTTTTTGAAATACCAACATGTAGCTGACAAATGGAATTTCTCTTCAGCAGTGTTACTGTATCAAATCACAAGTCTACTGTAATGGTTTTGCCTTTAACGAATGAGTATTAATTTACTATATTATAAATAAAGGCAAATTGAGTATTATGGTTTACTTCTGGGACATTTTGCCATTTGAAATCTCTAAGCTGTAAATTCCAAGAATTCCAAACCAACTACTAGATCTGAAGACATTTCTCTAGGATTACATTTTGTTCCCAATATTGCTATAAGAAATTAAACTTTTTTCCTTTTTTCTCTAAATTCGGTAGATAACAACATTACACCTAAAAGGAAATAAAATCAACAAGCCTTTTTTATCTGCAACCTCTAATACCTACGATATCTTTCATTAAATGCTGAGGTTTTTTTACACATTATGGACATTTTGGAAAACCTGTAAGTCAGCACAGCAAGAGCTTTCCCTAAATGGGAGCTTTCCATGTTTTGACTTATTTTTTTGGAAACAGACAGTACAAAGTTTGTTACTAGTTTTACTTCAGTGAAATTTTGTAACTTTACTAAAGGAGAAGTAACAATAAAATACTGAAGACTCAAAAGCAATTGAGTAATTTCAATTCACAATTACAAGAGCAGTAATTTAAAAAAAAACACAGCAGGTTTCTCAAGACAGCATTTTTGTTTTAAAATAAAGCCATGTGCAGTGATTTCCCATTCTTCTTTAATAAAATCATAGAATCTCCTTAGTTGGAGGGGACCCACAAGGATCACTGATGTCCAACTTTTGGCCAGGACAGCCCCAGATGTCACCACAGATACCTGTACTGTGCTTCTCCAGTTACTGAATATTTAATTAACATTTTTTATAGAAGTTAAATTAAATAAATGGTCTGAAGCTCTGCAGAAATCAAGCTACACAGGGTTACATCAGCTTGTAAGATAGAATTATCATTCTTTTTCACACAGTAATGGCAAGCATTAAGTCTCCAGCTCTTAGCTGGGTTCTCAGGGGTGGTTTCCATATATACAGTAAAAGTACAGAGCATAAGGCAAGAGCATATGCTTCCCCACTTCCAGCATTACCACAGGAAACTGAAAGGCCACTCTAATTAATCAGAGATATTTTGGTAATGAAGAACTATCCAAATTTGTCTGAAGTTGCCTGAGAAGGCTGCAGGCTAGCAGGAAGGTAGTTCCAAGCAAAGAAACAGGATACAGAAACCACAGTTTTGTAATAGACCATTACCACTGGGGCACAATTAGCATCACTATCTCAAAATACATCAACTTTTCACCTTCCAGGTGAGATTTGAAAACCCAAAAACTGTCTACCTGTTGTGTCAAGCTGTCCTTGCTCCAGCTGGGTCTCATCCACCACGAGGGAGGTGTTGCTGGCGAGCTGCAGCACCCCACTGACCAGGCGGTTGGCGGTGTAGTCCTTGTGCGGGATGAAGCGCGACTGGTTCATGCTCTCCACGGTCATCTGCAGGCGGTGGGACTGCAACGACACCAACACCCCCATCAGCACAGCCCCCCAGGAATCCTGCTGGAATAAAGCTGAGACTGTCACCCTGCACAGGAAGTAATGTAGAAATTGTTACCGTGCTTTATTCCTAATATCCAAGTACCATATGCTTAAAGTAAAAATCTCCCAAAGGAAAATAATGCTGTTCAGAACTCGTATCACCTGTACTGCATATCTAGGATGAGCTACAGAACATGTGATTTATTGCAGCAATACTGTTTACTATGACTCCAAACTGAATCACTATGAATGTTCTGCAAAGCAGTGTCCACGAACTTGGGAATAAATCATAATGACACCTCAATTAAATGACCTAAATGTCTAAAAATATGAATCCAGAAAGACAAAATAAAGCATGCAGTATCTGTCTGTCAATTCAACACCTCAGGAGGGGATTTCATTCCATATTCATCCTAGGTGACGAGGTACATAGACCTGAATACACAAGTGTAATAGTTTAACCCAGGCTCTTTCCTGGTAAACCAGATGTAACTAGGGAGGAGCTTGTCTCCTAGGTATTCCTCACCCATTCTTTCCCCTCCCGCAGGATAAGAGACAGGAGACAGGGAGTTTAGCTCACTTCAGTTTCCGGTGAGGGCAGAGTGCAGGGAGTTGGCTGCTGCTGCTCAGTCCCTTATCAGAGCCACGCAGATCGGAGAAAGAGTGTCAGTGAGACCTCCCCCATGTGAGAGAAAGAGGCTAGCTTTCTTCTAGGAGTAGTTGGTGAGATTGTGTTGTACTGGTTTACTCGGTGGGTGCGTGGGGATGTCTTTTGTACCCATTGTTCTTTTGTTTTGTCTCTCTGTCACCCTTTCCCCCCCCTTCTCTTTCCCTCTTCTCTATTGTGGGTGAAAATTGTATACATATAATTGTAGGTATTTAGAAAATATACATATATATATATTGACTTGGCTCAACTTCTTTCAGATTTTTTTTCCTTTCCCCTTTCCTTTTCCCTGCTTTGAGGAGCAGCGGGAGAAGGGGTGGAGGGAGTGAAACCAAGACAACAGGCAAGCCACATCTCTGCTGTTATCTGCTCCCTAAATGAGAAGCAGCAGCCCTCATTTAAGCAGCTTGCCCTGAACTAAAGTGTTGTTTGCTTGGTTGAAACAGAACAACATCTATGCCCAGAACCCCTGAGGCAGCACAATGCTTACTGCAGGCACCAGCTGCTGGATGATGCGGTACACGTGCTCCGTGAAGATGCTGTTCCTCGGACACCCGCTCAAGTTCACAGCGAATTTTCCCAGAGGAAGCACATCTCGTCTGGCATAACTACACCAAAAAAAGCAGAGGTTAGACAAGCCCTGGTTAACACTGACTACAGGTATCACTCAGTTTGAGTGCTGCGTGGTATCTCTGACAGCCAGCAGGATTTCAGTGCTAATACACCAGTAACAGCCACCTCTCCTTCCTTCCCCAGTGTCCAAGGAGGTGAGCCAGGCCAAGCTGCTCCTGAAGGCTGTGCTGCTCTGCACTAAGGCAGGACACTCAGTGCTTGGGACCCTGCCATGTGCCTTCCAGACGTTCTGTTCTCCTTGTACTCTATTGTTACTCAGTAAACACACTTCATTCTTTTCCTTTCTTGTGCACAATCTCAATTTCCCTGCTTGTCAACTTGTACCTCTCCTTTACCTGCCCTCAGCTTTCCTTTCCCTCTTCTCACTGTGTATCTTCTCCCCATTCTTGACAACTCTCAACTTTTTTGATATCAGCTAAGAGAGAAAATACATTCTAGTCTAAGTGTCTGTGCATTCACAGTTCCCACTAAGAATGAAAAGAGAATATATTTTAATTTTGAAGACTAAAATGACTAACATTAAATTTGAGCCTGACAACTATGTTCAACCTAATCAAAACACAGTCTGAAGTTTCACACTTGAGAGTTTAATGAGTCAAAGGATGCTGCCCTTTCACTCTGTGACAGTTTAAATCAACATAAGAGTAAATTTCTATCACATGCTAAATGGGGGTCACTTGAACTTATCATTAAACACGTTTACATTTAATTAAACAAATTCTCAGAATGTACCATTCTGAAGTCAGTTCCATGTCCTACTCATTAGAAGAAGCTGGAGGCAGAAAGAGGTTTTCATACCTCTGTTAAAAGTGTGCCTTAGAGATTTTGTTCCACTGTCAAAGGAGCACCAAAGCCACAAAACTGGCCTTTTGACAATATTTACTGTTATTTCAGACAACGAAATCTGCCTCTGTGTCTGTTACAAAAGAAGAACTCTAGCTGGACAAAGTACTATTTAAGCTATTTCTGCCACTTATTTGCAGATTGGTGAAGAACTCCATAAAAAGAGATGCCTTTTAAATGCTGAATATATAAATTCTCAAACATCTAAATACTTACACTGTAGAGATGAGATGCAATATAAGGTATTCAGCAGCCAAACTGTCTCCCAAGAGGGCATGGGTGAGGAACCCCAGCAACTCTGCTCTCACTGGTGACAGCTCAGACATGAAATTGGAAACAACTAACAAAAGAGAAGATGACAACAAATGTCAGAAAATGTGCTGTTTCTCACCCTCTTCCCTCTATATAAATACTATTTTCTATTACAATTTGACAAGGAGAAGTGTTTATTCCAAAGCAGTCAAGGAAATATAAACAAACATTCATTGGTTTTTCCAAGTGAACAATTACTGGCTTTTGATAACCTGAATCCCTCAACATTCCCTTGGAAATGCCTTCTTTTTTCCTTAAAATAGATACTGTGTAATGCATTTACAGAAGGCTATAAAGTTTGAAGCTAAATTTCTAAAATAATAGCCTATCTATTTTATATTAAAGGCAGAAAAACCCTTACACATAGCACAGCTCAGGACAACCAATACAATGTACTCAAGGAAGAAAATTATAAATATCAAGCAATCAAATAAAATGCAAGCAATAATTCAATGACAAAAAATAACAGTCTCTTAAAAACAGAATTGCTTTGTTTTTTGCACAGTATTATAATTGTTTAAATTGTCAGTATGTTTCTTACTTCCACTATCATATTGAACTGGAAATCTAATTTTCCAGCAATTCACAACTCTGTTTGAAAGCGGATCAAATCTTATGGCTGAACAACTTGGTAAAATCCTTGGGCATGTAGAATGCAAAACCAAGTTTCATATAAATCACATTTATTTCAGACAAGTGAAAACACAGGGCTCAGACACTCACAGGTTTTACTCTCCTCTTCCTTAAGGCAGGCAGGCAGCAGTGGGTTAATGTGTTGCAGCTTCTGTGCCAAAATCACATGGATTCTGGGCACTAGTGAGGCAGGAGGGCTGTGCACTCGCTGTTCCTCCACTGTGTCCATGCACTCCATAGGATCAAGGGCTGAGCTATCCCTAGGAAAGGGCACAGCACAAGTGGGCTTAGAAACATTCCATACAAATTTCTTTCCATCTCAGTAAGGGCAGCTGGAACCAGGCCAAGAACAGAGAAAGTCAGAACAAACAACATCCGCTCTCAGCTCCTGGGAACTCCCCCCACATGCAAACCACCCTCTTTAGGATTTTTATAAACACCACAAATACTGAATCACAATCATATAATGACACAAAAGTGTCAACGCACGCTTGGCCAGAACAATCGGGATTCTATTATTTTTAGAAAAGTAATCAAATAGTACTTTTCTGAAAAACAACAAACAAACCCCCAAACCCAAACAAAACCACATTTCATAATCTGTAGCTTCAAGTACAGTGTTACACACTGTTCTGTCCAGCATGTATGGAATGACGTCTAAACAGTTACTTCTAGACAGTCATATAAAAGCTCCATCACTGGCTGAGTCAAAAAACAATGAGTAAAGAAATCCCAATGTACCTCAGCTCAAACCTGGAGATATTGCCTCTTAATTTTAGAGTTCAGATACACAATCTTTGCTCCCCCTGAAGATGTCTAATAAAATTCCTTCCAGGTGGTTTTCATTTGTCATGTAGAGACTAAAATCCCTAAAGTGACTGTATCAGAAGACACTGAAGTTTAGCAGGAATTTCATCAACTTATACTGATGTGCTAAAAGCTGACAGGCTTTATAACTTCAAAGCCACTTCAGCAGTTCCCCAACATACTATCCACTGTTTCCATTAAAAGAAATTTCTTTTGTTTGGATTCAAAACATTGCTAAATGCCACCATTTTGTCTATTTGTCATAGAATGACACACAGGGCAACAAAGACAACAACCTGTGACAGACCAACTGAGCTGTCCATCTGGGATCAGCTGTCAGACAGATAATAACCAACCACAGCTGACCAGGCTGAGCTAACTTTTAAGAAGTTGGCACTATGAAGAATTCACACTGCACTCTGGATATTGTACTGATTAGAAAGATGAGCAAAATCACCAAGAGAAATAATTTAAAGTGCAATGGTTCAAGACATCAGTAGTATTTACCTTACACTGGCAAAGAGTTTTGTTTTACAAACTGACTTTGTGCATCTTGGATCAGTTTGTAACTGCACAGAACTGCAGAACAGCAGGTGAAATGGGAAGATTCTATCAATAGTATAACATGATGATCTACCTTAATTAATGAAAAAATTAACTCAATTTTTAATGATTTTAGTCATTGTCACTCTTCATGCAGACATGCAAACTTTTTTCTTCTTATATTCTTCCAAAATGTTCATGGTAACAACTTTCATGGACTTAGAAATTACTTCAAAAGGAGATTTTATAATTGTAAAGCTTATTTGAAAGCTTTGTTCACTACTCAAAATTTAGTGAAAGTTTAATAGGCATGAAACAGTACAAAACATCTAGCTATAGAAGCCCTTTCTGCTTTAGTGACTGTACAACAACCTAAAATGATGCAGCATATCCAAGGGTATGGATGGACCAGAACACACCGAGCTTCAGTTCACAGGAGGCAGATCTACCACTTTCCTTGTCAAGCTTTTTTCAAGCAACAAAATTCACCTCTTGAGCACAACTGGGATGATTTACACAATTCCTTGTCTGCTCATTGCAATAAACATTTCCTTCATGTCAGGGCAGCCTTACCTCTCCTCACTGTTCACTATGCTCAGCACTGGATCCACTGACAAAATCCCGTAAACCTCCAGCACGTCATTGACTTTGAAGCTCTCCCAGCTCTCATAGACCTGCCCAAAGAGAAAAGAAAGTGCAGAGCAGATGGGCCAGATGCAGGATGGGGCACACACACACACACACAGACAAAGAGGGAAAGCTCATGAGACTCAAGTGTGGACTGGGAACAGCCTGTGTGAAGAGATCTCTCATAGTCCTTGGTGTCAGTAACTTTAGAAAAGTGAATTTCTATGATTCCATTTTTTAATATTGGCATTCTTTGCCACACAAATGTAAAAACGTATATTCTGCTTTATCAAGATTTGTTGAATAAGAGAAAAGTCAACAGAGAAACAGCACAGAAATCTTGTGCTGAAGTTTCATAGTCAATATAGCATTGTAGAGAACCAAGGACTATTTTAAATACAATACACAAATGTGTAGTTTATTGTTTTTTCAGCTTGTTCCATCACAACTCTTTTTCCTTTAGAGGAAAAATCCAAAAAGAAAAAATACCAGGACTCAATATCAGCTACACTCTCAAGTACCTGGTACTGGATTTTTTTTTTTAAACTGAATGTGGTGAGCAGGTACAAACTAAAAAATGCTGCCCAGGGATTTCAGCAAATGCAGCACTCAAGAAGAGAAACAATGTAAAGAAAGAATGATCTGTAGAAACAAAGTTATTGACTTGAGAGACAATTTCTGTGCCTATAAACAACGTAAGACTAACTAGTTACATCCTAACTTCAGCTTCTGTGTGCCTCCCTGAGGGCACAGCCCTGCTCAGCATCACCTCTCCACTTCTGTTACCTTCACAAGACATGCTGGTCCCTTCTCTCCCGGCAATGGAAAATTTAGGTCAAGTGGAGGGGAGCAGTTGGGAGAAATGAGATGATGACCCGCAGGAGCTTCTGTTTCTAATCTTTTTGGCTCAACACATCCGTGGATATCACCTCCACTGCCTGGAAAACACAGATTAAACAGAAATGCAAAACTGAACAACTTTCTTCAGTGAGCAACACAGAATTAAACCCATTTAACAAGACATTAGACAAAAATGTTTAATAATGCAATATATTTGACTGAAGACACTCTTAATCTGGAAAGTCTCACAAATATGTACTTTATATTATCAAGTTAAGTGTGAGTACTGGTAAAGATCTATGTGTCTTGGAAACCCAAATGTGGCCAGAAATCTGATTTTCAAAATGTAACATTTACATGGGGTGAATGATTTTTCTCTAAAGTCCATGGGACTGCAAAGGTCAAACATTTCTGCATTTCATGCTAAAAATCCCCAAATAGTTCCTAAAGGTAAGAATATGCATAAAGAATCAGTTTAAATGAAAAATCTCCATAGATTTACAGCAAGAATAAAGCAATTAAAATCTGTTCTACAATTGATTAGTAGTGGGCATGAAGATAATCAAGTCTAAGCTACCTTGCAAACTGGTAAGAATACAAAAGGAAAATCCTGAGTCCAGATAATGAACCCACGAGACACAGAACACTGAACAAAAAAAGCAGTAACTTCTACTTTTTTTTTTTCTGTAACAGGACCAACAACTTAAACTAACCACTTTTTCTCATTGAAAACTTTCCAAAATCTTCAAGAATAACCCCAGTCTAGTTTGAGTGGCATCTCCACAGATGAGCATCAAAATAAATAATTTACAGACTTATTACAATGAAAATAGGAATTGTATGCTGCTGGTGTTGGAAATACCATCCTCTGAAAAGCTTTAATAGCTTTCTTCAGGATGTTACACGTGTCTGACATGACTCCTGTTCCTCTATAAAGCTGGATTAGTAAATCATCTTTGAAAAAAGGTAAGGCTGGAAGGTATTTGATACCTAACACAGAGTTCAGCTTCAAATTACACAGTAAGACCCACACACAGTGTGAAAGAGACAAAATTACAGGATTTCCCTCTCACTACCATGCAATATACAATGCAGTGGGAAATTAAACTCCTGAAGTTCAACCTGCTGCTCTAAATTGTTTGTGTGCTGGTGCACACCAAAGGCAACATACGAGTGCCGGTGTACAAAGCACTGATTTTATCAATTAACTCCACAAATTAACGCCAACAAGTCACACAACACAGATGTGACACCACAGGCTCTCCCACTCTGCTTTGAGTCAAACCACTGCTGACCTCAGCAAAGCCACCACAGGGGTTACAAAGGCTGCACCAACACTGCTCATTCAAACAGCTGCAAATATTTCCCTTTTTAAACACGGAATTCTTACAAATTCTGGAAAGACATCAGAACTATTCATCAATAGCAACTGTTACCCATATGTTGCTCCTTCTGTTTGGATGGGTGCAGATCCATATCCTCATCCTCCTCGTAGCTCCTCTTGTGGCGACTGGGGGTGTAGGAAGTTGAGGGACTAACTCGGGCTTGGCTTGCACTGATATAGGCGTGAAATCGGTGATTAAGGACAACAGACTGAGCAGAGACAACCTCAGCACAGGAAGGTTGGGGGAGCTTTTTAACAAAATTCAAGGGTTCTATTTTAAACAAGACATTAAAATAACGGTTCAAACTGTTACAGAGATGCCACTTCTTTAGATACATAAATAACCTGTTGCAGAAGTGAACAGAGTCAGAGGCTTGGTTGCAAATAGAAACTACAAACCACTGTGTGCTATTCCACCAGCCCCTAAAAAAGGGCTTTTTTTATTCCCAGAGAATTTCTTGTGGTCAAGAACAAATCAAAAACTCAAGAATTTTCTCTCCCACATCTCAACCTTAAAGAGCAGATATTGTAATATTTGAAAACTTGTTACTTGATGTAATAATTATCAATTTTGAAAGAAACACAGAGAAAATGTTCACATACATGTAAGACACTAGCAGTGCCACACTTGTAAATTAATTTTGAAAAAGCTGACATGTTTTCCTTCTCTCAGCATGATGGGCAAACATTGAAATGTCTTCATGATTTTCAACAGAGTCCAGTTCACTTCTCACTTCACTGCTGCAGTACTTTGCTATAAGCTTCATTCAAACACTAATTCTCATCAGTAATTTTATTACAAAAACTGTTAGCTGCTAAATTTGAAAGTGCCTCAGCCTTCTGTGCCAATGACAAGTAGCAGATTTCTTAAATTCTGAGCTCAAAATATGAAGTATCAAATCATTATAGATTTACCATCAAGTTCTTATCATATCACAAAATACAACACATATTAAGTTTTCTAGAACTCTTCCCCACTGCCTTGGAGGAGAGAACATAAACATTTTGTATCCATTTCACTCAGATAATTCTACTTCCATTTACTAAGATAAATTAAAGATGATTTGTTTCTCCCCAAAACGAATTTGTTTCTTGTATTCATTGATAAAATGACATTCTGCGGTCAAACTATTACAATTTAAATACTTAAACCTTCCAGGAATTATTGCCTTAAAATGCTCAGCTACAGGTGATTTTACAGGCTCTGACAGGAGACTCTCACTGTGTAAGAGTCCTGCTCTAATCAGAACATGCCAATGGAATCCCCGTAGCTCAACTGACATTCATCATCTTCTAAGCATTTGCAAATAGTAATTAACCTTAATTTTCAAGACCTTCCCAAACAAACATGCAAATCTAAATCCCTACTAAATCAAAAAGCAATGCTCCTAAATTCATTTGCATCCTCTTTGTGCATATAACACAACACCAATTTTTCCTTTTTTCTCTTTCTAAACCTACCACCTCACCCGATTCACTAAGAAAACAACAAACCCCAAATTTTAAATAAACTCTCCTTAGATCTAATTAGTTGGTGATCACTGATTGTGTAACAGAGCATTAGCTCAGTTTAAAAAGATATTTCTTTCACCCATGCAGACTCTCCAGGCACTGGAACGCAGTAGAAAGTCTGTCTCTCCAAGGTGACTGTTTGGGAGGAGTTCAGATCAATCTCCTGCTGAGGCTGAAATATCAAGGGAAACTTTGTTAAAAATCCGATTACAGGTTGTTTGCATTTTTTTAAAGCAATCCCAAAGATACATTTTCTCAGCCAGAAGTTACAACCCACATCCAAGACCACACACCCCTGAAAGAGTGAACCCAAACAGTCTCTAATGCTTTGATTACAAGTGCACTGACACCAGAAGTAACTGTTTTCCACAGGAAACAGTTTCAAACTCATGGGCACTTTCCCCTCCACTCAAGCGAAACAAATCTCAAATACAACAGAAACAGCTGGAAGGCTCCTCAGGCTTAGAAATCAGAACACCAGTGAGCAGTTCTGAATGCTCTGTTTTCCAAACTTGAGATTAATTTTGCATTTTAAGAGCAGTATCTTCAGGAATCCACTGACAAGTACCAAAGAAGTTCTATCACATTATAAATGGCAATTTTCTGTCTAGTATTTAGTCTCAAAATTTGTATAACTCACCCCACATTCTGCCACATCTCTGTATTTACCAAAATGCAAAACCTGTCAAGAAGGAAAAGGCAATGCAATCATTCTGTTTCTGGCAGAATCCTGAACAGCAATCACACCAAAATCACTGCAGTCCAAAGTCCTGCACAGATACACTGTCAAAGCTTTCATTATTTTAGTATTTTCTTTTCCTCAACAGAAATGTAACAAGTGATGTATTACTGATGACAAACACAGTTACTACTAAAGAGCATCCTGACCCCCATAGGTTTAACTTAGAAACTAGAGAAATACAAAGACCAGAATGGATAAAATGGTAAATATTTATTAAAGTAATAAATCAGTATTTCACTTACACGTGCACTTGTGTTTGAGTCAACTGTT
The DNA here is from genome assembly GCA_013396695.1 of Sakesphorus luctuosus. Lineage (NCBI taxonomy): Eukaryota > Metazoa > Chordata > Aves > Passeriformes > Thamnophilidae > Sakesphorus > Sakesphorus luctuosus. The sequence goes on along the minus strand of VWZD01008879.1, from coordinate 172,635 downwards.
TCATACACCCCCATGTAAAGCTCAGGATCAAACATATCTTGAATCATGCAGCGAAACTTCACTAAACTGTTGGGCTTTAGGTAATGTACAGGAATATCATTCAGTGATGGAACCTGTAAAAAAGAGAGCTTATTCTATACAACTGCCACATATCAAACAATGCTCTGAATTAAGCCAAAACCAGCAAAAAAACTGTCACCAGTTTATCCTCTGACCATCCAATGTATCTCTCATTCTAATCCAAACAGTAACAAAGTGCGTGTATCTCAACACCTGCAATGGGAACAGTTATGACTATCCATCATTTAACAATTCCCAAACTCTTCCAGTTCCAAAGCCACCAGTCCCACTATGGGACTATGAGAGAAGTTATTATCAATCACTGGAACTGTATGAAAACTACAACATTTGAAACCAACTTTTAAACTTGAAATTATTGCAACTGCAGTGTTAAGCAGAGTTTATTCCTTATTTCCACCTCACAGCACTTTCATCATGTGCTACTTACCAGCAGTACCAGAGCAATTGCATCCACAATTTCTTACAACAAAAGGTTATGGAAAACCTGTATATTAATTTCCAAGTCCACATTGGGGAAGACTTTTCCACATATTTTTACAAGACAAGGACAAAATAGAAGGGAAAAAAAATAATGCCTAAGCAGGTGGTATAACTTGCAATAATGAGACTTATAATATGAATACCATTTTCTAAGTCTGAAGATGAACTCTTTGTTGAAAAAACCCCAATATCCCACATGCAATGAAAACCAGAAGTATCCCTACAGGAAACTGCATTTTAACAAACATATATCCCTCATGTTTCTCTTGATTAAGAGAATGTGCTTTGAATTCCTTCTAATGATGGAAATTTAATTCAATTTTGCCATTTGCAGTTTGATTTGAACTCTCATTGAAATATTAAGTACAGAACACTCTGACAGAGGAGGAGAGAAAACTCAAGTAATTTTCACCTGTTTCTTCAGCCATAACTAAAATAAATTTAATATGAAAGTTTCTAATCCCTTTAATGATGTTCCACAATGCCCTTTTTGCTACAGCCTTTCTAAAAAGCATCAGCTTTGAACTCACCTGTGCATGATTTATTTTTAAACCTTAAGCACAGCTTCCCTGTTGAACTGCACAAACCAGCCCAAAAAAGCACAGGCTTAGCAGAAAAGGCACTTTTTTTCCCCTCAAACCTGAAACCCAGCTACTTATTCAACCCACACAAAGCTTTTAGTATCGTGATAAAAAGCTCACGGGAGAAGAGGTTTATAACCTGCAGCCAAGAAGCTCGTGGTGCACAGAGCAGGCACAAACACTCCCAAAAATGACAATTTGTCAGCTCCTGCCATCTACTGACTGTGCCTGCACAGACAGGCAGCACGTGGCTGGGGCAGGAGCCTGTGCTGCAGGCAATGGGATGGATGATGGGCTGCTCTGGCTCCAGCTGGGATTTCCCAGCCTGGATTTCCACTCAGGTTAAAGCACCCAGATGAAAATAACACACCCAAAAGCCTCGGCCCAAAATTCGGCTCCGCACTCATCCCCAAAAGGAAGAGCTTATCAAACACAAGTCACTGCAATAAAAATGTAAAAACCAAACTAACTGCCCAGAGAGGGGGTGGATTCCCCATCCCAGAAGTTTCTAAACTGAGCTTGGCTGTGGCACTGAGTGCCATGATCTGGTAAAGGGACTGGAGTTGGACCAAGGGTTGGACTTGAGGATCTCAGAGGTCTTTCCCAACCCGATCCTTTCTATGATTCTATTCTATGAACTTGAAAAGAGTGTAAGTCTAAACGAATAAAACACTCTTACCCAGTTAGTAGCATTATTTTCTTTTAATTTCTCCTTGAAGTATTCGGTTACCTTCTTTTCCCAGTCAGAGTTTGGAGCATTTTGAGCTACAAAAACACCACGTATATTATTAGCAACAATCTAACAGACTACCATCCAGCATTCTGCCCACATAGCACACAAGTTACACTTTCACTTCCATTCTGGGGAGCTAAGTGCATTTTAAACTACAAATAACCGCATTTTAGTGTAATTTATGGCTCTCGTACCCCTGACTTCCCATTTCACAGCCTCCCGGGCCGGCCAAGCCGCACAGGGACACTCTGGGGGCGAGGGGAAGCTCCCCGAGAGGGGCAGGGGCAGGGGCAGAGGAGCCGCTTTACTTTAATGTCGGTATGGGTTTATCTCAGCTCTGGCCCAGCACGGGCCAGCGCGGCCGAGGGCACGGGCAGGTCAGCAGCGACCGGCAGCGTGCGCTGTTCCCGAAACCCGGAGATATTCGAGATATNCTCCTCCTCCTCCTCCTCCTCCGCCCCTTCCTGCGGCAATGGCGCCCGGGCCGCGCCCCGCCCCGCGCCTGCGCGCGCCGCCGCCGCCATGTTGGGTGAGGGCGGAAGTGCCGCGCGGGGACGTGGCGGGGGCGCGGCGATGGCGGCGACGAGGGCAGGGGCTGGCACCGGCAGCGGCACCGGCAGCGGCACCAACCTCCTGTTCGCCACCTCCGCCACCGACTTCAGCTTCAACGTACCCTTCATCCCGGTCAG
>VWZD01008879.1:0-169008 GCA_013396695.1 Sakesphorus luctuosus | reverse complement strand
AGGTACGGCGAGCGGAGGGGCCGCGGAGCCCCCGAGCCTGGGCCCGATGCGGCCTCAGCCGGGACCGGCCGCCTGGGGTTACATTTTCCTCTTTCTCGTGATCCATTACTTGTGCTTCCTTGTGTTTAGTGCTTGTGTGCCTGGTCTGTAACGTTGTGCCCCAGGAGGAGAGTGTTTATCGCGTTTTGGGCTCATCGCTGTTTCAGTGTATTTATTTCAGCCATTCAAAGCTGTCAGTGCCTCCATTCAGGGTGTACTTAGTGATTTCACACTTTTTAAGCTCCTCTCCCTATTCTGTCTTCCGATTTCCCTGTGTGAAAATAGCACGTTAAGCAGGCACCGTAAATATCACTGCTAACTTAATCCTAGTTCTGTAATCCTTTCTTTCTAAAGCCCGAATGGTGCTCCGAACACAACTTAAAATCTGGTCCTCCAGCAGTTTTGGGTATAGGAATGGATTTTTCTGGGAATGTGTTCAGTCTGAGATTAAAGCCCTAAACATTAGGAATACATCTAGAAATCAGGTATTTCAAGTTTTACTGCATTGTACATGTTGCAGTTGGACTGATGACCTTTAAAGGTCCCTTTTAACCCAAACCATTCCATGCTGAGTCCAAAATCCAAGATTTCATTTCAACACTGTGCTATCATAGCTAAAATAAATATTAATATAGCTGGAAATCAGTGCAATCTATCTCTGCAGATTTAATAAAATGTTTGCCAAGTGTGCCTTTGAAACAATTTTTTAGATCAACTACATTTTCTGTGTGGGAGGGATAAAAGCATTAGAATATTACCCTTACTTTATGCAATCCATGTTTTTCTTGCAAATGTATGTTAGTTTTTATTAAAGAAAAAATAATTTTTAAGTGCTGATCTGCCCAGTAGCAATGTGGCAATTTCTTGAAGATTTTGAAGCCAGCCAGGGAGGAAATCTGGTGAGGTTTCATTCATTAATGTGGTGAATCATATTCTCTTCATCTCACCTAAAATCTGAGCAGATGAGGAGTCACAGTTTTGCAGCTGGGGTGAATTTCAGTGCCATGTCTGTCCAAAGCAGGCCCATGTCCTGTTGAATGTTCTGTTGAATGTTCTGTTCCCATTCTTATTGCACTCACTCTCTGCCCAGCCAGGGATTGCTGGGACCTGGCTGTGTAGAATAGTTGGTATCTTGAATCATAGTTTGAAGCAGGAAAGAACAAGCTCTCGAGTTTGAATTTTAAATTGTGTAAAATGTGCTAAGAATCAGTCTCAGGGTTTGTTTGACATGTGACAGCCAACACTGGAGAGCTGAGTGCACTCATTAATTCGTTGTATCTGTCTCCAGGAGTGGGTAATTAGTGGTTTGAGCTTTGCAACTTGACAATAAAAGATCCATTCTCTGTGGCTCAGGGGTGAGTGATGTAGCTCTGTATTTACTGTAGGTAGAGAGGAATGCTCCCAGTGAGGAAGGGCAGTGATGCCACTTGTGGTTGTGTGGGGACAGTCTGTGAATCGTGAGGTTCTGCCTTAGGGAGGGAGGGATGTGCAGGAGGCTGATACAGTCACAGCTGAAGAAAGACTGTTTTGTACGTGGGAGGAGCATTGCCCTTGCATGTCCAAGCTGTACACTCATTTTTTAAATTTACATAATGTGCTTGTTTTACTGCCAGGCTGGGATTATGTTCCAGTGTTTGCTTGCAAAATCAGGACAAGGCAAGACAGAAAGTAATGCCTTGTGTTGGATTCCTCTGTGTGTCTGTATGTGTATATATATATGTATATACATGTAATTTTTGTTTTGGCAGAACTTTTGTCATGCTCATTTTGCAAGGAAAGCTGCAGTCACAGAAAAGCACCAAAACTTGGTTGAAATTGGAGAATTTTGGGTGTTTTGTGAATGGGCATTGGGTAAAGGCCTTGGGAACCCTTCAGCAGCTGACCTGACAGGTGAATTGCCTGCTCTGCTGCCAGTTATTTTGGACAGCTGAGTGGACAGTGTGGTGTTCAATCTGTTTCTCTCTGTCCCACAGTGTTCATGAAATATGGAAAGAAGGAGGATTTTATTGTTTAGAAGTTGAGACCTTTTATTTAGAATAAATGGCCATTGTGCTTGTAGTTGGGAGATAATCCCCAGCCCTGTCCTCAGAGTGGTCATTGCCTGTAAACGCTTAAGCTCTGCCAGGGGAGGTTTAGGTTGGATATCAGGAAGAAATTCTTTACAGAGAGAGTGGTCAGGCATTGCAGTGGCCTGCCCAGGGAGGTGGTGGATTCTCTGACCCTGGGGGGTTTTAAGGTGAGAGTGGACGTGGCACTGAGTGCCATGATCTGGTGATCACGGTGGGGTTGGATTAACGGTTGGACTTGATGATCTCAGAGGTCTCTTCCAACCCAAGTGATTGCATGATTCCGTGCTTTCAACATTCCCCACATGATTGCCCACACACACAGATTTTGGATTTGTTCTTTAAGTGGGATTAAGTGCTGTAGGGGAAAGTAAGAAAAATTGATAAGGTGTAATTGATAAGGTATAAGGTAAGTAATTGACAAGGCAGGTGATGCCTCAAATTGGCACTGTCTGCAAAGACTACTAAATAAAAGGTGGTTAAAATAGTTCTTTTTAATCCTGGCAGCTGCTTCTTTTATAATTAATTAGAACAGCAGCTTCCCAGGGAGACCTCTCTGTGGATTCCTCTGCACTCCCCTGATACTCTCTATTACAGTTATGTTGGCTGCAGATAAAGACATTTGTTGTTGGCTGTTTGTGGCTGCAGAGATGCCTCAGATGGGGGCTGAGAGGCAGAGAGGCAGCAATACCTCTGTGGTGCCCTCCCCACAGCCTGGGGATCTGCCAGAGCAATGAAACAGTTACAAGCCCTTCAGATGGCACCGACTCCCTGCTCGCTGCTGTTCCCTCAGCGGGCAGGCTGTGGTGCTCGGACATCACAGGTTTAGCTCAGCTTGCTGGGAGAGCTCTGATAACGTCAGACCTCTTTTTTCCCCCCCCCCACTTGTTCCTAAATCATTGCCAAGCAGAAAACTGTGATTGACCAGACCCAGTTTATTTTCTCCATGTGAAAGGGCAGTCATGGCCTCACACCTTTTTAAGCCCTCCCCTGCAATTATGCAGAATGGGGAATGGTTTTTCTGCACCAGAAATTGAGCTTTTATGACAGGCCGGAATAATATTTTTAGATAGAGCTGGAGTAAGTCCTATTCATCAAGTGACTTGAGATGATGAGTTAATGACCAGTAGCTTTGGCCTATTTGGGAATATTCTGAAGCTCTAATTTTGAATTTGATCTTGGAAGTCTAAAAATTAGAGCACAAAGCTCTATGCTGAGTAACTGTTTACATGGTGAAAGGTTATGAGCCAAGGCTCCTTTTGCATTTGTGAGGCATAAGTGAAGTTGGGAGGGATTTTAGTACCTGCCAAGTTGCCTTGGGTGGGTTCTGACTCCAGTATACTTTGGTCTCTTACTTTAACGATTGTTGCTTTTCCTGTGTACACTGAATGACTTTTATGGTCCATTTTAAATGTTCTTGAAAATGCTGTATCTTTTGTTTCATTTTATGATATTCTTAATCATCAAGGATGTGTAAGCTTTGAAACCTTTTTGGCTTAATGGGGACCACAGTTTTGGCAATACCTGGTAATGTTACAAAACATTTTGACTACATAGAGTAGCTGATTTGTACATCTCACAATCATAGAATGGATTGAGTTGGAAAAGACCTCCAAGATCATCAAGTCCAACCCTTGGGCCAACTCCAGTCCCTTTACCAGATCATGGCACTCAGTGCCACGGCCAATCTCAGTTTAAAAACCTCCAGGGATGGGGAATCCACCCCCTCTCTGGGCAGCCCATTCCAATCCCTCAGCACTCTCTCTGCAAAGAAGTTTTTTCTGCTCTCCAACTTCAATTTGCCCTGGCAGAGCTTGAGCCCGTGCCCCCTTGTCCTATTGCTGAGTGCCTGGGAGAAGAGACCAACCCCCACCTGGCTAGAACTTCCCCTCAAGTATCTCTCAATATCTCTCTTGATATCCTTTTGTTTTCCCAGATGATTCTGCAGATGTTGGGGAAGAGGACAGCTTCTTGGGCCAGACTTCTGCCAGCCCCAACCCTCCACAGACTTTCAACTATTTCTCTCAAGTACCCAGTACCAGTGATCCCTTTGGAAATATTGGGCAGCCACCCTTAACAACTGTTGCAACACCTGTTGGAGCACCGTCCTTCTCCAGGCCTCCAACTTCACTTCCACAGGATGGGCAAAATGCCTTTTCACCACACGTTCCCAAATCCCAGTCGTACAGTGCCCCACCCACTTCCCAGGCAGGAATCCCACCTTACCAGACTCCTCAGAACAGCTGTCCCCCTCCCACAAGTGCTTCAGGACTTCCCCCAGGAACACCTCAGCAGGGATACAACCCCTACAGACACACCACCTTGAGCAGCAGGGCCAATCCCTACCTCACCCCACCCCAGCTGCAGCAGAGCCCTGCCCCTGCTCACACACCGTCCTCTGTGCCTCCTGTGCAGATGTACCAGACACCTCCAGGGCCTTTGACACAGGTATGTCTGTCATTCCTCATACCTCTCTGCCAGAACAAAACACTTGAAGTCATGTATGTAAGTCATTCCTGATGTCCTGGCATCAGGAAAAAGCAATTTAAGTCATTATCCTCTTTGAACTATATATATATTATCTTTTGAAGGTTCTTCTTCTCCTCCAAAAAATCCAGAAAAAAATCTTGAACCATTTCTAACAGCAGAATGTTTTCTCTAGAAAAGCTCAACTAGAAAAGTTTCTTTCCTGAAACTGTGTTGTTTCAGGAAAACTTCCTGACCTTTGAAGTGAGTGTACCCTGAGGCTGTAGCCACGTGAACCTCTGGGGTCAGAATCAAAGCCAGGGCTTGGATTTCTGTAGCTCTTTTCTGTGGGTTTCTGAGTTTGCCGAGTTTCAGCTGTGCTGCTGCATTGTTTGTGCCTCTGTTGTAAATCAGGTCATTCAGCCCTTTGCAAGGTAGGGGCTAAAATCTCTTTTCAAGCTCCTTTTGTTGGTGAAACCACAACTTTTTGAAACTAGGTCACGTAAAATTGTCAGCAAATTCTTTGAAACGCATTGGTGGACAATTTTGTGTGATATAAAGCATTAATCTCCATTCTTTTTTACCTGCAGAAAGACATTATTAAAATAATGCAAGTGGGTTAGTAATAGCTTGCCATGTTGACCTTGGAAACAGCAAAAAATGGTTTTTATTTTGTCTGAGCTATTGCTATCTTTCTGCTGTTGTGAATAAAGAATGTAATTATATAATGACAAAAACATAGCAAAAGCAGTTGAGCCTAAACAATCTGGAGTTTTTTATAATTTCAGAACTTCTGTTTGCTTGATTTTGCATATTGTACAATATTTTTGTGGTTGTTTTTTCTTTCTTTAAATGTACCATCAACCAAAGCAGCTGTTACTGCTGACATCACTTGCTTTTAGTTGTACTAACTGGATTTTAGTACAATTTGTCTGAAATCGGCTTTATGTAGGCTTTAGTCCCTTCCACAACCAGTTACTTTTCTTGTGTTACTGAGGCTACGTTTGAGTTTGAATTCTGCCTGTTCTGATCACTTTGCAGGAAGAGAGCTGTTACTGAAGTGGCCACTTGCTAAAATTGACAATCTTAATGCAAAAAAATAATTACATGTAAAAAATAATGAGAAGAATTCATTTTTATTTTAATATCAAATGTGGCTGTAAAATAAGCTCAGCTTGAGTTTTGAAAATTTAAGAGAATATTTGAAATCTTAGTGGTTTTAGGTATTCATGATGCTAAACCATAGCAGTTTTTAATAGTAGTTATGGGAATAAAATTCACATTATTTCTCAAGGAAAAGGTGTAAGTTTTCAAACACATGATAAAGTGGACAATTTGTCTATAACAATTTTTACAATGAAGGATGATGTTCTTGGGGGGGAAGAACTGTTAGAAATCAAGGCTCAGAGTGTCCCCTGTAGCAAAGTGCAGATCAGTTCTGTAAGAGCCATGTCAGCCTGAGGTGATGGGCCCGTGTGTTTCCAGTTTCCACAGTCCCAGCTCCAGGATCCCAGGCCTGCAGGTCCCCTGGTCCCAGCCCCTCCTGTTCTGCTGCACAACCAATACGAGCCGGTCCAGCCACACTGGTTCTACTGTAAGGAGGTGGAGGACAAGCAGATTTGGCTGCCATTCAGCCTTCTGGATTCTGCAAAACTGGAGGAAGTTTATAATTCTGGTAAGTGCTGCCTTATCCAGAGATGAACTGGAGAACTGAAAGGAAAATATTGGAGTGATGCCACTGATGCATGACAGCATGGCATGGCAGTAATAAGGAAGGTTAATACATATCCTGAAGATGGATTTTGTGCCACTTAATTTATTTCACTTCCGTTATCTGTTGTTTGATGCTGTCAGTGTTGAGCTGCACCATCCCTGGAGGATATCAGAATTGCTCACAAAACTGCTGATTATCCGTGTCTTGGTTTGCCTTTTTGTTAAACTGCCAGTCATAATTATCATAGAATCACGGAATCATAGAATCAGCTGGGTTGGAAGAGACCTCCGAGATCATCAGGTCCAACCCTTGGTCCAACCCCATTTTGATTACCAGATCATGGCACTCAGTGCCACGTCCAGTCTCATCTTAAAAACCTCCAGGGATGGTGAATCCACCACCTCTCTGGGCAGGCCATTCCAATGCCTGACCACTCACTCTGTAAAGAAATTCTTTCTGATATCCAACCTAGTTATTCATATTTGGGAGTTATTTGAACTTTTTCATTGTATGCAGAGATAGAGAAGCATTTTAGGAGCAACACAATGATTGCCTGATATTATGAAGTTTCTCTTTGTGGTATAACTGTCCTAAATGGTCTGATATTGATCACAGCTATGAGTGGGCTGAGAGAGGAAAACGCCTGTATGTGTTATTGTGGTAACTGAGTGTGAGCTGTGTGTGACAGTCCAGCCTGACCCTGAGAGCGTGGTGCTGAGCACGGACGGCGGCCGCTACGACGTGTTCCTGTACGACAGGCTGAGGAAGGCCGTGTACTGGGACGAGGAGCCCTCGGAAGTGAGACGGTGCACGTGGTTCTATAAGGGAGACAAGGACAGCCGGTTCATTCCGTACACCGAGGAGTTCAGCGACAAGTTAGAGGTTAGCAGTGTCTTTAAATAAAGACCTTACTTCATTGTAATTACGACTTCAGAAATGCTTCTCTCTGTTTCCTTAAAATGACTTCCAGAATGCAGTTTCTGGAACATAAGTAAGCAAATCCTGGAAAGGTTTGTTGCTAGAAGGCCACACTATTCATGACTCAGTTCCTTCACTGCTATGACCTCAAATGACCTTGTATAACTCTTCATGTGACACTATTATATAAACAAAGTTATGTAAATTGGAAGTGTAACATTACAGATGATGCACAAGGCCAAAAAATGCCAAGAAGAAGACATACTGATTTTGTGTAACTTGTTTATTGTTTCAGGCAGAATATAAAAGGGCTGTAACTACAAACCAATGGCACAGGCGACTTGAATTTCCAAATGGAGAGACAATTGTTATGCATAATCCCAAGGTAATAGATTTTGGCAGTTTTATCTCACAGGATTCATTAGGGGTGAAGGAGCAAGTGGATGGAAACATAAATTGAATGCACTCTTAATCTTCTTGGAAACATACTTGTTGGTTGTTTTGGATATGTGTGCATTGAAGATGGTAAAGTTTACAAAACACTGAACTTGTGCTTGCTCCAATGTGCTGGTTAACAGCTGGTTCATGTGGTTAAGAGACAATGCATTCTGAGGCCTAGGGACAATAAGGGTTTGCATAGTAAATATTTGGGCTAAGCATAACTGACAGCAAATGGTAAGCAGTTTGAGTTAGTTTAACCTCAGACAGTCTATACTTAATGAAAGATAATTGAAACAGAGCTTTTATGTGGAGAAGAGCATTAATTAACTAAAAGGTAAATAGTTTGTTTATTTAATCTGTGAGAAATTTTCCACTAGGGACTGTTTTAGGCTGTAAGAAAGTATAGCAAAACAAGCTCTAAAAGTTAATCTAAATATTCTGCAAGTAGTCTCATGTTATTAAAACATGGACTTCAGCCTTATTGACCAATGCTATTAACTGTTCACTTATCACAGATGCAGTAATTAAAAAATAGAACAATCCAAGGGCCAGAAAGGATCATGGTTGCTCCTTCTTGAAGCATTTAAATAATGCCGGTTAAAGAATTCTGCCCAGTAAAAACCTAGAGAAGGAATATTTAAACCACTTGGTGTCATAAATATGAGTTCAGACTGTAAGTCCTGTAACCAGCTGTACTACTGAATTCCTCACTTTCTAGTGTTTCTGGACTACTTCAAATGTTGTTGTCCATCCCTGAAAAGCACTGCACTTGGGTTTTTTGCATTTTCTCCTTGTGATACAGTAATTGTAAATAAGGTAGTATTCAGTTTCCTCACATAAACAGTAATCTGCTAAGGAAGAATGAATTCTGGAGACTAAAAAAGAGCTTGTATAATTCTTGTCTGAGGAGTTAAAATTGTTAAGAGTCCCCGAATAGGCCCAGCCTCTCCAACTAGTGGGTACTTTCATCCGAGTCATCTGGTTGCTTTTTACACTAATGAGGATTGCCTGTGGGTTTGGAGTCTGGTCTTAGTGCAGCTGTCCCTGCCGTAAGGAATGGCCTTTGGGCTTTCAAGGCCTTTTTGTTTGTTTTTTTTTTTTAAATATGTGCTCACTAAAGAAAAGAGTTGAGTTTCAGATGCAAGGTAAAGCAGTTGGCAAGTGTGTTAACCCATGCAGTGCTTTCAGTTTAACAATGTGAGTTAACAGGTTTTTGTGGTTACATTTGGATGGTGTATTTGTTGCAGGTTATAGTTCAGTTCCAACCTGCTGCCACCCCAGATGAATGGGGGACCTCTCCAGATGGTCAGGCAAGACCAAGGCTGGTGAAGCGTGGGATTGAGGATGACCATGAGGAGATTCCTGATGGTATGTGACCTCTGTAGGTGGGTCAGCACCGTGAGCAATTGGTTGGGTCAGTGCAGAACTTGGACAGTATGGAAATGCACTGTTTGTGCCTGCAGCCTAAAGATTAAAGTTATTCCTTAAGCTCAGCTGCTTGAAAGAGGTCAGATGGTTTTGGGCTTTTTTTTAATCAAAGATGTCCTATGGGCTCTGTTACATTCTGAACCTTGTTATATAGTAGGCTTTATAGAGCAAATGTATCTTACAGATGCTTGACTCTAAGCTTCACTCCTGCAGTACATATTGGTCCTCTGACTGTTTGATTTTCTTTTTCTACAGGAGAAATGTCCCAAATTGACCACCTGGTATTTATGGTTCATGGCATAGGTCCTGTATGTGACTTGAGGTTTAGAAGCATTGTTGAATGTGGTAAGTTATGGCTTGTATAATGAGCAGTGGTATTCTTAACTGTTGAAATGTGGCTCTCTCTAGCTCATATTCAGATAAGCAAGTTGTTTTTTTTTTTAATGTCCCTATTGTTAAGAAGCTCAGCTTCTGGTAGAGTTTTGACAGGATTGTTTTCCAAAAGCAGAATCTGTGTTCTGACAGACTTGCAGCTTTTCCTGTTATTACTAGTCCTCAATATCAGACTTGCAGAGTGATTTGGGTTTGGGGTTATGTAGGGTAGGGGTGTTTGTTTGTTTGTGACTTTTTGCTTTTTCTTTTTGTGTTGTGAATTTATGTGTTTTCTTTGTGTGATCTGTGTGTGTGGTGTGGTTTTCCATTTGCCTTTTTTTTTATATATTCTAGTACAACTGCGTAAATTAAGAAAGCCTTGTCTGGTCATGAAGTGAAAATGCAGTCATTGTGAGAAAAATAGAAGCTCACTAGAAATTCCACTTAAACAAAAACGTGTATTTTCTCATTGTTAGACTAGTATTACTTGAGAAGATTTTTCCAGTTTGCAGTTTCCATTATTTGTTTCCTGGCTATGAGTGAAATGAAGTGGGGGGGAGTATTTATGTGTTACTTGAGGATGGGTGCTCTCAGACTTCCATTATTCTTCTTCTTTGCAGTTGATGATTTTCGGACTGTTTCTCTGAAGTTGTTGCAGACTCACTTCAAGAAATACTTAGAGGAAGGTAAAGTGAGCAGGGTGGAATTCCTTCCAGTTCACTGGCATAGTTCTCTGCATGGAGATGCAACAGGTGTAGACAGGTGAGTATGTTGTTTAATGTTGAAAACTTCATATAAGCTACTGCTTAATGGTTTTTGAAAAGTAGAGAAAAATAGCAGTTCATAGCTTTGTAGGCTAGAGTAAATGTATTACTGGGTTACAAAAGAGAATGGCTAATGTTATTTAATTAGCATTTTGATAAGGATCATTGGGAAAGCTGGCAAGGCATGAGGAATATTTTGGCTTGTTTATTTTCACACATTCACTTGTTCAGTACTGCATTTTCATGAAAGTGGCCAATGCATGATACATGATGATGAGTGCGTAGAGATTGTGATTGTAAATATGAGGTGGGGAGCATAGGGATGTTTTGTCCAGTAACAGGCTGTACAATTTAGAATGGAGAGTTTTCTGATCTTTACCTTCCTGCAGTCTGATTGAGTTTGACCCTAGGAGTTGTCAGGATCCTGTTTCTGAGGGAGGCATCAGGTCCTCTGTCCAGTCCTAGAGGAGCACCTGAATTGTGATAAGCCAGTTGAACCAAGGACTTTTTAGTTTTGAAGCAAAGTGTCTGTGTTTGGATAGGAATGTTACAGCATTTTAAAATGTTTCGAAGTCACTTCTCTGGGCTTTTAACCCCTTTAGTATCACGTGACATTTCAGGCTGTTTTCTCTTGCTCAGATGGGCAAGTAGAATCTGTGAGAGTAGCACCCTGTGTCACTCAGTGCTCACACTGGTGTTCTCCAGGCTGTTCTCGCTCACTCAGTCCTACTGCTTTCCTAGAGCCTTAGTCTTCTCTTTGAGTTTGGACACTGCATTATCATGAGAAGGGATCCTTATTCTCTAATCAAACCAGGCAGTGCCAACTGAGGAGTCTCAATTCTGCAGCAATTCCATTGCAGCTGTCTTAGCTGCAGGCAGGCAGATGGGGATGCCAAGCTTTTTCTTCAAAAGGAGAGTATTCTGATTGTATGATTCTAATTTTATATGTGAGTTCTTTTTCTCTTGCACTTCAACCAATCTGCTTATAAAACTTCCCTGTTACTGTATGAGAGCAATGTTGGAATAGAGAAGAGATTATTTCAGGTATCCCTTCAGGGAGCTGTGTCTTCATTACGTATATACTATCAGCAGGTAGCACTAATGTATGAATATACAACAAGGCCAGAGGTCTGTGTGGGGTTTTAAAAATGTTTTTAGAGACCCTTTTTGTAGAATTTTCATTGTAGTTCTACTACCTGTCATTGCAAAGGTTAGCAAAGTCCTTATCTGTGTTTCTTAAAGTCATTCATGCTTCTAATGAGTTTGTGTTACCAGGAACATAAAGAAAATCACTCTGCCGAGCATTGGGCGCCTGCGGCACTTCACCAATGAAACGCTCCTCGACATCCTGTTCTACAACAGCCCCACCTACTGCCAGACCATCGTGGATAAAGTGGGGATGGAAATGAACCGTTTGTACGCGCTGTTCATGAGCCGCAACCCCGACTTCAAAGGAGGAGTCTCTGTGGCTGGGCACAGCTTAGGTGACTGTCCTGGAATTGTTTGGGATAAATCCAGCATTCCTGCATAAGGCAAATGGAACCTTCATTAAGCATAAGGCTCGAATTAGCTCTTAGGGCATGGCTGTCAGTCAGAATGCAGCTGACTAAAAGACAAACACCTCTCAATAGCTGAGTTTGTCACACTGTGAGAGAATGTTAGTACTTCATTAGTGAGTACATTCTCCCCCTCTTTAGTTTCCTTCTTGAAGTCTTAGTATCTAATCTGCATTTAAAAGTTGACAGCTTATCTGCTGTCTTGTTAGGTGGGTGATTTCTGTGTCTCAGAACCCCTACTTAGTAAAAGTACAATCGTTTTTTGGAAGATAGAATAAGTGTTATAACAATATATTGACATACTGGTTTGGGCTGGAACTTTTCCTCCAGCTTGGCAAGCAATCTCGGGTGTTTAAAAAAAGATAATTCATGGCAACTACATAAAGCATGAACAGGAGGGAAAAAAAAGGGCTTGCTTTTATCTGAGAATGATTATGTTCAAACTAATAGGTGGGTATTTTATTTTAATTCAGCCATCTTTATATGATGTTGTTAATATTGCATCTAAATCTTTCTTGAGATTTAAGGACAGGAATACCTGACATTTTTCCTAAGTCAACTTTAATTTCTGTTTCCAGGTTCCTTAATTCTGTTTGACATACTGTCTAACCAGAAGGATTTGGCTTCATCAGTAAATTCTGGACCATTCTCTGGTGTTAATGGGACTGTAAAGGATGTGAGTGTTCATGATAAACAGGTAATTTGCATACTAGTCTTTCCAGGCCAATAGATTTGATATTTTGAGCAATTTTTTCCTAACTTTTCAGAATTTATTAGCTGAAACATGGTTGTGGGTTCTAATAGTACATTTTAACATGTTAATGGAAATATCCAGTTTTGTAAATATTGTCAGTTCTCGGGAAGAACTGTTTGCATCTTGCTCAAGTTCCGGGTAGGCTGGTAATGGGATTTGGTCATGAACATCAGCTTTGACCCTTGTGAACATGTAACTTGGTTTTAAGTGTCTGAATGGTGGGGGAGATACGTAAGAGGGAAAGAGTCTGGCTGTGTTCAGGCTAGAAATGGTGACCAGTCGTTTGATGCATAAAAGGAAGTATTTTTGAGTGTCAGAAAGCTCAAGAAAACTTTCGTCTCTCTTAGTAATTTTTGCTGGTCTTTTATGAGTGGAAAGTCTGCATCCCACTGTACTAAAAATGGATGTGTATTTATAGAGCTTGCATGGTGATGTTTTTAAGAGAAAGCAATTCAGCTTGTTTGGCTTGCTGCATATGGTTTTTCACTGTGGATGTGATCTTTTTCTGTACTGTTTTGTTAAGATGACTGAAGATACCAGTTCCTTGGGCTCCTCAATTGCCACTTCTGGTGATGACCTTTGTGAGCCTGAAGTGGATGATGATGTTCCTACATTGCAGAAGACTCTGGAAGTGCTGAGTTTGTCCGAGTACATGAGCACGTTTGAGAAGGAGCGAATCGACATGGAGTCTCTGGTATAATAATATTCACTTGACTTATGGGGATTGCCCAGGGAATGGGAGTTTATATTTGGGTTTTTTTTTTTTGGTTTGGTTTGGTTTTCGATTTAGTGACCATGAGGCATGAAAGCAGTTGCAAAGATAAGATAATCAGTGCATGACTTAGAGACTAAATGTATTTTCTTGGTGTGGTTAAAACGCTTTGTGTCATGCCTTTTTTGTATTTTCTGTAGCTTTATAAAATGACTTTGCAAATTCATAAGTCATTGCCAATAAGAAATTATATGTGTTACTAGAAAAGTTACAAAGTATGCTTTGATGTGTGTGTTTGGTGTTTGCTTCTTTAGCTCATGTGTACAGTTGATGACCTGAAGGAAATGGGGATACCTCTTGGACCAAGAAAGAAAATAGCTAATTTTGTAAAAGACAGAGCAGCCAAGCAGGTAAATACATTTTTCAGGAATGAAATAAAATGTTGTCAAGCAGATGTAACTGACTTCCTTGCTGTGGAGTAGCTTCTATTCTTGAATGCTCTTGTTAACATCCTGGATATATTGAAGGAATTTTGACAACTGTGAAATAAACTTTTGTTTTTCCCTAACTTTGGATTCTCAAAAGGAACAAAAGAAAGCAATAGCAGAAAAGAAAGCAGTGCTGGCAGCCACACTCCAAACTCAAGAAGACACCCAGAAATCAAAAGAGTCAGTTGCTTCTGTCTCCTCTTCAGAGTCTGGTCAGCTGCACTCAAAGAGGAAGCTTCCAGTTGGTGCATCTGTGTCTTCTGTCAACATTGACTATGAGTATTTTGAAGTTGGAACTGGCCAGGTGAGGCTGCATAGATTTAAATTATTTGTATGATCATTTTTTATTTTTCTGTTGGCTTTTGTTTTTAATGTTTATGACTTTGGGCCACCTTCCTTGGTTGCTATACAAAAGTTATGTTTATGTAGGAGTAATATTATAGTATTCATATTCACATTACTTAGCTGGCAGTTCTGAGAGATTTTATGTCTGATTTTTGTCTGGTAGGTTTCTGTGGTTTACAGTGCACTGGACTTTGAACCAGATATTTTCTTTGCTCTTGGTTCTCCTATTGGTGTGTTCCTTACTGTGAGGGGTGTGGAGAAGATTGATGAGAACTACAGGCTTCCTACCTGCAAGGGATTCTTCAATATCTATCACCCAGTGAGTAAGCAGAGCTTTTGAGGTTTGGTTTTAGTTGATTCGGATGACAAGAAATGTAGACTATGAAGTTTTAACTTCTGAGCACTACACCTCTTGTTCCCCTGCATACATTTCCCAAAGCACAGAAAACTCCTGACCCACCTGAAATATATATCCCACATATTTTTGGTCTTTACTGCAAAAGTGAAGTAGGTCTGGCTGTAGTTCCATACCTAGCCTTCTAGCTATGGTTGGTTTGAAAATATTTGCTTTGTTTGTTTTCAGACCTAAGGAACTTTTTTTCTTTTTCATTAATTTCAAGCCACTCTTGTAGATTTTTATGGAGTGTTTGTGTTTTTACATGGAGTATGTTTGTCCTCCTCTGTGTCATCTTGTTTAACAACTCAACAGTGACATGTAGAGATCACCAGAGTGAAAGAAAATCTTGGTGTTGTGTTTCCTCATTAGAATCTCTATCTGTAGGACAAGACTGAAGTAGTTGATGAACCTGCTTAATCTTACGATTAAACTGTCATGAACTGAGTTTCTGTAAATTCAAAGAGGACAGAATTCAAAAATGGTTCTCTATTAAGTATTATAAATAGGGATTTTTTTCACTGAAATGTGATCATTAGTATAATTTCTAAAATAACTACGTGTCAATGTGTTGTTTCTTTACAGCTTGATCCAGTAGCTTACAGGTTAGAACCAATGATCATTGAAGACATGGATTTAAAACCAGTTCTCATTCCACATCATAAAGGCAGAAAAAGACTTCATCTGGGTAAAAAGAAAACTTATTTCATATGGATCTCATTCCTAATTTGCTAAATTGATGTATTGAAAAAATTTGATTTATTCATTTGATGTATGGTAAAATTTTAAGAGACTGGTGAATGTTCCTGGATGTCTGACTGCATTTTTCTCCTGAACATCAGAGGTGATTCCACCCAGCCCCAAGGGCTGGGCATTCACAGTGTTTCATTCAAAAGTACTAACCATAATTCCTCCAGATCTGAGCTTCTCGTTACCCAAGTTCCATTCAAAAATTGCTGCACATTGCTTGGTCACCTTAATTTCTGAGATGTGAAACAGAAGCTAAATTTATTGGTTTCTCTTGCCTCGTCCCTGCTGACACCATGATGTGTTTAACCAGTTCACTATTGGAAACCTTGAGGAAAAGGTGGTTCTGCAGCCATTGGGCAGGGACTGGATTTTGTTGCTCACAGGTGCACATCAGACTGAGGTGCTCAACTTAAATTTTGCACACCTAATAGGGAAAGTCAGTTTTGCTGTAGAGATGACAATATTACTGTTGTACAAGTTCCCAGAGCCCTCCTGAAGGCCTGTGTTCAGGCAGTCAGGTGGAGAAATTCTGCAGCATCTGTACTTTAGAATGGTACTTCAGAGTGAGTCCGTTTCCTAGGCTAGACAAGATACTTGTTAAGGAGTGTTTTAGGCTACAAGTCTCAAAAAGTGTGTATAGTAAAGGAGAAAAATAGGATCTGTTGTTGTTTTTTTTACTTTGATATAGGCGAGCATTCCGTGAATAGTCACGAGCCTTGATCTAACAGACCGTGGGGTTCTAACCAGTTACTGTAAAGAATTCTCCTTCATCCAGCATTTCCCACCAGTATGAGTGTCAGATTGTTACTGGTTATACTAGTACTGAGCTGGAGCAAAATTACAGGCCAGAGCTGGGGGAATGTTTCTCCAAATTCACTGCTACTGCAAGAGACATGGGCAGCTTTTCTGGTCTCTCCTGCTGTGCCTGAGTTTGTAATTAAGTCTCTCTCTACTATTCCTTTAGTGTAGGGTGGCAGGAGTGATTGTGGGGGTTGGCACAGCTATTTATGTGCACCCTTTTGGATTTGGAGACTGTTGGAATGTTTCCTGTGTAGGTTTTAACTCATTGATCCTTTCAGTGGGAAATCAATAGTGTATTAATGGCATTTCCCCTATCTTTCTGAATGGAATAGAGAAGGAAGAAATCCACATTCATGACATAGCAGGCCTGTTTCTCCTGATAATTGGGCTGTTTCTTGATCAGGTTTTCATCATTCTGCATTCAGTTCATAATTTTAAATCCTTCTATATGGAGATTTTTTCTTTTTTTTATTTTCTTAGAGTTGAAAGACTCTCTCTCTCGTATGGGCTCTGATCTGAAACAGGGCTTTATTAGCTCTTTGAAGAGTGCATGGCAGACCCTTAATGAATTTGCACGTGCCCACACATCTTCAACTCAACTGCAAGCAGAACTGGAGAAAGTAGCCAACCAAATTAAAGAGGAAGAAGAAAAGCAAGTGGTGGAAGGTAGGTGAACACATTATTGTTTTATCGATCTCAAGTTAATTGAAACTTGATTATCCAAGTGACTATTTGCTGTTGATTTTCCTGACCCTGTTAAGGAGGTCTCTCTGCTAAATCCAGATGTCCACCAAAGCTGCTCTGTCACTCCCCTCCTCAGCTGGGCAGGGGAGAGAAAATACAATGAAAGGTTCATGGGTTGACATGACAACAGGGAGAGATCACTCAGCCATTACCATCACAGGCAAAACAGACTCGACTTGGGGAAACTGGTTTAATTTATTACTGATTGAATCAGAGTAGGATAATGAGAAATTAAAGAAAATCTTAAAACCTCTTCCCCCCACCCTTTACTTTTTCCCAGTCTCAACTTCTGCTTCTCTCCCTCCTCCCCTCCAGCAGTACAGGGTGATGGGGCATGGGGCTGCAGTCAGGTCATCACATGTCTCTGCCACTCCTTCATCCTGAGCAGAAGGACTCCTCAAACTCTTCCTCTGCTCCAGCATGGGGCCACTCCCACAGGAGACAGTCCTCCACAAACTTCTCCAGTGTGAGTCCTTCCCATGGGCTACAGTTCTTCATGAGCTGCTCCAGTGTGGGTCTCTTCCATGAGGTCACAAGTTCTGCCAGCAAACCTGCTCCAGCACAGGCTCCTCACTCCGTAGATCTGCAGGTCCCTGCCAGGACCCTGCTCCTGTGTGACCTTACCATGGGGTCACAGCCTTCTTCCCCCTGCTCTGGAGTGGGATCCTTCCTGGGCTGCAGGTGGGTCTGCACTTCCCCATGGACCTCCCTGGGCAGAAGGCACAGCTGCCCCACCACGGGCTGCCTCACGGGCTGCAGAGGAACCTCAGCTCTGGCGCCTGAAGCACCTTCTCCCCCTCCTTCTGCACCGACCTGGGGGTCTGCACAGTTGCTTCTCTCACATTCTCAATCTTTCTGGCTTTTACCCACTTAAATCTGTTGTCCCAGAGGTGCTCCCACAATCACTGATGGGCTCAACCTTGGCCAGCAGTGGGTCCATCTTGGAGTCAACTGGCATTGGCTCTGTGGGACATGGGCAGAGGGTTTTTTTGGCAGCTTCTCACAGAAGACACTTCTGCAGTTCTCCCACTGCCAAAACCTGACCACAAAACCCTAAATAACGTTAAATGCAAGATCTACTCAATTTTTTGTCTTCTAGAAAAGAAATAGTTAACAGCTTTTACTGAAGGATATTTTAGGCTTGAGTTTGTGTACTCTTTCAACTTTCTGCTGGAAGGACAGGTTTCTAAATCAGGTCTGTTTTCTTTCAGGGCGAATTAATACAAATAAATCTTTATGTGATTTATTCTCTTCAGTAGTGCTCTGCTGAGTTTTTGGGGAGGAGCTGAGAAGCCTTTAGGTGTGTTCTCTAACAGAAAAAAATGCTGTTGAGGAAAATAAGTTTAATTCAGGTATAAATAATACTCTTAATGATACCAAGGACAGGACTGCCAGTTGTGAATTATCTGTCTGCTTAGTAATGCTGGCTTTGTCTGTTCTTAGAAAGGCAAATCATTCCTCCTAGTTTAAATTGAGAATAGTGATTGACACTGTGCAGGGAAGATGTAAAAATATATTATGTCAGGTTATTCACTCATAAAATGACTGGATCTGTGTATGTATAAACAGTGGGGTTGTTTTGAAAATTGCTCAGCTATGACTTTGCATGAGCCCTTTTTCAAACAAACTGTTTAAATTGTTGTGAAAGAAAGAAGCTTATAGCTCCAGTAACCTTTCTCAGTTGTGCAGTTCTGGACAGTTCAGGTTATTACTGTCTTATCACAAGCACTTGGAAATTATAGCCAGGGAAATGGGTGATATTTCTTGATTATAGTCAATCAGGCTGTGCTTGAAAATAGTTTAAACCTTAAACTCTTTAACTTTAGCTGAGAAGATCACTGAAAGTCCAGAGCCTCAAAAAGACGAAGATTGCTCTGTGAAGGTTGGAATGCTGAATGGAGGCCGTCGGATTGATTATGTTCTACAGGAGAAGCCAATAGAAAGCTTCAATGAATACCTTTTTGCTTTGCAGAGTCATTTGTGCTACTGGTAAGAGGAAAGATTTGTGATTCTGTAAATATTGCTTAAGGTAAACTGTTTATGTGATTGTCCAGGAGTATCAGGCTCATCTAATTTCAAAATAAAACTCCCTGTTAGTGCAAGGTGAACAAATCTATCTTTGTGTTTATAGTCAAGACATCGCTTGCTGTTGTCTTGACCTTTGACACTCAAAACACACACCTTAACTATCATTTTCAAAACAAGGAGAGCTCTTACAAGCGTTTTGACAACTGCGGTTTTTCAAATAAAACTGTTCATGGAGGAATTGTATTAAACTACAATATGTAGTAAAACTTTATTGCCTCTTCACGTTGAAATGACATTGCTGGATGATCTGCTATCAAATATTAACAAAAAGAAAGGAAGAAAAAGGGCACAGTGGAACTTCCTGTAAATTTGTATGGTTATAATTTAGCACTTGCGTGCAGTGGTTGCTTGTATATAGGACAATTTATAGAACAAGAAACAGATTCTGGTGTCATCCTGTAGGCAGAGCTGTAGTGCAGCATTGCCTTACCTGGGTTTGGATTTATTTTTTTTAAAGTGCTTACAGATTTCAAATGGAGAAAGATACCATTCTATTTATGCAAGTAGCAATCACTGTTGACCTGTTGTATTGGCTATTTGATATGCCACTGTACACATTTTATTACTGTTATAAAATGAGGTGCACATGCAAATGCACAAGATGTGGAATGACAGAACAAAGGATGTGTTAACTGCATTTGACAACCCAACAACACACCTTTGTATGTAATAGTCAGCCTTGGATGTCAGAGCTGTGCAGAAAGGTGTTGGTGAGGGAGGAGTGACCTGTCTCTTGTTTTCAGTTTAGCAGGTGCTGGACAAATAGTGCTCTTCATTCTCTTTGAAGGGTTGATTTTCAATAGCTGATGATTTTAGAAGCAGGAATTTTCCCCAGAGCTTAAAATATGACTTTGAGAGCATTCCCTGAAGGATCTCATTAAAGGCAGTATCACTTACCCTGTCAGAGCTCAGGAGCTGCCCGAGGAGGGGCTGTGGAGGCTGCAGCGAGCACTGAGCGCTGTCAGGGGGACCTGCTGGTGGCAGTGCCGCTCCACAGGCAGGGCTGAGGGTGGGCATTCTGTTCCACAGGGTGGCAGCCCATCACTGCCAGGCTGAGGAAAACGTGCCACCCATCACTGGCTTTTGTCATTCGAGTAAGGAAAGTATGCATGGTGATTAATGACCCAAATTTGAGAGCTCTTTTTTTTGTATTTTTTTGAAGAATGGTGAGAAAAGGCTTAAATTAAATGCTCTGTGTGTTAGAGAGAACAGAGTTTCTGTGTTGATCCTTCTGCTCATTTGTTTGCTGCTTATGGAATAGCAGAGACCATCAACAATTGTGGTTACTATGTCTGTGCTTAATTGCGGGAAATGTTTGTAGTCCCTTAAGTTGCATATTTAACTCTGTACTGTACATTATATTCCTCACATTTGGAATATCACAGTTCCAACCATCTAAATCTCCTTTACTGTCATTTATTTTAAAAGAACAGGAAGCTACACTCATCTAACAACTCCCACAGCTTTGGAACTTCTAAATTTTAAACTTTTAAATTTTGCCTTTTTTTATGCTGGTATTGTTTAAATATTGTGTTTCAATAGTATTTTATAGATGAATCAGAAAATTAAGTCTGTCCATGTTAAATTTAAATTGAGAGCCTGAAGCTTTGATTTTTGAAAAGAGGAGGGAAAACAGCCACTTGGAAACATGGCACTTGAATTATATTAATCTTTAAATTTTTTGAGAACTCTCTTACATTTTAGTGGTAAGGAAGAGAGGAAGAAAGCCTGGACAAGTAGAATGTAGTCTTGGTGTGGAGTGTATTCAGGGGCTCATCACAGACAAAAAATGATACATCATTTGAGGAGATTTAAGACAAGTAATATCAGAGAAGTGGATAGAGAAGGGGATTTAGAGTTGCAGCATAGTAAGGTAGGGAGGGCTGAGGAGCAGGAAATGCAGTAGAAAGAGGGAAATGCAGGGGCTGGGGCTGGCAGCAGAACCACTGCCAAACTGATGAAGAGCTATAGCCTAAGGGAAGCTGGCACAGGTAGGGACATGGTCACAAAAAATAAGTATGAGGGCAAGAGGTGGTGCAGACTTCTTAGAGAGCTGAGATGGCATAAATGACTTCAAGAATTGGAACATGGACCAAACTAAACTAACTTTTTTCCTTTTTCTAGGGGTTCTGAAGACACTGCCTTGCTGTTTCTCAAAGAAATATACAGGACTATGAATATCAATCCTGAGCAGCCACAGCACTGATGTATAGAAACATGAATTTGTAAGTTTGCTCTAACAGAACTTATGTACTCGCATCAAATTCAGCTGAAGCTGAATTTGTCTTTACGTTCCCTTTTTCCTCTGAAGTTTAAATTATGAGGCAGACAACCATAAAATGTCATTTTGAGTGCAAAACCAATTTCTAGACTTGAATGCAGGGGGAGTCTTTGAGTTCTTTCCATTTTCATTCCCCAAAAATATCTGATGTTAGTAGTTTTGGTATGGGATAATAATCACCAGTACAAATACAACCAAAGTATGATTTCTCTTTATTGTGCTTCTCCCTCAGTTCAGTTGTTCAGTAAATGTTCAAGAAGAGGAAAACTTGGTAGAATTGGATATAGAATCACAGAATCGATTGGGTTGGAAAAGACCTCTGAGATCATCAAGTCCAACCCTTGGGCCAACTCCAGTCCCTTTACCAGATCATGGCACTCAGTGCCACGGCCAAGCTCAGTTGAAAAACCTCCAGGGATGGGGAATCCACCCCCTCTCTGGGCAGCCCATTCCAATGCCTGAGCACTCTCTCTGCAAAGAATTTTTTTCTGCTCTCCAAGTTAAATTTCCCCTGGCAGAGCTTGAGCCTGTGCCCCCTTGTCCTATTGCTGAGTGCCTGGGTTGAAACTTCATTTACAGTGCAGAATATTAAAGAACACCAACAGTATTTCCACTTTGTTAAAGTCCATATTGTATTGGTTGACCAGTGCTGCACATCTATGCCAGCAAAGGAAGGGCTTGTCTCCTAAGAAGGTGTTAAACGCTGATATGGATAAATTATTGAATGAGACCTCTCTCTATATATATATATCAGTATTTTATTATCTTTGTAGAGCTTATGAATTTCAGTAGAACAAGTAAAATGACATAGCATGGAAGTTGGTTCAGTTTGAAAAGAAATGAAATACACAGTATAATTGAGTATCTTAGACTGAAATATTCTTGCAGGCATTTTTAAGATGTGTGTTTCCTAACTGGGTATTTGTATGGTACCATTTGCATTGTTAGATTTCTAGAAAAGAATATATTCTTTTTTGAGAGGCAAGGAGGAAATAATACGCCCCTTGCCTTTTTGGAGTCATACAGAAGGCAGTTTCTGATGTATTTCTCCATTTTCAGAAGAACTGATAATGTCAAGGTACATAAATACTCAGCATGAAGAGAAATACTTGACATTTCAGAGGAATATTTTAGGTATCTTTCACTGCTACCATACAGTTTTAGTAGTCTTTGGTAACAGAATGCTTCCTATGGTCAGTTGATAGCACCTTTTGTAAAATGAAATGTCAGGGCTGATCAAATCCATTTTTTTAAAGCACAGACAAGAGGAAAAGGCACCATTTGGCTGCACAGCTGTGACAGTGGTGTATCAGTTCTCACATGGCTCAGGCAGTGTCTCAAGTCATAGTTGCAGAATATTTTCTTTCCTTCTATTTCTTTATGACCATTTTGGTTGAAATCACATGAAGCTTATTGTGAAAGAAAGGCCTTTAAATCTCATTGCTGGGGATAATTTATCACTACAAAGCTGAATGCAGTTTGTTGCTCAGCTTCAGCAGACTCTGGGGTAACTGTGTTTTTTCACAGAGAACCTCACAGCTGGAGGATGGTTTTGCAGCATGTCATGCAACAAAGCACATCCAGGGAAGTCTGTGATTCCATTGGGAATTGCTCAGAACACTCCCAGCGCTTGGTTGACTGAGCAGTGTTTGAGACTGGGATTCAGATAGCAGAGGCTTCAATGGGAGAGCAGTTGGGGACCACTGGATGCACTAAATGCCAAGTGGTGTCTTGGGAAGGCTGCACACTGTGAGCCCAGGATCTTTTTCACATGAGAAGGAGTGTATTTACATGCACTGTGTAAATTAAAATACTAACACATAAGTCTGGAAGTACTGGAGTGGAAAGTTCTTTCCCAATGTTAGTAGTGAGGTAGGTTTGGCATGTGGCTTTTTTCCTTTTTCTGTTCTTTTAAGACTTTCAGATGTGAAGATAATGGATTATCCATCAGTACCTATGACAGCCACATCCATTTACCTGCACAGAGGTAGATTATCTGAAGAAACAGCCTCTGCATTTTTGGGCTGCTCAAGGGAAAGAGTAAATTCCAGAGGTAGCTCTGGGCTCCCTTGTCATGCTTTTCATATGAATTGATTTGCATGCTGAGGCCTGACCACTTCCCTGCTTTGGTGTGCAGAGCTGCCTCTTGCTGTCCAGTTTAATTTCATGGTGTGTGCTGTCAGCAGAGGGAGAGAGACAGGACCTACAGGCCTGCTTGCCTCCTCTCAGGAATGTTGAGCTTCATGGTACTGTTGCAGATCCCAAAAACTTCTTGAGAACTGTGGTAATTTTGGAATAGTAAAAAAATTAGCAGAGGCAGGCTAAGGGAGGAGCTGGGTGTTTGGTTTTCTCTCTGCTCTCAATTAGCTGATTGTTTTCTTCCTGAGGCAGAGGTGAAGTGGGCCCTCTGTGGGGGTTGTTTGCTTCTGCCCACTGAACCCCCTGAGTCTGACTTTTATTTTGACTTTTTATTTTTATTTTAGCTCTAGATCACCCTGAAGCTGTTCTTTGTGAAACAGTAATGTAGTGTTTCATGGAAACAGTGTAAGGAAGTGCACCAGCATATTAAAGCTTGGATGTGTCAACTATCACATCACATTTTTCTCTCTGTTTAGAGTAGGATAATTTATTACTCTAAGTTAAAGAACCTAATAGCCAATTAAAATGTACAGTGAATGACATCCTATCAGCAGTTGTTGTGAGCTTTTTCTGTTTTTAACTGCAACTGCCAATTTTTGTCCACAGAAAGTACATTTCAGAGGCTTATTTTATTAAAAATTTGATTAAAAAGTATGGATTTTTAGATCTTCTTGAGTCCTCTTGGATTTGAATGTTGGCATACTTAATTTTATTAGTGCTATTGCAGGAATGGAAAACTTGATGTATTTCATATTTCCAATATGTACATGTTCTGTTTTCTCTGCACAGCTACACCTGTTACTCCGACGGACCTGGTGAAAAACGTTGGAAAACTTCTGATATTTTCATAGTTACACATGACAGGATAAGCATCAGACTGGTTTTTTTTCCTGCCAGTCCAGAACTTGCTCAGATTCTGCCTCCTGGTGTCACTTCAAGCAAACTTAAATTTGGAGATGATCAGCACTGTCATTCAAGAGATGGATGGAATGACACAGTTTTGATCTCAAATCAGTGTAATTGTACAGTTGCCAAGTATAAGGTGATCACTGAAGAAGTTTATTTTGGCATGCAAATCCTTGCTTCTCCTTCAGCTCTCCTGTCTCAGCTGTGTCAGACATGCTCTGCCTACCAAGGCAGCATGTCCTTATTAAAAAGGACTTGGTGAGAAACTGCAATCATCTGTTTTTCTTGACACATTTGTTCATTTACCTTCAAAAACTAAAATGTGAACTGTAGTTATAACCATCTTTAATACAGATTACACAAACCAGTTCATATTTACTAAAAATTAGCAACAAGAATAATTTTCTTACTATTGTAAGCGTGATGGAGATTATTTTATAAAAACCTTTTTAAGCCTCTGTTAAGAGTTTTATTGTTGCTTTTTTTTATAAGTAAAAGTGAACTTTTGACTTTGAAGATGTTAGAAATTTGTTATAACTAGTTCATTGCTCACATATCCTGGAATGAAGAACAATTTAAAATAACATTTTGATCTGGTAATTACAGAATTACAGACTATTCTGAATTAATTAAGGCAATTTTAGTGAAACTAGACTGGGAGAACTGAAATACTTTCCTTCACCTTGCAGTTTGACCTCTCAGAGCAGTTAATGTAAATAGGATCCTGAAGTTTATGGGTGCTAGGTAATAATCTAGATCCAGACCTGTCATCCTGACTTTTTTTTTGTACCAGATTTGAAATGAGTTGGGTAGTGTGAAATCCTTGGAATTCATGTCTGAATACTGAGCTGCTGTAGCTTTGCTCTGGCTCCAACTTACATACACATTGTGGCTTTTCTTAATATTAGTGACTTAACCTACTACTGACTATTTGACTCTGTTATTGCAGTAAATGAATTTTGAAATGCAGTATGTTTATTTTTTCCTGATAAATGTGAAATACACCTTATTGTGTATATAATTGGATTGCTGTAATTAAAATTACCTTACTTCCAGTGGGTCTTTACAGCAAGGTTTTGTATTTCTTCACAGAAGAGAGCTTGGAAGAGACCTCTGGAGAGGTTGCTTAGTCCAACTTCCCTGCTCAGGGCAGGAGTGGCTCAGGGCCTTGTTCAAGGCTGGAGATCCTTTGCCTCTCTGAGCCCTATTTTAAAGCAGCTTCACTGCTTTGATTGCAATTTTTTTCTAGTATACAATAGGAATTTCCCAGGTGGAGCTTGTATCTGTTACCTCTTGTCCTTTCTCTGTGCATCTTCAAGAGTCAAGTCTGTGTACTCTCATGTTCAGTAGCTGAGGACACCAACATGATTCTCCTGTTTGGCTTCTCAAGCCCAAACACTTTCTTGGCATGTCCTTGCTGTGACCCCGTGGGCATCCTGGGACTTTGCACTGGGTTTACTTTGGTTCAGCAAAGTTCATCTTGTTCTGGGAAGCAAGTTTGCCAAAGGAAACTTTTTATCCAAAATATCAAATGCATTTTTATCTCTGTAAATGAACCTCTGGAGACAGAGTTTTTTAAGCTTTATGATGTGTTTTGTTAGTTGGAATACAAATTATATACATGTATATATAAATATATGAACAAACAACAAAAAACCCCACAACCATTTGCCTCATTTTCATCTTAGGTATCACAGAGTGGAAGGTCAGAGCCTTGTATTTATTAGCTCTGTGCAACACTGAATAATCTGCTGAGTTTGCTTCAGCAGCATTTTTGAAGAAGCTGCTGGGCTGTGATGGATCCCCCTGGGAGGGAGCAGCAGCACCAAGGAACAGTCACATTTTATGGCTGTGTGAGAATTGTTGCTGGGGCTCCCTGGCTGGCAAGGAGCTTCCTTTGCCATGGAAGGGTGCACAGCAGGATGTTGCAGGTGAGTGAGGACCATCTGGAGTGGAGGAATTGTTTTGGGAATATAGCATAAAAATCAGTTTTAGTTGTATAAACAAAAAGTTGTCTGCAACTACAGTGAGTAGCCATAGTTAAATCTTAAAAGCAAGTGGAAATTCAGACATAAAGGAAAAATGACAGTGTAATCTATAATTATATAAAACAAAAGAAAAATAAATGGAGTTTATAGAGTGATTTTATATCTGTTACAGATTAATATATCACTTTCTCAGCAGAAATCATCCTAGTGTGCTGTAATAATGTATTAGGCAGACCATGCACAGCACAGCTTCCAATTTATGTTGCTGTAGGCTTGCTGGTTTTTTATTTATTTTTGTAGGTGTTGTAATGCATAATTAAACAGCTAATGCTAATTAAACTTTAATTAGTCAATCCATGTACAAAAATTAAAAGTTTTCCCTGTCATATTTTCATCTGTGCTGAAGTGATTGTAACATTTAAAGAAAAAAAAAAGGATTATCCAGAAGAGATTTTCTTAAAAATCAGGATATCTTTTCTTTCACCCACCCTTGGAGTCTGGAGAAATTTGGCTGTGGGCATTAACTTAGTGAAGATTTGCAGGTGAGAAATGAGGGAACACTGGGGTTCTGCAGCAGCCACTGGTGCTGGGCCTGGTGAGACAACACAAGCTCCAGCTTTGAGCAATCCCACACGGAAAGGAGCCGGGCCAGGAGGCTCCTAGAGGTGCCCAGATACACTGCAATGAGCAGGGAGTGAGGGGCAAAGGGACACTGGCACCATCAGCCACCCCATGGGGCAGGGGTGCTCCTCAGTGCTTAAATCATCCTGGAGACACATCACCACATTGTGCTTCGTGCAAAGACAAGAGACTGCAAGTCACTCACAGAATTGTGTGAGTAATCCTTGGTGTGAAGTAGAACATTAATCACACCCTGTGTAGCTCTGTAACTTTCCTAAAGACGTTTTATTTCCCTTCCTGCTCCTGAAAAGCTGCAGTGCTGTCTGGGGGCAGAGAGTCATCATTAAAGTCTTAAGCAACAACCAGCTGCTGTAGGAGATCCTCCAACCACAGCAAACGAGTCAGCTGAGGTCCTGAACGAGCTGCTCTGCTGCCACCTGTGTGCTGGATCTGGTGAGCTGCTCCTTCATTTCAGCACCAGGGGCTGGCTGAGCTACTTAGATCAGTATTTCCTACAATTAACACATTCCTGCTGAGTGTTCTCTGGGGGGTCCTCTGAACTCAGTGCTCAAGACTTCCACTTTTAAAGTGGGACACCATCTCTGAAGACATTTATGAGGATCTGAAGACTTTTGACGACACAAAGTGCTTGCTTTGTTTGGTGAAAGTGTTGAAAAGCCTTTACTCCTGTGAGGAGACTGCAGCATGGATTGGTGTGTGATGCCCTCAGGTAAGCACATATGCAACATTGTTCTGATCTTACTTTGCATCTACAAATCTGTTACATTGCAAATTTTTTGAATATAAGTTAATTGAAGGATGAAAGTGCTTGGATTGACTTTTCCATAAGTACTTTATCCTCAGGGAATTACAACAGAGAACATGTGGAGGAACCACAGGTTGCTGATGAGGTCCCCAAAGCCACAGAAGAAGTGAAGGGCACAGACAAAGTACACAGTGTGCAAGATGAATTGGAAAAGGAAAAACAACCCAGGAAAAGAAAAACTAACCACTTTCCTAAACTAACCACACCTCTCTGGATGCTCCTTTCATGTGCTAATTCAGACTCTGATACAGCCCAGTTTTGCCTTGAGGTCTTGTGTGGAAAATTAATTTTCAGGTGGAAATTTTTATGAATTAATTCCAAGGAAATAATCAGAGCCTCTCTAAGAAATCCAGAACCTTCCCAAAAGATTATCATTTGGACAAAATTGAGGCTTTCATTGAAAACTTTTGGAAAGCTTTTTTATCCACTGCTCCTCTCCTGGTGTTCCAGGAGCCGTTGCTTCCATCAGTAGGAATGTTTCTGTACTCTGGGAACACCTCCTCACACATCTGTTCAAAAAAGGAGCACAGTCAAATAATTCCCCCTTGTGCTGGGAGATGTCTTGCATAACAGAGTAAATTCCCAGTAACTGTGCTAGAGTTGTCCTGGTCCTTTCCCAATGAATGTTATATTAATATTCATAGCTTTGCTTCTGCAATATGACAAATGTGTTACAAACTCTGTCTAAAAATGCTATTTCCATAATAATATTCTCCCTGATTTCTTTCTGTATGTGATTTTTTTTTTCTTATGATGAATAATAAAATCTAGCATTTCATTTTTCCCCAAAAATGCTCAGTTGGTGCCAGTGCCAGGGTTCTGCTTAGGGGATTCTGGATGTTCAAGTATGAGAGGAGTCAGTTTATTCCTAACTGCAAAACTATTTATGGACAGAAAAGCCTGAACTGCTGTGCCCTTTGTTGCAGAACCCCAAATTCAAAGGGTTTGTCTAATTTCTGCAGGGGAAGTTTTCAGTGACCAGAGCAGAGGTGACCATTAGTTCAGGATTTGCTCACAGTGTTCAGCTGAGCTGTTTGGAGGGTACAAGGACTCCACATGATGCATCTTCTTGAAGGTACAATGCAGTTCTTCAATATGCACAAGGAATGGTGCTTTCAGCTCAATGGCTCTTAAAACAGGACTCTCCAGCCTTTATCTACGAAGACTTTAAAAGAAACAGCTTTTATGTATCAATAAAATAGCTTCAGATCCATATAAATTCAGGCAATGGAAAGTGAAGTGTGTCTATTGCAGAGATGGTAATAGAGAAAAATGGCCTGAAGGAGAAGAAACCAAGCAGTTCACCTTGTATCTGGCTGCCAAAAAAGCATTCAAATAACTTTTAATGTAATCTTCTTAAAATGGCCTCATGAATACAACAAAAGCAATATTTATGCTCAAGACTACTGTGAGTGCATGAGTAGGAAAAGGATTTATTCAGAATCTAGAAGTAGCTCACTTGAGTGTAGTCAGAAGTCAAGTTTTCCTAAGCCAAGCCTTGTTATGGGTATTGTGAAACATTTAGTTGTGCATCTGTTTGTAGCTTGAGGGTTCTGGGTGTTCTCTGTGTAGCAGGATGCTCAGATATGATTGTCCTTTCCCCAGTTCTTCTGTCTGCACAAAGGGCTAAGAAAATACAGCTCTGAATTTCTAAAAAATAAGCTCTAGAGCCTCCAGAGAGGGTCTAAACTGGTGTGGGAGGGAGCTTTTAAAGAGATCTGAGGGAGAGACAGATCTCAGATTTCTGCCAATATCAAGTGGCCACCGCAGGGAAGGGGGAGCTCATCCATGTCATGACAAATACTTTATCTCTGTTTTGTTTTCCCCTTGGCTTTTCAGTGGAAGCTACACATGGAGAAAATACTGACAGTGCTGCTGAGTGAAAAACAGGGAATGGATTCAGAGAGTAGGAACATATCACCTCCAAAACTCCTTCATTAACGTGGCAGCATTTCTGCAAAGTATCTTGGCTAAATGATTTGTTAAAAGACTTATTTTTTTTTTCAGAGATAAGCTCTGTCAATAAACAGGATTAGTTTTGCTTTTGAGGTCATCCTTTGTACAAATATATGTGGGTTTAACCACTGGGAGCTCCTTTGGTAATGGGGTTGTGGTACAGGTTTATTGATTGAGATGTAGTGACATCTCTGAATGATTTGTGAAATCCTCTCAGGAGTTAACACACTTAAAGCAGTGGTGCCTGATCATGGTATAGGAAGAGCTATTAACAGAAACTGCAAACTGACCTGAGACAGTAACTGTAGGACTCAGGCTTAGGTACAAATGCATATGTATATATTACACAGATGTGTGATGAGGCACCTGCTTGAAAAGTCCTGGTTTTGAAGATGGAAGAAGCATCTTTTCTGTAACATCAATGCTTGACTTGCAAAGAGGCCACAGAGCTCTTTGAACTGGAGGCCACATAACATTTGAGGCAGCAGCTCACTGCAGCCTGAGTGCCTGGGCACAAGGAACTGCCCAAGCAGGAGCTGCAATAAACTGGGTTTGGCTCTCGGGTCCTCCTGAGCTCAACCATCTGTGCAAAACTGCTCTGTGCACTCAGGTGTTCTATTACTCATAAACTGGGAGATGAAATAATGAAGTGCCAAATAACATGTGCAGACTGTGGGCTGCTTCTTCAGCCTTTTGTCCTTTATTTCGATGAGAGATCCCAAATCTAACCTTTCCTCTAAGACAAATGATACAAGTTATAAACTCTGTAAGAACTGAATTCCCCAAAATATTTTTACTATGACCTTGATGTGGTGCCTTTCTTTTAAATGGCATTAAGTTCAAAATGCCAGCTGCAGCAGACCACTGACACAGCAGAATTCAGGGTAGGGGAGAAATGCATCTGTGCTGTGATCCAGGGCTGCTTTTACTGTAACTGGTACTTTTACAGGTACCATTAGTAAAAACCCTTTAGACTGCATGTGTGTGCTGAACTCACATTGTGCCTAATTTGCTGATAAATGTACCTTGTTAGGTACCATTTTCTCTAGATATGCATTGACCTTTCCTTGGATTTCAGCAGGAGGTTCATAGTAAAGGTACGAGATAATTAATGGCCTAGCTAATCATATCAGATGTTGTACTGGAAGCACTGAGGGTAAAACAATTAGGGCTCAGGTTAGTACAAGTTAAAATAATCTGTAGGCTAAAAACCTTGTGGGTTTGAGCTTGGCCACCAGTGAAACTTTGGAAGTTTTGTGCCGCGGGCAGGGACACCTTCCACTATCCCAATTGGTCCAACCTTGTCCAACCTGGCCTTGGACACTTCCAGGGATGGGGCAGACACAGCCTCTCTGGGCAACCTGTGCCAGGACTTGCCCACCCTCACAGGGAAGAATTTCTTCCCTCATATCTGATCTAACCCTGCCCTCTGTCAGTCTGAGCCATTTCCCCTTGTCCTATCACTGTATACCCCTCTCCAAAGTCCAGCTCTCTTGTAGCCAGAGATTACATCCTTTGCTCCCTGCTCCTCTTGCTGCCAAGAATGCCCAACACTTCCCTCATGCTCTGGGCTTCTTACCCCCTTATCCTGCCCAGGCAAAATGCCTCATTTCAAAAAGCCTTCCTTTCCTGGTGCACTGTGTCTGAAGTCCTTCTCCTTGGTCACAGTCCTTTGTGTGTTCTGCTGGATGGGCTCAGCTCTGCCCACACGTGGTGTGTCTGCAGGGAAATGAGATAATATTGCCCTTGTGCTGCTGTTCATTCCAGGTCTCCACGTGTGTTACTCTCCAGTGCATCCTTGCAGCGCCTTGTAATCAAAGCAATATTCTGCAACGTTGTTTTTCACACTGCCCACATTTATTGTGATAGAATGTCCACTGGGACAGAGCAGCCAGGGCAGCAGAGTAGTTACTGTAAATCACCCTGAACCTGGGGGAAACAAGGAGTCCAGAACATGGACTTGCTGATGTTATAATACACCCTATTAAATGCAAATACTGGAGCTGTAACATGCAAGCCATTAGTGCTGGGAAGAAGGAATCCCTATCACCAAATTGATAGAAAAATCTTGACTGGTTCAAGCTAGATTTGATCATTAGAAATGTCCAATTTACGGAACAAATTAGGCTTTTGAGTTGAAAACATTATTTTTGCCTTAACTTATGGATGTGGAAGCAGAGAAAACACCAGAAGTAGGGACAGATGGCTTGTCATCTTTGTAAGCAGCTCCCTTAGGAATGCACCAAGTTTCAAGTACAATGAATATATGCCACTTGTCAGGATTTGGTAGAGAGCTCCACAACTCCCTACCTCCAGAGCTATGCAGAAAAGAGCTGTGTGAAGAGCAGAGCTCTCTGGATCTGTGTCTCTTTAGGCACCTAAGAGAGTGATCAGAAAATCCCATTGGTATATAGGGGGAAAAAAGTCTGTTCCAGATGCCTGATCAGCCCCAGAAGTCACACACAGCACTTCAAGGGTGAACAAGAATAGTACAATTCCCTTTGTGCCCCCTGCAATTTTTTGGTGGTATATCTGGCCCTATCTGGCTCCAAAATATGCTGCCAATGTTTTAACAAGGGCTTGCTCTGAGTAGTGTTCCTGTCCAACTTTGCCCATTATCCAGTGGTAAACTTCATGTGCCAGTGGCAACCTGTAACACAAAGGTAATAAATGTCTCATTTCTTGTTCTCTGGAGGGGACTTTAAAATAACAATGTCTTCACCTTTTTGTGCTGAGTTTCAAGAAAGGATTCCCTTAGGAGGGAAAGGAATTTCTTAAATTCTCCTTAGTAAGAGAATTTCAGTGTAGATTATTAAGGACTTCACCTTCAGCACAGCAACGAGTCAAAGACTTGGGGCTGAGTTTTCTGCTGATATTTATTGCAGAACTCCAGCTCTAACAATGGAGCTCCATCAATGCCTGCCAGCAATAAAAGCAAACCTTGAGTTTATCTTGGCAAGACCTTCACTTGCATTCTATCCAAAGCTATAAAATGCTACTATTAGCCCCGAATCCATTGCTTCTGAACAATGAGCTCCAGATTCAATTAGTGCATCGTTATTAATATACACAAGAGGCTGATTCGAAGGATCATTCTCAGGAAGAGATAATGACAATGCCTTTCACTCCAGCAGGGATTGTGCTCATGAGATACCCTGCCCTGCAAAACAGAGCTCTTGGTACTGTGATTATGTCCAGGGTGCATCCAGCAAAAATACCAGTCAGCTTAAAGCCTTCTGCAGGGGAATAATGGCTTTTAGGAGCTCTACTGATATTTTTTATATATATATATGTGTGTGTGTGTGTATATATGTATGTATATATACTACAGAATTTAAGTCTGTCATTTTCAGTGCACTTGGGTAGAAATTAATTAGCTATTTTTCATGCCCATTACTGAATGTGGGAAGTACTATTTAAAATGATGATTAATCATACCAGAAGTGGAAAGTCAGTTGAAAGAGAATGGGAGTTTTTTATTTCTTCAGCAGGATTTAGGTTTGGCTTGACATGCTTTTGGAGAGCAAGTCCTGCTGGAAATGCCCTGCCCTCCTCTCTGTGGCCAGTTCAGTCCACACCTCTGCAAAGGGGTTACAAAAATGTAAAAAGAAATATATGTCCAAAAGTCCTGTTTGAATGTGAAAATAACCATGGTGGGTCCTGCCTTTTAATACCTGAGATTTAAAGGGGAATATAAGGGTTGATTTGCATTAAATAATCAGACACAGGAGTAAAGGAGGTCAAACAAAATACCAATACTTATGGTACAATAATTTGTTTTGCAGCATAAATCGATTATGCTCACACAGACTTTTCCTGAAAAGATATGTTACAGAGGTGGGTCTTCATCCTTGTTTTTATTCAGGAATAGGGAAACAGAGGTTTTAGCACCACTGTAGAAATGAATTAAAATTTCTTCTTTGACACAGGAAGGAATGAGCAGCAGCAAGAGGTTTTTCCAGAGACAAAAACAAGCAGGTGTGAGATGTGTGCTTTGTGCCAGTCCCTCCCCAGCCACCAGCACCCTCCTGTTCACAATTCCTTCACGGGATATTTCACCTGTTGGCATCTGCCCTAAGCTGTTTTTTTGGAAAGTAAAATCTCCCAGAGGATCTGTCTTGCTTTCCTCATGAACATTTGCACAAACAACAGATATTTTTTTAAAAGGAGCAGAGAAATAAGAGACGCAAAGGAAAGAGCCGTGTCCAAATTCAGTCCATTCATCCTTCTTGTCATCCCTGTGCAATCAAGCTCTCTCATATTTCTTGAGGAGACACAAGGGCCATTTAATCTCATGGAAGGAAGAGTTGATGAGCCAGAAAATGAATGAATTATCAGCAAGTGCAGACAATCCATGGGAGAACAATGCATGCAATGCTGACCTTGTGTAAGAGAATTTGTGTGCGAGACGTGAAACCAAAAGTTGTCTTGGTTTTTTCCCTTTAGTTTTAACTCTAAGGAGAAAAGTAAAAACACTACAAGCTGAAAGTCTACTAATCTGCACATGCTTCCCCCTAAATGGTACTCGTGTTCCTGCACATGTCCTACAAGGTGTCTGTCTGTCTGTCTGACTACAGCCCCAGCCTGAAGTTGTCTTTGCCTGGGGTAGATCCTTCAGCTCCTGTTGGATCTTTATTCCATAAACAGAGTCTTAAGCTTGGTACTTATGTTACCAAGTCCACCTGAGTGCCTGCAGACGCAATTTCCACAGAGTGGTCTGCTCATGCACTGAGTGAAGTGAAAATCTAGCAGAAGGAACAGGGTAAGGTGGTCACAGCCCCTTTGCAGGATCCCACAGACACAGATTCCTGGCATGGTTTGGGTTGGAAGGGTCCTTAAAGATCATCTAGTTCCAACCCCCTGGCATGTGCAGGGATAGGTTTTTGCTCAGAGGATTCCCAGGAGTTTACCTAGACTTGGACTTACACAAGTTGAATTTCTATTTGTATTCACAGCCTTGTTCTGGGTACCAAAATTTTGTGCTTGGATGTTAATTATTCTGTCATGTTGGGCTGGAAAATCAAATTTCAAAAGTTTTCACTCTCAAATACTTGAGTTGCATCTGCTAATGTTGTCAGGTAACTTGTGTTTTGTGAGAAGGCAAAATTCATTTTATAGGATCAAATATTGATTAAATTATTTTCTTGTATTTTCATTTTGTTGAAATGAAATGAATGGTTTACCTACAAACCTCTCTGAGCACTTCACATTCTACAAAACACTGTTAAAACATGACATTCCAGAAAGCAAAGGAATGGCAGATACTTTTATTGTCCAAGACATCTAATGTGTGAGTGGTCAATTACTGAGGAGTAAATCAGATTTGAAAAAGTTCTTTGAGATTTAATAGCATGGACTATTATCAGCAGCACATGAAGGGTTTTGTTTTAATAAGATTTTTCACTTGTCAATTTAAAAAGAAATAAAATCCATACTTTGGAGGCAGGACAGCTGTCACAAAGTATGATGCCAAGAAAAACAAAACCCTGTTTAAAATGAGAATGGTGATCCTGTTTCTTCATTTCTGTGCTTAGTAGCATTTAATTCCCAGAACTATTCTGGTCCTGATTACAATTTACATCTAATCATAAAATCACTCCCCTTGGAAACTCTGTCTTTTGGCATGTTGTGTAACTAACATTATTCATGGGAATCTTAACTCAACTATATCCCCATCAATCACAGCTTCTTTTGGATATTTTTTAAATGTTTTTTTTTCTGTCTTTCTTCTCGTAGTTTATTGGTTTCTTGTCAGAAATGGAATATTGTGTGACAGCTCCATATATATCTGATCCAGAACATGAAATTGTGACATTTCTATTATCTCATAAGACTTAAGATATGGTAGTTGCAATGTGTTCTTGCAGAAAGTATAAAATTGCATCCAAAACATTTATATA
This sequence comes from Sakesphorus luctuosus, assembly GCA_013396695.1. Classification (NCBI taxonomy): domain Eukaryota; kingdom Metazoa; phylum Chordata; class Aves; order Passeriformes; family Thamnophilidae; genus Sakesphorus; species Sakesphorus luctuosus. Next base: position 133,551 of record VWZD01008879.1, on the reverse strand, counting down.
AAATGGATGGAAGTGATCTAATTAACATAGCAAACTCCAGACACATTAAAATGGCACTTCATTCAAAATACCTCATTAAAATATAACTAAAGGATTAGAATAAGGTCCTTAGACTGTTTGGAAAAAAATTGTTACCCAAATACATTTATTACACTGATCAGAAGTACAAACTCTAATATTACAGGATGATGTTTTTTTCTCCAGTACAGCTGGATCATAAAACTCTACACCTGCCTATTCAAAGTGGCTGTGGCAGAACTAACAATCTAAACTGTTAAATGCAAACTCTGTATATAAGAAACAATGAGGCAGTTTTACAACACATTCAAGATCGTTTATAAATGAGGCTCTGAAAAGAAGTTCAGCCAAAACTTAATTTTCAGTCCTGCTGGTTCTGTAGCAGCAGCAACTCCAATTTCAGCAACAACTTTTCACTTTCAGACAAGGGCAGGATGAATCCAGTTACACATTGTGACCTGATCCACTAAAGAAGTTTGCTGTAAAAGTACCTACACCTGTAGAAAAGGGGATAGGATTGTGCCAATAACCTGCATTCTCTTTCTCAACATTATTCTGCTAAAATTTGAGCTATTCTAATGTGTAAAATAGGATCAGTTTTCTCCTGCAAGCTCCATAGCCAAACAAGACAGCAAAGCAAATTGCTGTAGGTGGTCTTTGCAAAATCATTAACTATGATTTTACTCCCAGCAATCATTGGTTTTTTTAAATTTTCTTTCCTAGTAACACCATGAAGAGGCAATGGGCAGAAAGTGGCACACAGGAACTTCCACCTGAACAGGAGGGAAAACTTCTTACTGTGCAATGATTGTGCACTGGAACAGGTCACCCAGAGAGGGTGTGGAGTCTCCCTCACTGGAGATATTCCAGAACAATCCTGTGCCATGTGCTCTGGGATGACCCTGCCTAAGTAAATGACTCACTGTGGTCCCTTCCAACCTGAGCCAGTCATGATTCTGTGAAAGTCGTGGAGCACTTTAGAATATTTCTTCGTGCTATGAAATCTTTACAGCCAACAAAGTTTTTCTCAACCAGTCTGAAGCAGTAAGAGAGAGGCTTCCATATTCTTTTCCTGGTACTGTGTTAGCAATCTTTCCCCAGCAAAACTGCTGTGGGACTTCAGTGGCAATTGCATCTCATATGAGTAACTTTACAAGCTGCAGCTGCGACTCAGGGATGTGAAAGCAGAAAAATCAGTAAATATATCCCTGATCAGCTTCACTTCTCTCTTTTGACTGCTCTTGTCTTTTCTGTATAGTGAGATCATTTGTAACTTCCACCAGTGCTCTCTGACCGTGCAGAGACACCTGCAGAGCCTGTCTCAGCCCCTTCTCCCTTGCCCCTGCCTTTCATCTACTGCTAAGGAAAAGCAGATCAAGGCAATGGAGGGTAATTAAAACTGCTGAAGGCTGCCTCACTCCTGAGCAATGCTGGAGCTCATTTCCACCACCCAAGGAGCTGGCACAGCTTGTGTGCATAGAGCAGCATCTCCTGCAGCACTGCCCCTGGGCCTGAGCAGCAGAGGGACCACTGAGACGGTCACAGGTCACTGTCACAGCCTCTTTGCTCCCTCTCCTCAGCAGGAAACCAGATTGCTGTCCTTGCACATGGGCCCTCTTCTTAGAGCAAAGAACAGGCACAGCTTGATGGAGAGTGTGTGTCGCCATCCCGAGGGCACTAAAAAGCCTTAGTGACACCAACCAGCCTCACCTGGCACTTCCACCCCCAGCTCTGGGCAGAGGGATTCTATTTAAGCTCAGTCTGGGCCTAAAGAATGAGATTACTGTAAATGAACTATGAAATCTCGTTCAGGAAGAATTTTGGGCAGGACTCTTATCCCATGGAAATGCTATGACTTTTAGTACTGAGGAAAGCATTGTATTGCCCCAAACCAGCAAAAAAAGTGGGAAGCTGCCCCAAAGTCCAGACCAAGTGATAAAAGAAGATAGTGAACTGAAGCAGTTTCAGCAAACTGTCCTGGATAATTATGCTGATGTACCCCCGTGTCATTAAAGCTTGGGGGGGGGGGAATATTCAGGGAACTAGTGAATTGTTCTAATGAATGTTTGTGACACTCAGAGCAATGCACATGCCATTGGTGATGGCTCATTTTAGTGCACTCTCCGAAATTCCCTCTAAACTCATCATACCCTACATGTTCTGCTGCTGATATTCCAGCCAGACCAGCATACTAATGAATCCAGGGCTGGGGAGAAGTTTTCAGCAGTGGATCTGCAGCTGCAGTGGACTTAGCAAGAGAAAGGACATGGAATGAACAGCCTGCTGCTCCTCCAGCCTGGATTTCATAGGTGACTTTGGCAATTTGCAGCTTGGCATTGAGGGTTTGGGGTTCAGCTGGAGAGTTATGTAGTAATGGCTCATTTCCAATCCCATTTGGTATTTCTTTTTTCTACTGCCTGCTTTGCTGGAACTGCATGGATTATTATGGAAACAGCACTCAATTAAAACAGACAGGGACTGTGTCTCATCAGGAATTCATCTTTAGCTTATCCTGCTGAAGTCAATGCAGCAAAGTGACCACACACCAGCTCCTTAATCTTCAATTATCTCCTTCATGTTGCTGTGGTTTATCTCCAGGCAATCCTGTGCATGGGAAATGATAAACTCTCCCACATGTATGTGCCAGTCTGGGCTCTGTTTTCTCTTCTTACATTATCACAGAGACAACGTGTCATTTACAACAAGTAGCTGCCTAAAGCAGGTCTGGTATTCCTGGTGGTTATGGGCAGCATTTACCTCTTGCTGCTCTCTTTGAATGCAGCATGTGAAGGACTCTGTTGCAGCCAGGTAAGGGCTGTGTGGGGCTGCTTTCTGCTGTTCCATCCTCTGAGCTGCAGCTCAGTCCCCAGTGGTGCTGGAGGCACGTGGAGCCTTTCTCTCTGTCCCTCCTTTGGGACACGTGGATGGAGAAACCTCTGCCCTTCCTCAAAGGGCTTGAAGGAACACAGTAGTCAGGAGGATGAAATTCTCCTTATTTTCCGAAGGATGCCACTCCTACCTGCTGCATCCTTGGCATGTATTCACCCTGAGGTCATTCCAATGTCATTATTGCCACTTGGAATTAAATGTAGGTAAATATGAGCCTCATATTGTTTTCTTGAATGTGAACTATTTGCTGATTTGCAACGAAGATGTTTTAAAAAAGGAAGGAAAATAAATGCAAGAATCTGTCTAATGATTCTTAGCATGATTCAGACATAAATATATCCTAGAAAACTGGTTAATTATACTTTTTGGGGCCTAGGACTCAACCTGTTATATGATACTTACAAGTTTCAGTGTCTCTTGTTAACAGCAGTAAAATTCCTACCAGGCAGATTTTATCACCGATGTGCTAAAAACTAATGTTTGCTGTATGTCTTTAGTCTCAGTCTGATGTAACTCAGTGGGAATGATTGCCTTCCTCTTGATTTACTCTGGGATGAAAGAAAGGAATCACTCTCTCCTTTTTTGTTCTAAATAGTTACCATATCAATTTAATTTTTGCAAATTCTGTCTTCTGAGTGTATACAGAGAAAAATTCCTCAAGGCAAAGAACTTAATGGATGGTTACTGTGAGGCTTTGTTTAAATTAAGAATCATGCCAAACCCAGGGATTAGAGCCCCATCACTTGCTGTATTTTTACGATTTTTCATTTGAACCCTGTTTTCCTCATCCTAGCTAATGATAATAAATGGGCTGCCAGTAGCAATTCCACCACCTGTTGGGCTTCATTTCTCACAGCCTGCCCCCGACAGCACAGACAGATCCACACAGCTCCAGTGAGCAGCTGAAACAAGGAAAAAAGGGAAACAAGGACTGCTGTGTCCAGCCCTGCTGTGACTGAAACAAGAGCAGAGGAGTTTGCAGGGAGATCTGCACCTCCTTTAGCCACAGATCAGCCCACTCAGGCAAGAAATGACCTTGGAATGCAACAGAGTTGAACCTTTCTAAACAGAAGAGCTGTTGTACGGTCCAATGTTTGATAGCAGCTTTTAATTTCAGACATCAGCATTTCCATATGAGCCATTAGGAAAGGAGAAAGTCTTTTTTTTTAAGCACTTCTTTTAAAACATTCCATTGATGCATCAATGTTCACCAGGCTATGAGTTTGGCTTTGCACCTTACCAGCAATGATAGTCTCTATTCTCAGAAGGGAAAATGCCCATCTGGCATATTTAGCTATTAAAAGGAATAATTATTGTTACCTGAAGACAGTTCATACAATTTAGTTTGTTTTTAAATGCAAGGTAAATTTCATTCATGGAAATTCTTGGTCACTGCTTTACTAGGACAGATGATTAAGGGCCAAAAATATGAATATGTATAAATATCTTTCCTGTATCCATATGTAAAAAACAGCTTGTAAGATGGTGCAGTCTACATAGCTCACAGAAGAAAAGAGACAAAATCACTCAGTGGAACAAACTGAAACACTGACATATATCACTATGGCATCACTCCAGCAAAAAGGTTAGATGTTCAAGCCCTAAATACTGCCTTTAATGAGTTTCTCCTGAAAAATACAGGCTTTTGTTTTCTGTTTCCCTCTAAAGGTTAAACCCCCTGTTTTTGTACAGTTATATAAATGCATCATTCCAAAGATGTATACTGTTAAATTTCCAAACAATCAAGATTTACTTTGAGGGAAATGAGTTAAAATTCCAGTTTCTATTGTTATTTCCTAATTGCACATGAAGAACTGCCTGTAGCAGCTTTGTTAGTGCTGCCTGTCACTGCTATGATATGATGCTGTTTTAAGGCCAGAGTATGAGCACAGTGGAATGTGCAAGTTCCTGTGGGTGTTGGGAGGCACCACACGATGATGAGTGTCTGCATTTGATCATGGTGTAGTAATTTGGTTTTGTAAGTCAAAGTCTTCATCCAAAACCTGCTCCCATTTCACTATGGAGACAATGAACCGAAATGAACAAACAATCTGCTTTCAGAGTAGGTTTAGATGGGATATTGGGAAGGAATCCTTCCAAGTGAGGGTGGGCAGGCTGTGGCACAGGGTGCCCAGAGAAGCTGTGGCTGCCCCATCCCTGGGAGTGTCCAAGGCCAGGTTGGACGGGGCTTGGAGCAACCTGGGATAGTGGGAGATCCCTGCCCATATGTCTTGGGTTGAGCTGGCAAAACACTAACTGCCCAAGTACAGAGAAAAAGGGTCCTCTTCCTCCTAACCAGCCAAAGGGAGAAAGAAAGAGGGAGAGGGAAAAAAACTTCAAAAGCCAGGTTTCTTCTGAAACTAACTACATGTATTTATACAGAAAAGAGAAAATTAAAAGAAAACTACAATATAACACACACACAAGTTATATGTAACAAGAAATAACCTCTCACTCCCTAATTAATACAAAGTGTATTATTCTAGATTCATAAGCACTCTAAAGCTAAAAGACACTCAGCAAGAAACAGAAAGAGTAACAACAAAATATTTCTACTTCTTTGAACTTAAACAAAAGGCAAGGAGTGGCAATAGCAGGAGCGAGGCCTAACAGGGCATCATACCGGCAGCACATCCTCTCTGTACCTCAGCCATGGTGGAACTGAACTAAGCCACTCTCACACGCTGGATTTTACTTCTATTGAGATGATGTAAGATGGTGTGGAATACAAAATCATTGGCTAGAAGAAGTCAGCTGTCAGCTAGCCCGGCCCAGCTCAAGGCAGCTGACAATTTCAGGCCTAAATCTGAGTTTTAAAGCTTAAATTTAGGCCTACCTGGCTAAACCCATAACACCATGGCTGGGGGTGGGACTGGATCATCTTTAAGATCCCTTCCAAACCAAACCTTTCTATGATTCTATAAGGAAAACTACATACATTGAATAATAATTAAATTAATGAAGCCAAGTTAAAACCCAACTCTTAGAGCTGAAAACAATTACAAACCAAAGAGTAATAGGAAATAATTTACATTTACATTTACAGCTCTAAGTTTGATTAGCAAATCCCTCAATGAGAGGTCGTGGTAATATTCCCTATAGATTTTTTCTCTTTCATCTTCATGTTAGTTTCCCTTTCTTCTATTGTGCTGCTCATAATACCCATAATGTGCAAAACTACTCTTTCTGTGCGTTAATATTGATTTGGGGCATCACAGCCACAACTGCACAGGTACAATCTAAACCCCCATTCAAAAGGCAAGCACACAGAAATTATTCTTCTCTCATGGGGCACACCACTGCCTTCTAACTTTTGCACAGCTACAGGACTAAGAGGAACAAGAAAGAAGACACTCATATACTGGAAAAAGAAAACTTAGAGAAGCCCTGCAGGCAGGTGAGAGCAGCAGCTGGCTGTGCCAGAGCCAGGATCTGGCAGCTGGAGTGAGACTGGGAATGAGGGAAAAACTGCTCATCTCAGCCTCCTTCACTCACCGGCCTTTCACGGTTGAGGGTGACCCCAAATTAGGTGCAGCCTGTGTAAAAGTGGTATGGCTTCTACATTCCAGCTTTTTCTGTTGCCATGGCAATATTTCACTTTCCTTCCCCCTTAGTGGGACACTGAATATGACTGTAGGATTTTATGGAGCGACGCTCCCGTTGCAGCAACAGCAGCTCTAAACTACCTGGTTGGGGGAGATAGAGAAATGGGATCATCAGTTTGCAGTTTCGTGTGACAGCAATTTCTTTGAAGTCAAACAGTTTCTAAAAGCTGATGTTATCCTTTTTTGAGCATCCTTAGAGCTTTAAAGGCCATGACTATTATCAAAAACGTTTTCTTCAACTCATTTTATCTTCTGCTGAGCCAGTGTTGGCCTCCTCCTCTGGGGTAGAAATTCGAGTGGAAGTCGCTTGGTATTTATGGCACAGACGAGCTTAAAATATTAAAGCTTATTCCACTAACTTTGAAAAAGCACTTGCATATTATGATACTTTTCTTCCAGAATAATCAGAAATGAGTGTTTTGAGCTCTACAGAAATCATCTGACACTCCCTGTCAAACTCTACTACCTCTATGTCAAGTTCTTACTTAAAAGCCAACCATTTCACCTTCAGATTCACTTTAGTGACCTTGTGCACATGAAAGGAAGTCAGACTTTTCTTTCAGCTACTCAAGGCTTCAAGGTTTTCATTTCTTCTGTAGTACCTGTCACCAAACTCAGTTAACAGTGGCTCCATTAGGATTATTCTCAAGTCTTTGGGGTCTACAAAAACTTAGAAGTAAGAAATCTTTTTTATCCCAGGGAATTAAAAACCACACCTTAGATTTTTAAAACACTTGCCTTCAAGGGATTATTTTTAGCCCATTAAATTCCATGTCAATCACTCCACAGCTCTGATGAACCTCAGACCAGGCTGTTGTCTCCTGGGCACTTTCTGACACAGTAAACAAAAACTAATGAGCTATAATTACAATCACATTGTTTACTATGTACTACTTGGCAGAGATATTTTTTGCTTTCAAGCTGAAGTGTGGTTCTATTCTGGAAAGTCACTCTAAGAGTGGCACTGGGAAATGGCATATTTATTTGTCACTTCACTCTTCCCAGACAGGTCTGCTCAGTTCATAAGCAGAAAAAGCATTTTTTCTGCCTTATTACTTACCCTGTAAATGGAATATTTGAAAGGGGATTTAAACCATGTCCATCACTGCTTATGATTCATCATCACTGAGCATGATAAAGCCCAAGGAGAGCCCAGCTGAGATAAAAAATGCAAATGAAAGGTACCCATTGTAACCCTGAATTAAAGATATATCAATGATTTGGAACACAGCTTTCTATATTGACTCCAGTTACTTTTCCATCTGGCATTTGGGAGCTAATTCTGAAAGTGTTTATACATGTACTTAATCCTCATGCTGAAAATACCACTGTCAGCAAGTGGAAGCCCCATCTAGTCAGATTATTCCAACTCTTTGATTTTCCACTGGTTTTGTGAACTTTAGCGTAGAACTGATGTTGTGGGGGAAAAAAAGAAAGAAGAAAGAAAAAAAAGGACAGAAAATTAAAGAAAGGAAAATAAAAAATGAAGAAAAAGGGAAAAAGCTCCCATTTCCTTCTAGTTCTGTGTGGCAGGTCTGGACCCCAAAGCTGCTGTGTGTGCACCAACATCCTTATGGATTGTCTGAGCTCCCACTTGGGAGACTGAGCCAAAACAGCACTGACAGAAAGGTCACAAAGCACAACCAGAAGCAAGGGCATGACACCAGGTGGATGTATTTGCATTATGTCCTGCAGGTCTTTGATCAATAGAAATGAAAACAAAGTCCTCAGTGACTGGTGCACAGATTGTGCAGGGTCAGGCTCTCCCACTCTGCTGGGTCTGGGGCACTTACCAAAGGGGTGGCAGCCAAGTAAATACAAATATTCGTAGAAAAGAAAAAAAGAATAAAATAAAAATGAAAAAAAGAGAAATATTGATTCATAAGTTCAGTCATAGTGGGAATCCAGAATCCACAGGGACTGGAGGAGTGTTCAGCATGTGCTCAATGCCTGTATTGTAGCTGGCACCATTTCTGCCCTCACCTGCTCCTCTGATCACCCACCTTGTCCTGTAACATGCAGACATACTCCAAAACTGGGAAGGCAGTGAAGAGTGAAAAAGGGATTAATTACTGTGAAATAAGTTGCACTTAAATCACTGTTGCATTTCTTTGGATCAAAGACAGTTCTTTAAAGGAAAAATCTAAGTTTAGGTCAAATTGAAGGTTGTTAAACCTTAATTTATACGAGGTCTATGACAGGAAAAGGGTTGCAATGTCAAGAAAGACCTAAAAAATATTTTAAATTATTTTCATTATCCATCACACATCCAAGTTCCTCTAGAGCACAGTTTTTTGCTGACAGCTGCCACTGCCCCAGGTGAAACTCTTCCCAGGTCCCACAATAATTTCCAAAATCCCTTCAGGGCTGCTGGAATTACACAGTAAAAACATTCATTTAGAACATTTACAAACCACTCATTCCCCAACCCCTCACAGCGACACAGTACCTTGGGTATTAAAACTGTCTGCCTGAATGAGAAAAGATAAATACAAGGAGGAGAAAGAACCTGAGGGCAGATTGGCAGCTCTTGCCTCCCAATAAACACTGAATTACCGAGTGGTGGTGCAGGAGCAAGGCAGCAAACTGAGGGCAGTGGGGATGGATCTCCCTTCAGATCCCAACTCCATTATTCTACTGGAGAGGGGATGCCCCTCACAGACCTGGGAAGGGGCAGTTCAGCATCCTTTGGACAGAGCAACACGTTTGGGTAGCAAAAGGAGGATTTATTAGTTTGTCCCAGTGATAGTAGAGTTATTCAAAACTTCCAAGCACAGCATTGTCAGGCGGTGAAAAAGGCTGGGTTATTTCCTGCATCCTGCCCAAGGCTGGGTGAAGAGATCCCTCCATTTCAGCCTCACTCATCCCTGTGTCCGTGGTGTCCATGGTGTCCATGGTGTTCATAGTTGTCCTGTCCCTCCCTGAGTGGTACAGAAGTCCTGTCCTGCACAGCAATCTGTGCATCCTCACGAGAGCAATAGATACTCATCCACTGTAAGCATTAAAATTCCCTTTTCCATTCACATCCATGACATTCTTTCAGGTTCAGCTGTAGGAACTCCACTTCTCTTTGCTGCTCAGCTGATGTTTGCCTGCACTTTGCAGTGTTTGTGTTTTCTATGGAACAAGACTTGAGCTGAAGCAGTTGTAGCATTCCCAGGACTCCCAGCCCTGCTGTGTGTGTTAAAATTAACAAACAGCACTTAGAGCCCTTTGCAATAAAGGACTAAGTTATGTTTCAGGTATGAATCTGTGCATAAAAGAGCCAGGTGAAGCCAATCCCTGAGCTCTCAGCTGAAAAGACAAGTGACACAGTGACAGCATCTGTACTAACAGTCCTGCAAACCTGACCTGATTGGAAATCGATCTGTTATTGATGACAAACACATGTTAACTCAAACCAGGTTTGCCTTGGAGCAGCACCATCCACTCTGTGTTAACACTGATTGAGTGAGCTGGGCACAGCCTGTCCCCCAGAGCTGGAGGCAGGTCCTTCTGTCGCTCAGGCTGCGAGAGGAAACCATGAGGAAACCATGAGAGAGCTGCTGGGCAGAGGTTGGGGTGAAGGTCAAAAAACTACACGATCCCAGCTATGGGGACAAAACTGGAATACTTTATTGAACGTTCCACATTCAATTTAAAGGACTTGGGGCTAGGATATGTTAATAAGGAGGATGGATTATGGTAACATATGTTAACGAGGGGATTATACAAGTTTTGGCTGGGTTGCACAATTAGTTAATATTTTCTATAACAAGGATTTACATGGGGGGAAGAAAACAAAGGGTTTCAACATGAATTGATAACGTTCTTTTTAAAATCCATCTCTATCTTGGAGCTGGAGGCAGCTGATCAGCATGGTTGAACATCAACAGGCCTTGTTTGTCTCAGCCTCTGTTGACCATGGCTTACTGCTTAAGCTTGTCAGGCTTCTCACTGCTGGAAGTTGAATTTCGATCCCGACAGGTTGGGGTGTCCCATCCACCCCCACTGCACCTGAGAGCTTTCCTCCTCTTGCTGGAAGTGCATGTACTGCTGTGCTTCCATGTCCTGCAAGGCAGTGGGGGAGAAGGGAGGAAGGGAAATGAGGGAGCAAATGGTTTGTGAGAAATCCCCGAGTCTGGTGACAACCAGCTGTGTGGCCATTCTGTCAATGAGTATTCTGCAGCAGAAGTCAGGGAAGATGGAATCTCCAGTTGGCTGTGGACATGATAGACCAATGGCTCTGGGAAAAGGATCTGTTTCTTGACATAAATCTGATTTTTCTTCAAGTTCTGTCACAACCAGATTTTACTTGTGCAGTGAAATGTTACACTGCATTTTGCTCTGAGCAGGAGTCCTTTGAAACTTCCATTTTCCTTCTCTGAGAAAGGAGAGCAAAGTAACCCCATGGAATGGCAACAGAGTGCTCAGGGAGGAGCTGAAGATAACCACGAGGCATCATCTGTTCACTAGCAAGGGCAATATGAAAAAATGCAGGAGGAAAACCAACTCCTCAGTCATATTTCCTAATCTGGAGGGACAAGTGGGTGTGGAAAGTAATGACAGCCTGTAATAGCCTTGGCCAGCCATCTGGTAGGGGTTTTATTTGCTCTGTAAAATACAGTGAGATTAATACTGAGCTCAGAAAAAAATTGTGCTGTTTGAAAATTCAGTCAGGAAAAGAGACTTTCAGCTGGAGAGAAAATTTCTTCCATCCCCAAAACATTTGTAGGGATGGAGGTTCTGTGTATATATATATATATATATGACACATGCACATATATATATGCAAGTCCTTTAGAAAATTAACAAAGATTTCATTAGTATGCTTGTTATGTTGTTGGGCTTTAGTGGGCTGAAGAACCAGCCACAGAAAACCAGGAAAGGATTCAGTTGTATCCTTTTTACACACTGAATAAATTGAAAGACATATCCACAGGAGCTTAAACACAGTCTCTCATCAACAGCTTTAAAAGAACACTTGAAAAGCTGCAAAATCAAATATTCAAAGTCTCAGAGATGGCTGAGTAGCACAAGTGGCATTTCTCAGGCAGCCAAACACAACTTGGAACATCAGTTTTCTTGAGGGCTGAGCTGCAGGAGGCTCATTCTTTCAGCACTGATGATCTGTTGAGGTCTCCATTAACCTGCAGCTGTGCCATTTCTGCTCAAAGCTGGAATTAACTTGTCTGAGGAATCTTCCTGGAGCTGCTTTCATTGGGAAGTAAAATAACCTGCATGTTTTGATCCCGTGGTTTGTTGTGCAAGGCAATAACCCCAAGGCTTGCCAGGTCTCTCATTGTGTTTCATGATTCAAGATCTGAGCCAGGACTGAAAAACAATCACTGGTGTGTCAAGATGAGCATAGATCAGTGAGACAGTTAATTCATGCAGTCATAGAATGGTTTAGGTAGGAAAGGCCCTCAGAGATCAACCAGTTTCACCTCCCTGCTATGGGCAGGCGCACCTCCCATTAGGCCGGGCTGCTCAATTGCTGTGGCTTATTGTGAGTTCTGCTCCAGCTTGGTCAGTGTGGTCAGTGATCTGCAAACAGATCATTCTACTCTAGAGTCACTCCTGAGAAATCTGTAGGTGCCAATCAGGAGAAATGCTCGTGTGAAATGGAGAACCTCATTGAAACTGTCTCTGTGTTGGCTGGGACTGTGGCCACAGCTGTGCTCTCCTACTGCAGGGCAGCTCCAGTCAGAAATGGCATCCTTCTGGAGAGGGACAGAGGAAGGAGATGGTCTGGGAAAGCAAAATAGCTGAGGGAAGTTGTTTGGTGTGGGTTGGTTTTGTTTTTGTTTTCGTTTTTATTTTTGTTTAAACCTCTGTGTGTCACCTGCCAGCCAAGTTTTATTCCCAGTGCTGGAGCCTTTAATAGACCTTTCAGTTGCTGAATGTAGTGTTTGAAGTGGGATATGGTCTTCAATTAAGGGCTGCAAAAAGAGGTCATTTAGGACATTATTCTATTTGTAAGCAGCCTTTCCAGTTGCTGCTGAATGCTGTGTGACTGCTGGCTGTGGTCTGTCCACTCATCCCCTGGCACTTGAAGAGGGAAAGGTGATTTTGGGGGCCAGGCACAGGTGAGGCAGGAATTGGTTGGGTTTCACAGAAATAACCAGCAGCTGATAGTTTGGGGGTTGTGTTTTAAGTACCTCACTCCAGCTTTATGCAGAGTTGCACAGTGAGTGCCACAGGACCCCTCTGCTCTTGGTGGGGGCTGTGGGGCAGAGAATTCCCTGCTGGGCACAGAAAAGGGAGACGAGAGGACTGCAGGTTTGGCACTGGGTTACAGACAGACCTCATCCTGCTCATCTTTTGGAGGTCAGTAACCACAAAGCAGAGCACTGCCAGCGTTTAGCCACATTAAGAGCATGTGCCCTGCTTTGAAAAAGGCTCGTGGACGAACAAGGGATGTGCCACAGGCAGCAGGAGCAGGGAAAGCTGCTGTGCCCCAGTCTCCCTTCTGAGCCCCTTGCAAAGGATGGGCATGATGGTTACACTCTTGGTGGCTCAGGGAACTGGTGGAGTTTCACCTTTCCTGAAATATCTGTGACACTAAATGGTATTTTTCCCGTACTGGTGGTTGTGACTTAATTGTTCTTACCAATGTGAAGAACTGTTGGATTTTATAACAGTTGCTTTATGGCATAGAAAGCTGTTGGCAGATTTCTTGTTATAGAACCTGTTTTATCTCCAGTGGTCCTGGTAGCTTTGATAGCAGAATTTTGGAGAGGTTGTTTCTATATTTGGTTCAAATTAAATGAATAATTGGTTTTAAAATTGCAGGCAGTACCAAAGCTGTTTCTTTTTTATAGAGTTCAAGTTGGAATTATAAGGATAGCTTTTCCTTCCATTTTTTTTTTTATTTTCAGTGCAGAAATGATGGAAAAAAATTATAAAGTTGTAAATTAAGTCCTTCCTTCTTGGAAGGAAGATAATAAGCACGGTAGATTTTAGCCACACAGGTCAATCTTAATCTAGAAGTTTGAGCAAAACCTCCCTGGTGCAGTTACACCCACAAACCCTGAGCATTCCAAAATGAAACATCTCAAAGATTGAGATAGTGCTCAGGTTTTGGAACAATTTATTATTTACTCTGCTGTGAATAAAGATTGCAAAGCTCATCTCCAGCTGAAGCAAATTTATTATTTGGGAGAAAACCTCCTCATATGAAGAGCAGACACATCACACTCTCCACATACACTGCAGAGCATTTTGGCTGAACCTGAACTTCAGCTCAACATGAGCTGGATGTTGACTTGACCTTAGCTTGGGGCACTGATTGCCTCCAGAAATATAAAGTATTCATTTTAAATAATTCTACAGCATTTCATCCTTAAACTTTTCCCCAGTGCTCATAAAAGATGAGACAGTATTGACACCCTCATATAATTTCCCCTTTTCAAGTAGTTACAGATTTTTGTATTGGTTTGATGCTGGTATTGATTTTGAATTGCAGCTTTAAGCTGTTCAAAATATATACTCCATAAAAATCTTTTTGAACCAATGAAATATAAAATGCATTAATGCAAGAACAACAACAACAAGCCCAACCAAAAAAAAAAAAAAAAAGAAAGAGGTGCCTATGGGAACTTCTTTACTTGGACAGTTCCTCTGAATAATTGTTCCACTAAGCCTTGTCAGAAACTTAAACAACTTTTTGTTTGCAGTTTTCAAGTATTTTGATGGCATCCTATACTACCTAATACTTTTCTTTATCCAGATGGAAGAGAACCAGCAAAAAACCTCCTCGTTTGATCTCCTTTGAATAAAAGCCAGCAGGTGATCACTCTAAATGCAAAAAAAATCTCTTACAAATTCAATATTTGTATTAAAGATGTTTTCAAAGTGTTCAGACCACAAGGAGCACTCAAGTTGCTTAATAGGAGATACTATTTTCAAGACAGTTTTGAATAATTTAAAACATCAATGCTGATGTTGGTTCTTAATTTTTGTTCTTCTAGCAAGGGTGTTATACCAGTATCCATCTTTTTGCTCATTATCACTCCAAGAACAGAAGAGATCAAACAAAACCACTCAAGTTACAAACCAGCTCTCTAAGTTTTGATGTTTATGGCACAGAAATTCATAAACTCAACCTTAAAGTGTCTTGTCAGTGTTAGACACTAAATAAAGATTTGGCTTTTATACTTTCATTTCTCGGTGTATCATTTGCCCATTACAGGCTTGTTTTTACTAAATTCTCATAGCCTTTCACTTCTTTTTAAAAACACTTTCTTATATGCTCAGCTGAGATGTCTTTATGTCTGCATGCTGGGAACATCCATATTTCAGCACTCTTTGATGATGTTTTTATATTTAATTCGTGTGCTTTTCGGTTTTGGTGCACTAATTGGCTTTCCACAGTCTGACTTTTCAACTCTGCATGAGAGATCTTAGTGCATTAAAACCATTTCTACCCTTATTTCCTCCCCTGTTCTCAGGCTTAGTACTTTTCCTTTCATTAGTTCTATGCCATCCACTTTCCTGTCAGGAATGTGTAATCACATAGATCAAAACTGCTTCAAATTAACATCTTGTAATACTTCTTTCTTTGCTTGAGCCAGGAGGTGGGACCAGATGACCCACTGTGGTCCTTTCCAACCTGATGCATTCCAGAGGGTTGGACCAGATGACCCACTGTGGTCCCTTCCATCCTGATGCATTCCAGGAGGTTGGACCAGATGACCCACTGTGGTCCCTTCCATCCTGATGCATTCCAGAGGGTTGGACCAGATGACCCGCTGTGGTCCCTTCCATCCTGATGCATTCCAGGAGGTTGGACCAGATGACCCACTGTGGTCCCTTCCAACCTGATGCATTCCAGGAGGTTGGACCACATGACCCACTGTGGTCTCTTCCAACCTGATGCATTCCAGGAGGTTGGACCAGATGACCCACTGTGGTCCCTTCCTACCTGATGCATCCTGTGATTCTGCAGTTCAAAGGAATAGGGGAAAAAAAGGAAAAGAAAAAAGTAAAAGCATTTATGTTTCACACAATATTTATTCTCCACTCTGACCTCTTCCCACCCTTTTACTCTAAACCCACTTATTTCCTTCAAAAAAATCTTTTCCACAACATTGATTATGAAAGCAATATCTGTTTTCAGAAAACTCTTCTCACCTGATAAATATATATTCTTTAAAAACTGTTTGTTCCAAATAAAAATAGGCTACTTACATGACATGTGCTTGCAAATGTTATTTAGGTGGAGCATTCCTGTGCAACTGTTTTGCACTTCACATCAAGTGCTTTCTTTGAAATAAAAGCTTTAAAACCCCCCAAACAAATAAAATTCACACCCTCAAAAATATAGCACATCATCCAACACCAGCTCTGCAGAACAACTCCATGTGTAGCTCCTCACTGGGTGGTTGTTGTACCAAAACAAACCACTCAAACCCCACGATGGGACAAATCCCCCTGTGAGTGTGGAATGCCTTGGATGTCACAGGGGAGGCAGCTCAAGAAAAGGTATTGAAGGAAATCAGAGCAGAAGACACTCAGCCAGTTGGGTCCCATCATCTCACACGCCAGATCCCCTTCTGAAAATGTTCTCTTGGCACAGGAATCCCACCTGAGAGGCTCAGAGCAAGGGATTAAACAGGGTTTGGATCTTATCCATGAGAAAAATCTGGATTAGACCTGAAAGCACAGATATTTGCACCAACACAGTGGGAAGCAGTTTATCTAGAAATGGGATTCTCACTTTTGTATTTATCTAAAGCCACACGTCACACGCAATCACATGCTTGAGAGTCTAACACTGGTTTTCTTTCTTCTTCTCTTTTCTTTTTAAGCAACATTCAAAAAAGAAAGTGGGATGTACTTTTATGAAACAAAATCTGGGAATACTCTGAAGAACAAACTCAGTAGAGCAAAGACACACACTTCTGTTTCTGAAGGAAAATTGAAGAAAAGATAGATAAATAGAAAGAAAAAAGACTTAGTAGTATTGCCTTAAGAGTCAATAAATTATCAGAGCTGGACCACATTTATCTGAACCTTTTATCAGCATTAAGGTTGATATCTGCTAAGGAAAAATGCAATATATGAATTCAGGGAAGCCAAATGAAATGGTGGGAAACTGATATTAAGAGGTCCAGCCCTTCCCAAAGGAGCGTCAGTGGAGTGTCACCCACTGCCAAAGGACTGATAAAGCCAAAGAAGGTTCAAACTTTTTCTTCACTTTGTCCCAGCATATGATGATGACTGGCAGCAAAACGGGGACTCAAGAGATTGTGGATGGGAGAGGAGGGAGGCAAAGGCAATCTATCCATCCCCAGGTCACTGTTCCTTGCTGGGAAATTTAGAGAAGATAGTTTTGAGAAAAGATAGGAATGAAATCATCAGTCACACATAAAAGGATGAATAAGCTCATAAAATGAGAGACTAGTGAAAGTGAAACCTTCAAAATCAGATGGCTACACTGGAATATATTTAATCCCTCAGTATAATTGCTTACTTCTGTCCAATGCATTCCTTTGCTTTTTTCAGCATGCTAAAATTATTTCCAATACAAGCCTGGATTTTACAGGGGAAGAAGACTTGGTAGTCTGTATCCATTTCCTTATAAACCACTTTGTTAAATGCACTGTATGAATTAATTAGAAAATAGAATAGGGAAATACAAAGCTTTGATGTTTATTAGGGCAACTAGACAGACTAATTAATTGTGCTGGATACCATATGAGGTTTGGGGACTGAGTAACCAAATCCATTGAAAGCTGATGGGGAAAAAAGTAAGGCAGCTGGAGCCTAGATCACCCTGATGAGATAAGGAGCCTGATGCACCGAAATGGAAACAATGAAGAGTGTTGGACCATGGCATTTGAGTTTAACGGTGTGAATATCCATAGCACAGCTCTGGAAAGGTTAGTTCAGTTACTGAGCAGATCTCAGGCTCTGGATGTGGCATCAGCCCTTCATCCACTGCTGCTGCTTCTTTCTCAGCACCAGCTTGGGAGTGTTGTCCTTATTTCCTGCTTAGAGAGTAAAAATAGGCAAGAGAAAGAAAAATGATTTTGGAAAACAGCAAGGGTTGGTTTTATACCTCATTTGAAAATCTTGGAAGCCTGTGGAAAAAGAATAGAAAGCATCTTGCTGTTCTTTGAAATGTCTTGAAAAACAAAGGTGATCGGGGGTCTGAAGCACCTCTCCTGTGAACAGAGGCTGAGAGAGCTGGGGGTGTTCAGCCTGGAGAAGAGAAGGCTCCAGGGAGATCTTAGAGCCTCTTCCAGTGCCTGAAGGGGCTGCAAGAGGGTTGGGGAGGGGCTTTGGACAAGGGCATGGAGTGATGGGACAAAAGGTTAATGGCTTCAGACTGGCAGAGGGCAGGGTTAGCTTAGATATGAGGAGGAAATTCTTCCCTGTGAGGGTGGTGAGGCCCTGGCACAGATTGCCCACAGAGTGATGGATGCCCCATCCCTGGGAGTGTCCAAGGTTGGATGGGGCTTGGAACAACCTGGGATAGTGGAAAGCATTGCTGCCCATGTCAGGACATTGGAATGATATGATTTTAAGTCCCTTCCAACCCAAACCATTCCAAGATCTTGCTCATGTACTATCACACCCTCTCCAACCCCATGCAGGGAGCACTGCCCTCAGCCCCTACATGGAGCCTCCTCTCCCAAACCCAACTCAACTCTGCTCCCAGTTCCTTCCTGACCCACTGCCCTGCCCTATCCAGGGCACTCCTGCTGGTCACAGGGGCTGCTGACCAGCAAATCCTGGGAAAGGAGTTTGATTTTAGCTGCCAGTCCTGAGAATAAAGTTTGTAGATGAGGGAGAGGCCAGGGGGAACCACTTGTGCTTTCTGTGCCAGTAATTAAAGCTCAGCCTTTCTCAGACTGAATTCCAGCACATGTGAGGGGGCTGCACAGCTGAGCATCTCCCGTGGAACCGCTCCTATAGCTCTGCTGGATGCACGTGCTGCAGATTCCAGCTATTTGAGCTGGGCTAATGGGATTAAAGAGCAAAAAACACTTCCCCACTGAAGTAAACAGGAATGACAGGCTGAATAATATGTAGCTTTTAAGGTTACATTTTAGATGGCTCAGCTGACAGAAATTTTGCCCTGTTTGTCTCAAGTCAGAATCTTTTCTACTTAAATTAAAATAACTGCTGATTTATGCAATCAAAGCAAAACTTGGAGCAAGTTATGTGGTCTTATAAGGTAATCACTTAAAAATATCTAACAGAAATGGAACTGCCTGCTTCAAATAGACAAAATATAATCTGTTGAGGAAAAAAAATACTTTTGATATGACCATTAGTATGCAAATGCAAAGTAGTCCGTGCTTTCCACAGCATCTTCCCCTCAGTTCAGGAAAGAAATTGAGGGGCTGGAGCGGGGCCAGAGAAAAGCAACGAGGCTGGAGAAGGGAGTGGAGCACAAGTGGTGTGGGGAGAGGCTGAGGGAGCTGGGGGTGTTTGTGCTGGAGAAGAGGAGGCTGAGAGGTGACCTCAGCACTGTCTGGAAGTGCCTGAAGGGAAGTTGTGGCCAGGTGGGGGTTGGTCTCTTCTCCCAGGCACTCAGCAATAGGACAAGGGGGCATGGGGGGCTCAAGCTCTGCCAGGGGAAATTGAAGTTGGAGATGAGAAAAAACTTCTTTGCAGAGAGAGTGCTCAGGCATTGGAATGGGCTGCCCAGAGAGGGGGTGGATTCACTATCCCTGGAGTTTTTTAAAGTGAGATTGGCCGTGGCACTGAGTGCCATGATCTGGTAAAGGGACTGGAGTTGGCCCAACGGTTGGACTTGATGATCTGGGAGGTCTTTTCCAATCCAATCCATTCTATGATTCTATGATTCTATTTGTTCAAATGAAATATGAGATGCGAAACACTTAGGAGTGTTTTCCCTCTACATTTATTTGGTTTATCTTTATGTATTCATGCCAGCACTGCACACAATTGTTGTTTGCATCTTGCATTCACTGTTATTTTATTCAACACTGGAAGCAAAATGGTCTGAATAACAAAAATAAGCATCTAAAACAGGTTGGGAAACTCATCTTTAATAATACCAACTTGGATCTTGCCAGGCATTGTGCCATAGCCAAAAACCCACTCAATATATCCCTGTCTGAAAGTATCATAATTTTACACAGGTATGTCTGTGTTATAAATATATAAACAAATATATTTGGTCAAATATATTTTAAATTGAAACCAAAACTGCACATAAATTGCCTTAATTTCCCTTTCAATAATGAGAAAAAAAAAATCATTGTTTAAATACGAATTCTAGAAAAAGCCCTTGGGTTCCTTACTCTCATATATGTGAATAGGTCACAGTGTTACAGGGTTACAGTGATATTTTGTAAGCATGGCTTTCAAACTCAAATGTGTCAAAAAAACTCTTACAAAGTTTCTGGATGGACAGGCTGATGGATTGTCAATTTTCTTTTTTTTTTTCTTTTCTTTTTCTTCTCTTTAACATGTTATTCTAGTGAATTTTGTAGAGATAAACTATTTTGCCAAAATATCTCAGATAGAATAGTTTTAGCATTTTTATTCTGCTGTTGAAAAAAACTTGCTAAAAGTTATTTCTAAACAAGGTAAAAATGCTAAAGCTATTTAAAGTTCAGCTCAAATACGAGTTTTCTGCTGCAAGAAGAAAATGGGATCCACTCTGATTCGGTGAATAATAAGGCAAAACCTACTGTAAGATTTTTATTGTTTTTTCCTTAACTGTAGAAGTGCTTAAAAAGTTATAATGAACCTTGGAACTGTGAACAGCTTCACCCAAGTGCTGTTTGCTTCAGGCCAGGCTCTGCCCTCACTGGCACCTCGGTGCTCCAGGCTTGCAGGGAAATTGTTCCTAATGATTTCAGTTCCCAGTGGTTGACTCGTGGAAAGGCTCACAGCTGATGGTGTGACAAAAGGAACTGAAAGCTAAATACCACTTTTGTTATGAGTTTTGATTCAAGAAAGCACCAGGGCATTTTATGCCTCCTTCGTTTTTAAACAGACTCGTTTGTGTGGATGTCAAAACCAAATTAAAGGAGCAGCGTGTGTGCCCTGCCAAACACAGTAATTCTTTTGAAACCTGCTTTTCCAGTAATGATGCTATTCCTCTTCTTCTGTTTTAGGGAATGGGTGCTTTAGGAGGCAATGATGTGTGTTAGCAACTGCTTTGTGAATACTCCTCATTTTAAGAAAAAGTTTTTCCTATTTATTGGTCAAAATAAAGGGCAGAACTAGAATTTCAGAATGTTATTGGTACTACAGCCTGAGTGCAGTGCAGACACCCTGCAGTTCATGGAGAGACTTTAGGAGCTTCTTTCCCCCTATAAAAGCCAGTATTTCTGAGAGGAAATGGTGTAGTAAATTAAATAAAAATTAATTTAAATGTATGGAACTAGTAAATATATGGGATGAGGCATCTGACATAAAAAGGCCTTTTAGTCTCCAAACCAAAAGCCAAATCACTGTAATACAAAACACCTGGTGCTTAATTTGTGTGCCAGACTTGCTGGCCAGGTGAAACTAAGAAGTCATTAATTATCCCTGATTCCCAACAGCTGAGTTAGAACCTTTAAGGCAAGCAGAGAGGGAACTGCATGTCTGGAAGGAGCAGGAAGGTCTCAGTGGCTCAGGTCAAAAGAGGTGAGTGTTGATCTTGCATGTTAGCACTTTCAAGTTTATGGAAAAAAAATATTTCTGGAGTTTTGTGTGGAGGTTGGTGGGGAATTTGCTGCCTTGCTCATGGTTGTTGTTGGGGGAGTGGCTGCATTTGTTGGGCTGGTCCTCAGGACAGCGTGGTGGCCCGTCAGTGCAGGGGCCAGGCTGGAGGGCTGCAGTTGGGTTTTGGACTCTGCACAAAGGATTTCAAGTGTGTGTAAATATTTTACACTCAAATTTGCTATCTCAGAGAAGAGGCAAGAACTCTATAATTAGAAACATTGGGCTGTTGCTGCGCTCTTTCTGGATAGTAAGGACAGGCAGGGGTAGTTTAGATGTCTTTGGGTTTTATGTTATTTCATCTGCCTTTGCTTTCCTCTCACCCTGTAAACTGAGCTGGTTTCAAAAATGCAATCTCAACATTTTCTTCCCTATGTGAAGGCTTTGAGATGTAATAAATAAATTTAAAATTGAAGAGAAAAACTACTTCTCTGTTTTACTATAGGGTAATAAACCAGGCAGAGTGACTGGTTCCCAGTTCAGCCCCCTAGCTGGGTGGTGCCTGGTGTTAGGGGTAAGGTGGGAGTTGCTCTGCAGGAGACTTTTGATGGCTTTGTAATAAACACACACTCACTACCTCAGCCCTTTCTTTTAGTGGCATTTGTTGTGTTAATTTTTACTGCACTGACCTGGGCTCCCACCTCTGTGTCGGGTATTTGGGCCCTCAGAGCTCTCCCCATGTGCTGGGCAGGAGGGCGCAGGTTGCTCTGGGTGGGTTCCTGGGATGGGCTGCTGGGTTCCACCTGCCCCGGTTTGTGTTCCCAGCACAGCCCTGCCCCCAGGTTGCAGCTGCTGTGCCTTTCCACCCGAGTTACAGGGTGGCAGATAAAATGTTGGATGTTTGGCAAGTTACACAGTCCATGAGAAATATTACCTGCTTCCCCAGGGTTGACGGGGCTTGAAAGGAAACATTTGTCACAGCAGTTCCTTGTTTTCTGTCCTTTCCTTACTCTTCCTTATGCATTGCATTAAAATAGAAGAGTGGCATGAGAGGGAAAGGTGATGAATTTCTTTAATTGTGAGGCTCTCTAATAGTGTCCCTGGGGGCCCAGCACACACAGCAGGGCTCCTCTTGAGCACATCCCCTCCTGGGTTCTCATCACCAGCACTTTGCTTTACCCTGACAACTTTCACCTGAAGCTCTGCTGGTGCTTTGCAAACATCCATTGCATCTCTCAGCACTCAGGAGAACATAATTACTCTCTCCCATCCTGTTATAATTTGTGTAAAGGGAAAGCAGGGCACAGGTAAGTCAGGGCAAGGTGCTGCTGTCACAGGTATAAGTGGCCCTGGGGCTGTGCAGTCACAGCTGCTGGTGTGTAACCAGCTGAGAAACACTTTTCTCACAGTGCTGCTCATTCCTGGCATGTTATAGACTCACGGAATGGAAGGGGCCTTATGGATCATCTAATTCCAACTAGATATAAAGCACATCTGCCTTGTGGCTGATGAGAAAAATCTCATTCTAGGCCCATTTTCTAGGGTCTCTTATGAGTTATTTGTCCTTAGACTGTGCTTCTTAGTTGGGTGTGCTTATGATTCGAAGCATATTGCTCAGCATCAGCAAGCAAAGAGAAAATTCAGATTTATCTGTACATTGTTGCATAGAAATAAGGTAATTGTATAATATATTATGATAATACGAGAAAAAAGGGACTTGATACACCTTTTGTTGAAGCTCTTGAATAGCTCTTTGCTGTGTTTTCCATGTGGGCTGTGGTTGGTCGCAGGACACGGGGGTGGTTCTGCTCCAGACGTTCACGTACAAGGAGCAGTGGGACCAATATCAATCTCTGCAGCCCAGTGTGGGTACAAGGGCTCCCAAGTGTGTGAGATCAAAGTGAGCTGAGTGATGTTGGAGCTCCTGGGAGGCAGAGGGTGGTGGAGACAACAGGCTTGGGAAGAAGCAAATGGGAGTGAATGAGGTCTGGTATTTGCCACAATGAGTAAATGTAATTAAGGATGAAAAAAATAGACTGGAGAGGAAAAGGGTCTCTAATGCTGATGAAATTAGTCTAAAATAATGCAGATAATATTATTAGGGTGTGCAATGGCTATGGCTCAATGTTATACTCTTGTTTACTGAGGAAGTGGGGTGGGGTTGAGGGAATTGGGAAGGAAGGGTTTTCTGTTCTGCAGTGGTGGCTTTAACATAAACTGGCAGCACA
Organism: Sakesphorus luctuosus; assembly: GCA_013396695.1. Lineage (NCBI taxonomy): Eukaryota > Metazoa > Chordata > Aves > Passeriformes > Thamnophilidae > Sakesphorus > Sakesphorus luctuosus. Next base: position 110,195 of record VWZD01008879.1, on the reverse strand, counting down.
TTTGCACCATGGAGCACTACCAGCCAAATTCTTGGTCTGGTGCAATTGGAATAATACTTTTTGAACTATTTTTTTCCCTATTATAATCTCTTCTGAAGAATTGCTTCTATCTCTTCTTACCTTCCTTTAGCTTTTCCTGAAAAAATACACCAACAAATCCCAAGCCTCACATAAACCAGCCTAAACCCTAAACAAAACTTCAGTTGGGGTTTCTGGAACCTGAAAAACTTATAAATTTGTGGTGGAGTGTGATTGCTCTGTAATCACAGCACCTCAGTGTCTGTGAGAGCACTGCAGTGTGATTATATCTGTGGGAAGTAAAATACTCTAAAATAACTTCTTTTTCATTGACTGATCCCAAGGAGATGAAACCTTTGTTAAAAGCCTCTGTTTGAATGCTGGTGGTTTTGTCATCATAAATATAGCAGGTAAATTCTAAGAAACTTTATTGGGACACAAAGGTGGTGAGAGAGGGAAAAGGAAAATGAGGAGGGATAGCAAATAACAGAAAAATTTGATAAGCCTGATTGAGAAGATGTAAGGGAAGAGGTGGTCTTTCCTAGTGCCTAGGCACCAAAATAAGAATAGCAGAAAAAAAAAATAGAGAAATTAGAGTCCAAATTGTTGTTTCCCAGAGCACTGAATCAATCCTCTGGGACTCTTCTCATTAGAAAGTAGCTATAATCACTTCCTCTGTCCTTTTTCTGGACAAACCTACAAAAGTATGAAAATAATAAGTTGAGATGTGCAGAGGAAATGTCCATGCATCAATGACTGTATGGAGACTGATGCCCTTTCCAGCTCCAAGCACCACACAGTGTGTTTTGTGTGGGGACTGGAATACCTGGAGACTGCAGTGATGGGGAGTCTGGCAGGAGTGATTTTGATTTCAATGATGGAAGAGAAAGGTGTTCTGTGGCAGAAGGAGGTTGTCAGAGGATGGATATGGCTGGACAAATCTGCAGCCATGAGTTTGCCTTTTGTGTCTCAGAAACACGCATTGCTGCCTCATAAAGGACCAGGGTGAGGAAAGGAAGGGGAAAAGAGCCTGTTCTGAGTCTGAAGGGTGATGATCAGTGGGGATGGATGGATTTTGGTGTGGGGAAGGGCCAGCCCAGCCCCTCACATTGCAGAAAGCAGCTGTCACCCTGCTGTGAGTGGGTGGTGGGGAGCTCTGGCTCCTGCAGCCAGAGCTGATCCACAGTCTTGCTGCTCCCTCCCTGGAGAAGCAGGAAAGGGGGTGAGCACCAGGGTCATGTTGTGCAGGAGAATGCAAAGCCCTGGCACGATCTTCCTGTCAGTGTTTAATGCAGCCTGAGCCTTGCTGGAGTCCAGGAAAGCTTTTTTTTTTTAGAGCTGAGGGAGGTCAGCTGTGACTGTCCTACAGCTGATGAACCCAGGGGGTGTTCCAGGGCCTGGCTGGCACCTGAACCAGGGCTTGGCTGGTCTGTGCTTGCTCTCTCCATCTGTGTCACTGCACTGGACTTGGTCCTGTGAGAACTGTGGTCTGACAGACCTGAATACAGGGATCAGTGCCTGTGAAACCTATTTAAGATTATTTTTACTAGCACTGGGTTTACTTAGTGCTTGAGATCAATCAGATGGGATCCATCTGTATCTTTCTTCTGTGTTTTCTTGACCCATAATCTTCATTTTTTTTGCCATTCTAAGTCCTTCAAACTGTGCTCTCTCCTATGAAACATTTTGACTATATTTTGATTAGCACAAAGGATGTTCTCCAGTTCATAGATCTGGTATTTCTTATGACTTTGATGCCTCTTTGGGAGCGAGTCTGTTTGTTGCTGCCTATGATTGTTTGTGATGTAGCTCGTGGACTCTGAGAACCAACAGGTAATTACATCCTGCAAAGACTGGCACTGATCATGGGCTGGTGAAGGGAAGGCAGTGGCATCAACTCTAATTTCATGGGTGCTTGGGACAGTCCCCAAAACCACTGGAAACTGCTTTGGTTTGACAGGCACTGGAAATATTTCTGAGAGATGTGAGTAGCTGCTCTCCCAGTGCATTACTGGAGATATTTGTAGAGCAGTTAATTACATAAAGCCTTGAAGAAAACCCCCAGAGGCAAAAAGAATATTAACTGAAGCTGCTCTGGAATAAAGTTTTGGGAAGTTACAGAATGCCTGACAACAGTGATGAGCTTTAATATTTTTTCCACTTTTTAAAATAGGACTATAAAATTGGCAGTTCTACCATTTGATGTACTTGGGGTATATTTGGTTAGAGCAAATCTAAGTGTAAATTTTGTTTCCCTGGGGCTATTTTTGTATATGTCTGTATAGAGCCTTGTTTCTAATTCAGGTATGCAGGAACTCTGCTGCCAGTAATATCACAATGCCTGAGCAGGTTCTGAAAGCTTTTCTTTTTTTAGAGAACTCCATCTTTGCACCATTTTTAACCTATTTAAGATTATTTTTACTAGCACTGGGTTTACTCAGTTCTTGAGATGAATCATCTGTGTCTTTCTTATGTGTTTTCTTGACCCATAATCTTCATTTTTTGCCATTCTAAATACTTATTACTAAATCCTTCAAACTGTGCACTCTCTCATGAAACATTTTGACTGCAATTAGCACAAAGAATGTTCTGCAGTTCATCTGGTGTTTCTTATGACTTTGATGCCTCTTTGGGAGCAGGTCTGTTTGTTGGTGCCTATGATTTTAACACTATGTATTATTGCCACTGTTAAAAATTCACCTTTTTGGCTTTGAAAAAAAAAACCCAAACAAACTGTTGTGAAGAATCAGATCTAAAATGATGAATTCCATTGTGTCCCTGACATGTGGAGCTTTGCTGTTACCAGTTTGAACTCTGGAGCTTCTCCTTGATGAGACAGAATTGACACAGAGGTTTAATCTTCTGGAGCTTTTGGAAATATTTCCTCTGATTCAGCCTTCCATAAGATTTTGGCTTTTAGGGATGTTTTTTAGGTTGTTCTGGTTGTGTAGAGAAGTTTGTATAGTGAGTGATATATTTTTTTCTTTCCTAGGTATCCTGTTTGATACATAGAATTGGTGTGTATTTAGGAATATTTTAATGTTGAAATAAAACTGGCCTATGTAGTATTCAGATCTCAGTGTATTTCCTCAAAAAGGCCCATAAAAACCACCTGAGTAAGTTGAATGTCTGTGTAAGCCCAGCCTATAAATTAGATTTGAGGGCAGAAATATGTTAGCATTGAAATATTTCTTCAGGCAGCCCCATAAAGCTTTGGGAGACTCTTCTTCAGTTTATTTAATTCAATCTGGAAAAACAAACATTAGTCTCTCAACTTCCTTCTCACCCAAAGGGCTGTTCTGCCTCTGCCAGGGAATGGGCTTGTGGTTTTAGGGAGAATTCAGGCCTGGAATTCTGCTAGGAGTGTATCCATAGATTTCACTGTGTCTCTTATATTAAAAAGCAGATCTAATTATTTTTTACTTACAGATTTTCTTTCCCCCTAAGAGAGTCATTGCAAGATAAGTTGTAGAATTAGTAGATTGTTTTAATTCTTGTGTGTATCCACTGTTAAATGACTTGTATTTTTTCTTTTTTTCTGAAATGCTCTTGAAATAATTTTAGTCATGTTTTCTCTGTTCTTGTCTTCCCAGTGAAGAATATAAGGCAGTTCATGATAAAATTCTATTTTTTTTCAAACTGCATCACTATGAAAAGAATTTAATAAGGGACTAGTCTTGGGCTGTTTGCTGTAATCAGCAAGTTGGTTTTCATTAAAAGGAAATTAAAATTTAACAGCAGAATACATGACCTAATTTCTGTAGAGAGGGCGTAGTGATATATTTTTGTGCAGGCAACTTTGCTGGATCTAGTCTGAGTGGTTTTAGACTTTATGGCAACTGATTTATAATCAATTGCCCACAATTCACTGTACTTTAGGATTGAATTGCTGTTGGTGAACACTTTTCTGGAAGTTTGAAAAAAAAAACAACCAAGCAACAATTCTTCAGAGGAATAGGATCCTGTATGAGCATCCCAGTTGCCCAAACAAGGATAAACACACCAGGTTGGCCCCTGGTTCAGGCAAGTTTTGGCAGCAGAAGCTGAAGTGTAGCTTGAAATGATCCATCTAATTGACAGACAGATTGATCAAGTCCATTACAGAGTCTGATGAATTGGCTGAACTTGATTTACTCCCTGGAAAACAGTGATCTGAGGAGCTGCTTATATAAGCAAGATTAGCATCTGTGCTTACATTAGCTGGAAAAAATTAGGAAGGTTATTAATGCTTCAAATCACTGACTGAAATTAAAAGAAAAAAGAGAACTAGCCCATAATGGCACATCCACTCTGTGGTGTAATCATGTGCATCAGCCTTTCCCTGATTAAATGCAATTCATATTTCTATTAAAAAAGAAAATCCTACAATAATAAGGAAACTCCCTAAAACCCCCACACCTGTTTCTGGTTTATAAACCAACCCCAGCCCTGAGGAGCTTTGGATAATTATCGGCCCCATGGAACATCCTTCCATTTGGGGTGCTGGGAATTGCAGCATTAAACCCTCAGATTGGGTAAGTTGGATGGGTTTCAGGATCTGGGCACTTTTGATCTCTTCATGCTTTTGGAAGTGAAAATAGCTGGTCCATGCCTTCTTCAGGGTTCTGTATCCTCTGTATCTCCAGCCCATGTGTGGTAAGGGATGATGGTGTGGCAGTTTTGCTCTTCCTGGGACCTTGCTTTGGGCTCAGGTCTGATTTGCAACTCCTTATTAATGTGGGTAAAAGTGTATCATTTCCCTTCTATACATCACATAAAGTCATCTAAAATTTCAGCTCCTGTTGTTATGCGAGTTGTGTGTGTTTCATTTTTAAGATAAACATGCATTTTTTTATATTAGTCTACTGGATATAATTATGTATTGCTTTGTCTCTAATCTTTCAAGTTGTCATTAAATTGAAGCATGACAGGCTTCTGAACATGGGACAAATCTACTTTATGTCTGAAATTAGTTACCAGGAGACTGTATAAACACTGAAAACAAATTTAATAAAGGAGGCACTCCAGATGGTTGGAGGTAGATTTGGGCATTCAGAACATTCCACACCATAATTGCAATACCATGCACAGAGATACACAGTGATGCTCTGGGGAATTTACAGATGAGATGCACTGCAATCTGCTTGGAGGCATAATAGTCACAGTGTTTTATTGTCACAGAAAAAGCAGAATATCTACTGAAGAAAACTAATTGCTGACAGTTTTTGAGCTGGCTTTGGTGCAACATACATTTGTTCTGCCCTGTAGAGCCTTGTTGCAAAAAAAAAATAAAGTGCACATGAAAAAAGAAACATATTGCTCCAATCTCCATGGCTTTTATGTGCAATTTCCCCCAGATGATTCTGAGCATCCTTTGTCCATACAGGTGCTTAGTTGGCAATTTGGTTCTCCCAGGGGTTCACTTTCAATGCAGCCCTGGCAAGACACCATTGGATCGTAGAGCTCAGTTCCTGAATAACATAAACTGATGAGAAAGGCTTTAAATAACTCTGGGATGCTGCTCCCATCTGAGGGCAAAGAAAGAGCTGTAATTCAGGACTCTGACCCAGAAACACCTGCAAGAGAAAAGGGAATCCCCCCAAACATCTGTGTTTCTGGTCTCCAGTGACCACTGGAGCATGGCTTTGTTCACAGTATTTTCCTCTTTCTTCTTTTGTCCTTCTTTTGCTGAAAAAAATCCAGCAGGCAGAGTTCCACAGTTTGACTTGTCAATATAACTCCAAATACCCACTTCTAATGACTGAAAGCATGGCCAAACTGCAACCCAACTTCAAAGAGGTGGTTAAAATAAGGAATTTTTGTGCCATAGGCTGGTCCCAGCATTAATGCTGTGCTCTGTGAGCTTAAGGCCCACCCCCCTGCAGAGGAAAGCAGAGTAGCTTCTAGCTGTCAACTCAATATTAGCAATAAATTCTTAGTAAGACACTTAGAGGTGTAGAGAAAATTTATACTGGAGTTCAGTGGCTCTTCCAGGAAGGAGGGGGATTCTGCAGGTTCTGTGAGGTTCTTTTGGAGATGTGCTTCAAAGGCACCTGGTGTGGTTTCATTTCAGTCTTATTATTTGTTCCTTGCCCAGTGAAATGGGGCTGCACATCCTGCCATGGAGCAAACTTTCAACCTCTGTCTTGGAGGAATGTTGTGGTGAGCAGTGGAGTTGTCCTTCTTAATGAAGTGCAGCTCATGTGCCATAAGAATTGGAAGGTCATCAGTCTTGGAAGGGTTGTAGACGGGCATTGGGGCTGGATAAGAGAATTAAGCAGATAGATGAAGAGAAAACATGTTTGTAGTAATTAGTTCTACCTGCTATTATTGGGCTTTGCTGACAGAATATGCTCTTCCAATTGGATTGCGTTGGTTTGGGCACTGGAGAAAGTCTTGGTGGGCACTGGAGAAAGTCTTGGTGGGCACTGGAGAACCTTTGTCAGTGTGGAAAAACACTGAGTACATAATTCCTATCAGAAGAAGCAGCAGTTGGGTATGGACTGATTGAAATGGAACCAGGGCTGTGCCCCCCTGGGATCTGCAGGGTCATGCCTGGGCTCAGAGGATGAATTTTGGTTCAATAGCTCTGGGAAGGGATGAGAGCATTCAGAGCTGAGAGACTGCACAGGTGTGATGACCAGGGGGAGGGACTGGGAACCTCTCCAGCTCAGTAATTTAGAGTGATGGAATAGTTTGGGTTGAAAGGGAACTTTAAAGGCCACCTAGCTCAACCCCTTGCAATGGGCAGGGCGTCTTCAGCTTGGGCAGGGCGTCTTCAGCTTGGGCAGGTTTCTCAGTGTCCCCTCCAATCTGACCTTGGACACTCCCAGGAATGGGGCATCCACCACCTCTCTGGGCAGCCTGTGCCAGTGTTTCATGAAGTAATCCCGACAGTGCAACTGTTTATACCTTCTCCTCTAAGTAAAATAAAGCAAAAATTGTAATAACAAGAAGTTTAGACCTTGGAGAGCTGATTTCTTTGCAATATTAATGTAGAGGCTGGATAATGTACCAGGGGAGCACTGCCAACACAAATTTGACAAAAGAATGAGTGTGGATTATAGAAATAAAACTATTGAACCTCCTCTTGGCACCTGCTCTAATCCATCAGAGCTCTGGGAAATTCAAATGTATAAGCAAGTCCTGAAACAAAACAATCACTATTCCTTTCAGTCCCTATTTTAAAATTGCATGTGCCTAGTCATGGGAAGAAAAATGAAACAAAAGGTCTGAAATGAGTTACAGATTTCTCTACTGCATTATTTAAGCTGCTCACGCCTGTGAGGTTGGGAGCATTTCAGTACTGAAAATTGATTTCTGGACAAAACAGGGATCAAAGAGGTAAAAATTGGAACTCAAACCGTGTTTTCTTCAGCAGGCAGACTTCAGGCAACTGTGTGGTGAGAAGGCCTGGCAGCAGACTGAGCTGGGCTTTGATGGTAGGATAAAACTGGCTTTTCAGCCAGGGATGGAGCATCAAAAATGCCGTGACTGCACAACACAAAGCTCTGATCACAGGCAGCTTGCTTGGAAGGTTAAAGTTTTGTTTAAAGAAATGTTTATGGATTAACCTTACAGGAGGAAGGGTTTATGCCACGCCTGAAGCTTTGTCGGTGGGCATTGACCAAATAGAAAGTAGCAGGAAATTCAGGCTGTGCTCTCTGACTAAGCAGAAATGCAGTTCTGAGCCAGTGTCTGTGCAGTTGGTGATTCAGTGGTGCTCCAGCCAGGGGGTCAGTCACTGTGGAGAAAAGCCCTGAATTCCAGTCCTTAAGAATCATGAATCAAGATCTATGGATGTGGCCAAATCACAGGTATGAATGTTATTTTGCAAGGATGGTATTAATTAAAGTTGCCTTCCCAACAAGCTTAAAGGAGGAACTGTCTGCTTTTTTGCTGTAGAAAAACATACTCTTTACATAAGAAAAGAAAACACTGATGGACTGAAGAATAGATTTCTAAAATAATCTCAGCTATCAAATAAATACCTGATTCAGCTGATCAAACCATTCATTGTAAGAGTAGAGAGAAGTGTCTAGTTCTTGGCCTGTTGCATCATTAGCCAGAGTTATGGTATGGGTGTAAGGAAAGATATCAGGAGAGCAAAATAACTTTTTAGTTCCAGGGTTTGTAATTATTTTTCAAATAGGTGAATGAAATCTGTGGATGTTGAAAAACAATTCCATACAGAAGGACTAGGAAGTGTAACATTACTTGTTCTCCTCTGTCCCCTGGAGATCAAGAAGTTCATCTCAAATTATTCAGATTCAAAATAACAGAACCTTTGTTCTCTAGCTCTTCCATTGAGGAAATGTTTCTCTCATCCTTTTTGTGAAAAAAGCCCTTCCTTATACCCAGTACCATAAGTTGTTCTGCTCATTTTGATTTTTATTTTGTCTGTATCCAGTTCCTCTTTTCTCATATAACTAAATGACAACCAAAACATTAATAGAATAGAGACTGGCCCCTGAGTGTATTGCCTGCATTTCATTTCCTCTACTCTGTTTTAGAGTTCTTTCTTACAAGGTGTCTGCAGTGTGACAAATGGAAATCCTCCAGAGATGAAAGGATGCCTTGTGTGTGAGAGAGAGCTGTTCTGAGACCCCCTGGGCCATGGAGTGCTCTGCTCTGAGCAGCCTGACTGTGATTCCAGCAGCATTGCACACACTGAGGGGCTGCCTCTGACCACTTGGTGTAATGAAGCTTTTAGAGCTCAGTTCAATGCCAAGCGGAGCTCTTGGTAATTTCCCACAGCCTGAAGTGTCTGAGGATCCACTTCTTAAACCAAGCTCTTTAAATCCCTGTTAAATAAACACAGCAGAGCATCACTCTGTAGCTGCCTGTTCTTCAGCCCTTGTGTGTATCAAACCAGTGCTGCCACCTCAAACCTATACTGGTGCTAGCAGAGGTTCCTGGTGTTTCCCTTCTTCCTCCTGCTTTTATTGCCCTAAGATTCTTCTTCTGCCTCAGGGTCTTGCAATGTTTGTGGCTTTCAAGAGAAAGTTGACATCTTTTGAGAATACTGAGCTGGTATAAAGTTTGACACTGTATGATGGAACACTTGCCACAAAATGACCTGTTGCTCAGTGTTCTATACACTCAGTGTGTTTATACACTTAAAAACTATCAGCTTTGGAAAGGGAGGGGAGTAAAGATGTGCTTCTCCTGATTCCTCAATGAAGTAACAAGCACAACGCCAACAGTCACAATTGCAGCACTGCTTGGGGCCTTGCTGAGCCCTTCGAGTGCTTTTTGCGCAGTTTTGCAGTTTATTCTTGCTATGGCTTTATAAGAATTTTAGTGTAAGTTGTGTGTGTGTGAAATTTCCCTGTTGGTGCATCGTGTTGTAGCATTGCATGAAGCACCAGTTGCCATTTGTTGGGTGAGGCTGACAGGTTATATTGGGTCTGGTTACAGCTTGAAAATGGCAGTGTGGTGTTAGAAACTGCAGGTAATTCCCACCAGAATAGAAGAGAAAGATGGCTTGTCAGAGCAATGAACTTTAGAACTCTTTTCATTATTAGAGTTTTTTCCTCCAGTTTATATTGTGTTACTATTTATCCACATGGCCCAGATGTGCATTTCATTGGTGCAAATAGAGCATAATAATTTCCAAGCTGAGGGTACAGTGACTTAAATTTTAAGATATGGTGCATGTCCCCAAATCTTTGACATTTTTGTGGGATTTGAGAGATTTGCAGGAAGGCAACACTTTTCACACTGATGCTTGGGGCTTTATGAGCCAAGTCTGTGTGGACACCAAGCCCTGGGACATAAAAGGTCTCAGTACCAGACCAGTAACTGGCTGTGCTTAACATTTCTCTTAAGCACCCTGGTTAAAGTATGTTGGCAACGTGTTTTTCTCAGGGTGTAATTTATCCCTGTCTTGTATTTTGGTGCTGGATATCATGTTAATTACCTGAAAGAAATGTCAGTTTTAGTGTGGTGAAGGCAAGAAGGAATACCAGGGCTCTGAGTAAGGAGGGTATTTCTGCCTTTATGGAGAGATTAAATTAGAGCTGGCAAGGATGTGAAGAGGCTCTTGGGGGGAGAAAACCAGCTCCCATAAGGAATGATGCTCATTCTTTTAAAGAGAAATTATTCAAATGATTTTGGTGTTAAAAGCAACCCCTGCAACAAAGGTTAAAGTTGCTAAATCTGTAGACTTGCTGGTGTATCTGTTTGCTGAAACAACACTAACAATAATTCATTCCTCAGTCTTTTACTGTGGCTTTGTACAAGTAGCTGTCAATAACCAGATAACTGGGTGGGAAACGTAATTGCCACACTTTGGGACGCCCTGTTGAATTAGCAGAGAGAGGTTTCAGCTCCCACACTGCTGCTGGGGGACTCAGGGAGCTTAATGACATGCACAGGCTGCATTAGTTACATGTTTTCTTGGGAAATTTCCAACGAAACAGTTGGTTTCTCTCTCCCCTCGCTACTTTATCAATGTCTTTTTACGCTGTTGTTGCTCCAGCCAGATTGTTTCCAGAGTACCACTTGTCTCTTTTTATGTGTTACATCCGGCACCTTCAGGAGAAGGAGTAGAAAATTTATATTTAAAATAATTCCTTATATTTAAAGCAGTATTTAGGACATAGTTTGTGCTTTCGAACAGTCTGAGGTATTTACCCATCAATTATGCTTTGTTCTGACAAATGTTATTGACTTCTTAGCTGTCCCTCCTCCATATCAGAAACATCCACTGGGGAAGATCTGTATGATCTGGTATTTCATGGTGTCCAGCAAATTCCAGAGGACTGGCAGGAGAAATTATCAGTCTCTTGGGACTTATGTGCTTGGCCTTTGCATGTGCAAGCTAAAATCTGGGAAATGTGCAAGTGTGATGTTTCTGATTGTGTTTGTTTAACTAAAGCAGGTCATCTTATTGTTTGAAACTCTTCATCAGATAATGACAAATTAACTTGGAAAGAGAGATTGTGTCCAACAAAATAATAGTCTTAGAATATATTTGGCATTAAAACCTTTTCTGGCTGCAGTTTAAAGCAGATTTCATATCCAGGGAATATTTAGCAGCACTTTCTCTTAGGGGGGTGAGCACCTCCTTCCTGGTCACTGTGTTTTTACCTGGGAGTTCTCTGGTCTTTCACATGATGCTTGAAAGCATCCCCAACTCCTTTTTATTTCTGCTTTTGTGGGATCACAGTTGCACCTTTTCTAATTGGAGTGAAAAGATAAATGAGGCATCTCTGACTTTGAGGGATTCACCCCTGAGCTACAAAAGGAAGGTCTTTGCAGTCAGTCCTTCCACACACTCCAGATTTGCTCAAAACTTGTTATGAATTTTTTGTCTATAAAATGTTGCTATCATGTATCATAGGTTTTAAAGGCTTTGTGCTCAAATCATTAATGAAGCATGTTTTGGACCCAGGGAAAAAAGGTTCCTGAATTAAGCTGCTTCCCACTATCCTACAGCTTGTTGTTTTTGTGTGTCATTGTGTTTTATTTATACATTGCTAGTAGGTGGAATACAATCAGCTCATCTACCTGTGGTATTTTGTGGGAGGTAACAACTTTATAAAAAAAATTATGACACATTTTGCACCATGTCAGGCTGTTTGAGTGTTGGAAGTGTCAGCTAATTATGTTGTTTCTCCCTAATTTGTGATGTAGCCCTTTATATTTTATTCATCTTTGTTTGATAATAGCATAAATCTTGATATGATATGAAGATAAAATCCATCAGCCCTTCCCCAAGGGAAGGTCCCAGTCCAAGCTGGATGGGGGTTTGAGAAACCTGATCTAGTGAAAGATGTTCCTGCCCATGGCAGGGCACTGGAACTGGATGATCTTTAAGGTTCCTTCCAACCCAAATCATTCTGTGATTTTTATGAAAATCTGAAATTCCCAATTCATGTGTATTTGTATCTTTCCAAGATGAATAATTCCATTGAGATGTTTTACTTAACTGGCACAAAGCTGGAGTTGGATAGTCCTAATCCTTTGCATTTATTGTGATATAACTCATGGAAAGTTTAACAGTGTTACTCTAGGCCAAGAAGTTACAAATGATATTTTTTTAAAAAAAACCTATTTACTGTGAAACACAACATGTAATACTATTTTCCCCCCTTGTCAGCCTAATGCTATTGTTGATGGATTTATAGCAGTGGCAATTTTGCTCTATATTTTGATATTGTTCCTTGTTATTGCAAAGGTTGTAGTAGAGAAACTCACCTGATTTCACCTAAGGATATCTCCAAGAAGTTAAAGGAAAGTGATGTATTTCTCTCAAGCCATTAAGGGACTATTTTGGTCAAAAGTTTTCCTTACATGAGTCTTGTTTTTATGGAGGAATTCTAATTAGTCAGGACTGCTGCAAGTGTCAGGCAGGACTCAGGGGCTGCAGGGAGATCAGGCAGATGAGTTTATTGCCTCCCAGTTTGGAGGGATGGCACGTCTGAGCAAACTGAGGAGATAAAACCTCAAATTTTATCACTTCTGAAGGTCATAGCATATTAAATGTATCACAAATATACATAAAAAGCTGTAAAACGCAAATCCTTTCTCCATTAAGCAAAATTTCCTACATCATATTTCTGGTTGGTTTCTTTAACTTGGTTTCTGCTGGAATCAGGTCTGTAGGATTTATTTCTGGAGTGGCTGAGCTGGGGTGAGTGGAGAACTGGCACAGATAAAACATAAGGACTTTTTTTTTCTCCCCCATATTGAGGAGTAATAGAATATTTTAAATACAGCCTTTGTCCTTTATTGAAATCCACTTTGTCATGATGGTGGCTAAATCTTAATTATCGCAACAATGTGGTACAAGGTGCTGTTTTCATTCTTAGATTGGAGGTTCAGCTATGCCTGTGACAAACAGAAAAGGTGATAAATGTATGGGTACTACATATATTAGCAAGTATGGACTGATCTACAGCCCTTCATGGACTAGAAGGACCGAGGCCAGGATATTTTTTTTCATGGTGGTGTTTTGTCTTTCACATTTACTGACTTAAAAGTTCCTGGAGTGCTCACTGAGGATATTACCAATAGCCCTAGTGATGATTTTTAAATTACTATAAAAGCTATTTTCCTCCCCCCAAACCCTAATGCTTTCCCAACATATTTTTCACTCTTTCACAGAAAGAAGTCTGAAAATAAGAGTTGCAGAGATCCTTGGAGAGAAAAAAAAAGTGTAATCATAACTTACAGCTCTGACAGTTTTTGTCTGAAGATGTGGGATATGTTTTATGAGCATTTTATCTCTCAGTAAAATGATTTTCAGCTTCCTGAATTCACATTGCATGGCAGTGAAATATTTTTTGTTTGATACTTTGTTTTTTTTTGAATAGTTCTGCTCTGCAGAGTTATTCATGAAGGCCATTGGAAGCTTTTCTGAACTATAAGGTTTTCTTTTCATAGGCTGTGCGTTTAGAATTATTCACTAGATTAAATTAGAATTAAAAACATTATGTAGAGTTCTCTTCCAACAATTTGTTTAATTTTATTGTATTTATGTTAGAGTTTGCTTTGGCTTGGTATAAAATTACCAGTGAATTTTTTAACCTTTGGGTTTTTTTAAAAGAAACCCAAGAACTTTCAAACATAACCAAATTCCTTCAATAAGGGTGTTTTTATCTGTCTCAAACCATGATTTATGACTATTTTACTTAAGTCCAGAACTTGAGGTTTAAATAATATCTTTTTGTTCTTGTCTGTGAATGAAAGAAGGTTGTCAAGACTTCATGTAGCTCTTGTGTTTGAGGAGAAATTTAGGTGCTATACAAATGTGGCGATTTAAAACAATTTCCTACATTACATATCTCCCTGTTCCTAAACAAAATGTGTAGGCAAAGCTGTGCAAGGGTAATGATGTAAATTTACAAAACAGCAGGGATTTTATTCTGATCCAAGACTTCTCTTGGAGAAAAAGCTCCACAAGGAGCATCAAAAACAGCTTTATGAGATGTATAACATGACAAGGACCTAAACATGTTCATGATCGGGTGGTGTTTGCCTAAGTACTAAAGTGTGAATTCCATAAAAGTGTTGTATCCAATTAAGACTCAAAGCTGAAGTTTGGAGGAAGCTTCTCTCTCTGAAACACCTATTTCAGTCAGGCTTCTGATCTGAGCAACCTCCACAGCCAGGGGACAAGGACAGGCCCTTGAGCTCTCCATTCCTTCTCTGCAAACTGGGGTGACTCATTCTCTGGCTGTGCCTTTGCCCCTGGAGAGTTTGGAGAGGCTCTGGGTGGAGGAGCCAGAGAAGATCTTGGATCACTCTCTTCAGTGCAACTAAACCCAAGAACTCTTTAGCCTTAAGGTAACCAAGTGCAGCTTGGTGCCTTCAGAGCAGGTTTCACTGCAGCCCCCACTCACAGGGCTGACGTGCAGGTGAGCTACAACCCTGGGTAGTGAGTAGCATCACAATGTTTCTTCCTGGTTTTCCACTGCAGCTGTTATTAAATTACTGAATTTTTCTACTCTGACTGCTGTCAAAGGGAACAGTCTGCCTGCTGTGATGGATGGCAGCTTTTCCCATCACTGCCTTCTTCTGATTTCATTTTCCAGGCATGTCTACATCAAATTTTATTATGAGAGATTCTTGCTTTGTGATTTCATTATCCAAAAAGAAGGAAGGACTAGAAGCATAAACAGTTTTGTAATAAAGCAATATGTAGATTTCCAGATTCATGATCTGAAATGCTCACTGACTGAGAGAAAAATACAATGCTTGAGGCAGAAAAAGGCAATCAGGGAATTGTGAGTTAAGGCTCTGGAGAGCCCAGCTGAGGTCTCTGCCAGTACAAATAGGAAATCAGGAAAACAACTGCCCCAAAGGGTTTCAGATTTATAGACAAGCCACTAGGAAAAAGCCCAGAAAAATGCCTGGGGAGACATGACATGGCAGTGACAGAGCCAGACACAGGAGAATGGTGACGCTTGGACCTTCATGCTGCTTGTTGGGGGGAAGCAGAGACCTTCTGCTGGGAGCCAGGAGAGCTGCTGGTGGTGACCTGTTCCCAGGTCCAGGCAGGCAGCACACGTGGTGTCCCAAAGCCTCTGCTCCTGAAAGCTGGAGAGCTCCTGTGGGAAAGGGACAGCCTGACACAGCAGGACGTGGGCTGTGACTTTTGTCTGCAAAATGGCCAAGTCCTGCAAACTCACACACTGAACCCACTCCAGCACAGAAGGGGTGAGGATGAACTGTGGTGTCATGCTGTGGTTTCTTATTGCCTTTGGGAAAGGCTCATTTGAACCATGTTATGGTGTTTGGTTCTCTCAAACCCTCCCTTGGTGCAGGAGCTCTCCAGACCCTGCCCAACACTTGGGCTTCTCCAGCTTTGCCCATTCACCCTCCAGAGATCTACTCCATGTAGCTTCTCATAAGCCCTGTGCAGCTGGATCAGAAATTCCAGCAAAGGATGGACTCAGGCAGCAGGAAACAGAGTAAAATAAAATGCAACCTGGGATTTCTAAAGAGATTTAAAGGATAAATTTGGCAAACTTCGCATGAAATCTGAGGTTTGGAGCTTCAGCTCCCTAAAGCTTTTGTTTTGAAAGTCTTAACTTAGTAGAGAAGAATAAGAAATTTTAGAAAGCAAGTGGTAAGAGTCCATTTCACAGAGAGAGGGCAAGCCTGACCCTGTCAAGGATGTCTGGCCTCTTGCCTGAGGGGGCTGGGAGGGCTGGGGCTCAATCACAGAGGTCACATATGCTGGTCCTTGCTGAACAGCAGCCCAAAAGCAGAGCCAGGGGTGCTGTCAGTGCCCTGCTGTGCCCAACACCTTGCATTCTGACTCCTGTCAAGTGCCAGTTCTGAACTATGAGACGTGATATAAATAAAACCAGGAATGTGCTTGGCATGTGGTATCCAAGGCTTGGGGAACCCAGAAGGACAACAGAGCTCCTGTCACCTCCCAGGAGAAAGGCTGGAGAGGAGAGCAGTGGAATTCCTGCAGTGACAGGCCAGACTGAGCCTTGCAATAAGGCTGTGGTTGAAGTGGCCAACCCAAACGCTGCTGTGGTTTTAACTTTCAGTGACCTTGGGGATGTTTAAAGTGACTGAAATTACAAAAGCCCAATAGTTACTATACCCTTTTTTCTTTCTATACCATAGTAAACAGTATAGATTACTTAGATATATGCACTACAACCATGCTAGTCCTGGTTTATTTACTGTCAATAAACTGCCTCCTCATTAAAGAAGAATGATGATGACCAAAATTGTAGTTGATATTACATTGTAATTAAGAAATAAATATCACAGAGAAGCTTTGGCTCTGATGCTGAATGTTCTTCCTCTGAAGTTTTAAGTGCAATCACATAATGATGGTGATTGTAATGCCACGTGAATGTCATAGGAAAATAAATAATGGCACAAAGAAATAAACTACAACACACTGATTTAGTCATAATACAGGAGGAATATGTTCTTTTCCCTGTGGAACTGCCTTAGACTTGCCAGCTATAGCAGTTAAGGTGCCTTCTGCACAGTGTGTGATAAACCTGAGCCAAAGCAGCTGTTTCTGCAGTTGAATATACACTTCTGATATGTGTTGTTATTCTTTTGTGGTATTTTCTGTTGTGTTTAAAAAAAAAAATTCCCTACCAAACCAGACCTTCTACCTTGATTTCTCTTTACACTTTTACAAGCAGAATAATTTTACTTTTCCCAGTCCTTTGTTATGTTGGCTGACCATCAGGAATAGCTAGGACAGCATCATTGCACTCCTGTGTTAAGAAGTATCTTGTGGAAAACTGTGTGAAACAGTCTCATCCTGATATAGTAAAAAAAACAAACAAACAATTTATGAAGCCAAATAAATGTGTAATAAGTGCATTAATCCCATGTATCTGAGCACTGAGTCTTGCTGAGAGGGCCTAATGTACTCAGTGTGGTGAGTAGTGTGTTAATCTGTGATCCTTGGAAGATGAATTAATCCTGTAAAGGAACACAACTTCTCATGAAAACCTCCAGTCCTTGGCCTATGAAGGCATGTGTTGTTTTGCTGGAAATGACAAAGTTTGTGCAGGCACTGTTATGTTCCCAGTAAACCAGCTGCTTTTCCAGCACACTCTTGGGATATAATCCCAGACATAAACTTGTGGATGAACGTGAGTGGATGCTCTGTCAGCAGAGACTGTCTCTATACTTAATTACTGCAAGCAAGTTACAGGAGTAATGACAGCTCCCAAAATTTAAGGATGTCGTGGTTATGGATTGTAAGAATAAAAAGAAAATTTGTCCTTGTTGCACCCTTTGATTTGCTCTGTTCTGTGCAGCCCACAGGGATCAACCTGCTCTTGAGAGCCCCGAGACTGAAATTTTTCATTCCTTAAACCAAGGTAAGTGAGGATTCTTACACAGCAGTCTGGCTTAAAGAATTGAGACTTTTAGTAAATAAATAATTCTGTTCTTTAATCTTGTGATGCAGCTCTCATGGCTTTTAGAAATGGGCCTTTAATGACCCATTAAATCTCAACACTCCTAAACATTGAATGAGAGGAGCATCAATCCACTGATCTGACTATCAGGCACCTATGGCTGAATGCACCCTCAAACCAGAGCACCTTATGCATTAGCAAGGGTTATTTCTGCAGCTGAATTAGCAACTCATATGCTTACCTCTCAAAGAAAAAGGACAAAATATTGAAATCTAGCTTTTTATCTTATTTTAAAAGAATCCTGCCTTGATGACCAAGATGTGTTTATACTTCTTCCCAAATAACAGTATTTAGTCATTGAGGTGTGACTGCCAGAATAATAATATTCATCTGAATAAACCACTTGAATAGATTCTGTTTTTCTGGAGATAAAACACCCATATTCATTTACTTAGTTTCAATTTGTGTGAGTTAGTGTCTCTCTTCTCTTGCCAATCAGCAAAGCAGGCGAATAATTATATCAGTGCATGAAATTAGCCCTGACCAAGAGGAACACTGTGTAGTCTGTTGTATAAATAGACTGATTCCTTCCTTCCTAATTTTTTTCCAGTTCCCTTTAAGATGAGGTTCTGTGCAGTGTTAAACACACAGGGCTTATTCACTTGTTTGTGTTGGGTAAGTGAATTGGTGCTTGTGGGAGATGCCAGATGGGCTGTGGGAGGGACAGAAGGTCTCTGTGTCTCCACCAAGCAGCAGAGTGTGTGTTTCCCAAATTATGCTGCCAAGTGCCTCAAACCCGACCCACAGGTAAGAGGCTAATTTGGATGCTCTTTCAATCCATAGCAAATCTTTGATGTCCTGGATACTCCATTTCTCCCTGGCATCCTGCTGCTCAGTGTGGAGGTTGAGCCACTCCTCAGCTTCAGCCACCCTTTGAGACAAACACACCCTGCTCTTCAGAAAGGAGAAATGAAAGGTTGCACTGCTTGGGCTGCTAAAAATTAATATTATTATTTAAAAAAACAGAAGGAAAAATGCCCATAATTCACTTCCCTTTCAACCATGGATGGTTGAAAACCATACATACAAAACTTATGATGGCTTTTCCTGTTTGTATTGCTGCTGTTGGTAAGTAAACAGATTAATATCCTAAATGTATTCTGCTGTAACCAAGTGCAGCTGGAAAACAGAAGTCCACATTCATTTAAAGCTGAAATTTCACCTTAGCTTAATAAAAACTTTCCAAAGCAGAGTATTTGTAATGCCAGAGTTCTTTGTGGCCCATGGAGGGGCAGGGGAATGGCTGAGCTCAGTTTAAGCCCTGGACCAGTTTAATTTGTTCTCCAGTTGTCACCAGCTCAAAGAGCTTAAGGACTGTTGGTAAGGTTGAGAGCTACAAGGTGCCTTCTTGAAAAATATATGCATAAGGATTTGCAGGGCTTCTGATTTGTTGCTGCATATTTTGTGCAGTTCATTTCCCAGAGCATTGTGGATTTGCATCAAGACTTGATAAATTCATCTTGAGCATGGAATGCCAGCAGGAAAAATTCTCAGGTTCTGCTTTGTGGTGATTTTCATAATGTGTTTTAGGTTGGAAGGGGGATGATTAATTTGGATGTTTGGGCAGGAAACAAAAGCTGCAAGGGAAACAAATTGGATTGCATGGGGGAGACTGGAGGAGGCCTTTATTTCAGAACAAGACTTGTAATTATGTATTGTTTTATCTATTTCACTGTATAAGACTTCCTCAGTAATCACAATAGAACATCAGTCATTGCAGGTATTACAGTCCTAACCAAAGTTAACAAGATTTTTTTTCTAGAATACATATTCTTTGTGAGAGAAATCCTTTATAAACCCAATATAAGATGTTTAGAATTCCAAAGGGATTGGTTTGTGTCTGTGTAGGAAGTTAGCTGAAACTGGAGCAAATTCTTTAATTAATGCAAAGATTTTTTTATTATAGCTGGTCAGAAAATGCCACTGCTTTTTTTTGTAACATCTGAGATAAACTGTAGAATCATAGAATGATTTGGGTTGGAAGGACCTTAAAGATGATTTAGGTCTGCCCTCCTGCCATGGACAGGGACACCAATACATAAAAAAATACCACGTTCTCTGCCTCTATTTTCATCCTTCATGTAAAAGGCCAGAATATAAATATTTTTTTCCATCCAAAAAGAATTTCAGTGCATTCTGTCACCAAAACATAAAGTAAAATGGGAAAGTTTTAGCCAAAACAAATTTTAAAATTTTGAGTGAAAGTTCTTACTAAAGTTAATTGGATTTTGCTTTCCAGAATGTATCAGTCAAATGGAGTTTTCAGGCAGAACTTTCAAATAGTAAAAATTGCCTGATTACTGTAAATTCATTAAAGAAAAAATTATTTATTGAAATGTATTTATTATTTATTAAAATTTTTATTAAGCAAAAATGCTGCCATTCTCAGATGGCAGAGTTTGAGAATGTTTTTACTGCTTGTTTATAACCAGTGGTGGAAGAAAAAGGAGATGGGGAATTAGAGCAACAGGTTGTTACTCTTGTTTTGTCACGGTGGGTAAGAATAGAAAAGAATTTATGCCTTTTAACTGGACATTTGTGGAAAAGTGTATTCAAAGTAAACAAAGCAATTCACAGTGCTAGAGGCAGAAGTCTTCCCCCTACTTTATTGCCCTGGGTGGAAAAAATTAGAAATCATAGAATCATAGAATTGATTGGGTTGGAAAAGACCTCCAAGATCATCAAGTCCAACCCTTGGGCCAACTCCAGTCCCTTTACCACATCATGGCACTCAGTGCCACGGCCAAGCTCAGTTTCAAAACCTCCAGGGATGGGGAATCCACCCCCTCTCTGGGCAGCCCATTCCAATGCCTGAGCACTCTCTCTGCAAAGAAGTTTTTTCTGCTCTCCAACTTAACTTTCCCCTGGCAGAGCTTGAGCCCCCCGTGCCCCCTTGTCCTATTGCTGAGTGCCTGGGAGAAGAGACCAACCCCCACCTGGCCACAACTTCCCTTCAGGCACTTCCAGACAGTGCTGAGGTCACCTCTGAGCCTCCTCTTCTCCAGCACAAACACCCCCAGCTCCCTCAGCCTCTCCCCACAGCACTTGTGCTCCACTCCCTTCTCCAGCCTCGTTGCTCTTCTCAAAATCCAAAGTTCTTATCTTTCCTCTTAATTTTTTCTCCCATGGCAAAGTAAATTTCTTATCAGTGTGGAACAGGCAGATTCAGCATCACAGATAAGACATTTGCTAAAAAATAGGGGATGTGCAGACAGAGAGTGGGGACAGAACAGCACATCACAACTTTAACAGGAGGAGAAACTTCCTCCACGGGTGTGTTATTAAAGATCATCTTCAAATGAGATCCAACAAATAAATCTGAAACAGAGAAAAATTGCTAACATAGCCAAGATCAAATCTCTCTCTCCTCAATAATATCTTTTCCACACCCTCAGCTGTATGTGGCACTCAAGCTCATGGTTTCCTTCAGCTTCAGTCTCAGTACAAAATATTTGGCAACAGCCTTCTGTGTCTTTGTTTGTGCCACTGTGCAATGCAGTGGAACCCAGGACTTCACACAGTAAAGAATGGATAATTTCTGACATTTGCATGTTGCCTTCTGCAAACCTTTGGTTGTCCAATCAGGATAACCTTTGGACTGAATTTGTAAGGGGTTAATCCTTTGCAGCCCACTGCAAATATTTAAGATTTAAAGTTCTTTTGTCTGCAGTGCACAAGCTCATATGAAATTATAGAAGCAAAGCAATTTATTGACTGCACTCTGAGTACAGAGCTTTGAAATAAGCTCTTACACCCAGCTGGCTCAGCCAGCAGAATTCAAACAATGGAGAGATGTCTTTCTTGGCCTGTTAGATCAATGTCTCATACTAATGAAGTTACTGTTTGAAATACCATGGAGGTGAATCCTGAAAATCAATCTGTTTGTCTTTAGACTTGAGGCAGAGAGTGTTAAACATTCATCCTTCCTGCCTCTTAGTTTGGTGCTTCAGCTCTTTGTGTTAATTATAGTGTCAGTCTTGTTAATTATTATTTCAGTTTTACAAGGTCCTGAAGTTGCTGTTGATTTGTTTGCACAGTGGAAAAGAAGGGAGGGGAAGAATCAGGCCCTGGGATGCTCCTTCACTCCTGTTCCCAGAGCAGAAAACATTTCAAAATAAGGGTGTGGAAGAATGAAAGTGAATAGAAAGAAAAGGAGAAATGAGGGAGCACTCTTTGTGTCCTGAGGGGACCTGCTCAAAATTTTTCTGGCAAAGTCCAGTTTCAACCCCAAATTCTTGTTTTTTGTTTTGAGGCGTTGTGATCTCAAATACAGCTTGAAATGCAGGGTAGAACTCTGCTTTGCACACAAAACCCCTTGGCAGACCTTAGGAGAAGGTTGTTGTGTACTTCATCATCTCTTCTTGGGGATCTGGATGGGGTTTTTGGCTTAATGGAATCATAGAATGGATTGGGTTGGAAAAGACCTCCGAGATCATCAAGTCCCTTTACCAGATCATGGCACTCAGTGCCACGGCTAAGCTCAGCTGAAAAACCTCCAGGGATGGGGAATCCACTCCCTCTCTGGGCAGCCCATTCCAATGCCTGAGCACTCTCTCTTCAAAGAAGTTTTTTCTGCTCTCCAACTTCAATTTCCTCTGGCAGAGCTTGAGCCTGTGCCCCCTTGCCCTATTGCTGAGTGCCTGGGAGAAGAGACCAACCCCCACCTGGCTGGAACTTCCCTTCAGGCAGTTCCAGACAGTGCTGAGGTCACCTCTGAGCCTCCTCTTCTCCAGCACAAACACCCCCAGCTCCCTCAGCCTCTCCCCACAGCACTTGTGCTCCACTCCCTTCTCCAGCCTCGTTGCTTTTCTCTGGCCCCGCTCCAGCCCCTCAATCTCTTGCCTCAACTGAGGGGCCCAGAACTGAACACAGCGCTCAAGGTGTGGCCTCCCCAAGGCAGAGTCCAGGGGAAGGCTCACTGCCCTGGTCCTGCTGGCCACGCTATTCTTGATACAGGACAGGATCCCATTGGCCTTCTTGGCCAGTGTGCTGGATCTGGCTGAGAAGGACTCAGTTTCCCCCCCGGCAGCTCAGAGTGCTGGGTTTTGTATTGGTACCCAGAAAGGGGGCGATAACACACCGGTGTTTTGGAGCACAGCATCAAGGCTCTCTCTCCAACCTTCCCCCTCACCAGCAGGGTGAGAGTGGGCAAAATCTTGGGAAGGGACATAGCCAGGACAGCTGACTCAAACTGAGCAAAGAGATTCCTTAGCATATTGTATCTGCTCAGCAAGAAAAGTCCAGAGAAGTGAGTGGACATTCATTATTATGATATTTGTCTTCTGGATGAGTTGCTGTGGGTACTGCAGCCCTGCTTCCTGGGGATTGGCTACACACAGCCTGCTGATGGGAAGCAGAGAATAAATCTTGTTTCCTTTGGTCCTTTGCACTGATTTTTCCTTTATTAAACTTTTTGTCTTGAACAATTCTTTTTTTTCATCTTATTTCCTTCACTCCCTGTCTTACTGAGGGAGGGGAATGATAGAGCAGCTTGATGGGCAGCTGGAGTGCAGCCAAGGTCAATCCACCACACAGAAATACTGAAAGAATGGGGAGAAAAAAAAGGAATTTTTACTTGGGTTATAATGGGACTCTTAAACCCCCTGATACCTCTAATTAATGGCAAGCCTGTTCCTCCTGCCTCACCTCAGCACCTTAAGACCTACATCATTAGTGCTGTGTTCTCCAAGTACAAATATAACCTGCTGGAAAGAAAGGTTTAAGGGATGTGCTTCTGGCAAAGTTGGTATGACATGTTGTGCTTGCAGTGCTCCCTGTGCATGTTGCCTGAGCCATTCCCATGGGATGGAGTGAGCAGGTGAAGCTGTGCTGGCCCAGGTACCAGGACATGGGCTGTTGCCTTCCAGACAGGCTCTGGGCACTGGGTCTTAACCGGCCAAACCTTGTTATACACTTAGCTCAAGGACACACACAGAATGATCCAAGTATGAGTAGGAGCAGTGCTAAAGGCTTACTGGTTTAGAACAGAGGAGAGACAAGAGCCTTCATCCTGTAGTGAGCATGGAGCGGCTGTGCTATGAGCTCTGACCTCACCCTGGGAGCTGTGGTTCTGCTGGCACTCAGTATGCCTGAAGAGAAACCCCTAAAAACCCCCAAACCCACCTTGTTGTGTTTTCCAGGTGGCCCAGGTGCATACAGGTAATCCACCTGCAGTTGTGCCCATGGGTTGTGAGGGTTCCCCTGGCAGGAAGGTGCAGTGGGGCTGCACCCCAGGCTGTCCAGGGTGGGCTCACAGCAGCTCTTGGGCACAGCCACCACTGTGGAGCAGGGCTGGCTCACCCAAGTATTCAATCTCCTCCCTCACTGCCAATCTGAGCCAGGAGCAGTGAGAATAAACCCCTGGCTTGGGGCTGTTGGAGCAGTGGAGTTGTAACTCTTCTCTGGTGCTGCCTGTGCCAGCATCGTTATTTCTGCCGGGACAGATTTATGGCATGTGGGAGGCAGTTTTCCCTGGCATTAGTACACAACAGGCTGCTGAATAAGTACCTGGGGAGTGAGTCTTCCCTCTGGTGTGTGCTGGGGGCTGGAAAGAGGCTGTGTCATGGAGTGTGACCTGAGGGAGTGTTAAACTGTGGGGTCACATCATTGCAGCCCCTCTGGGGTTGTGAGTGAGCTCAGCACTGAGTCAGAGAGCAGGAGAGCCCGAGCAAAAGCCCTTCATTTCCTTGGGGTGAAGTGGATGACCATGATGAACTTTGCCCTCAAGAGCACTGCAAATGTTAACTGCTTTAACGTGAGCGAAGGGAGACAGCGATGACTGTGTAAATCCCGAGGTTGTTGGTGATGACAATACCAGTTTAGAAGATCTTTTTTAGTCACCCACTGTCTTTTTCAGAACTGAATGAAAACCTGAGAGAAATTAGAGTCTTCTTTTCTTTTGGTAATGGACTCATTTTGCTTTATTGCTCTGTCAAGTTTTGCCCTTCAGCAGAGCTCCACTATGTCTCGTAAAGAAAAGTACCACGACATCCAGAGCAATAACTGTTATTTACTCAGTTCCCACTGGATGTCTGTGTAATAGCTTTTAGGATAACATTTCTCCCAAGCCCTGGATGCTACCACTGTACACAAAACTGGGTCCTAAACACTGTGGAACTTTCAGATTGCTGAAACACAAGTCCTTTTAAACGTGGTGAGTTTGTAGATGAGAGATGGGAATTCAATAGCAGGAAACTACTATATTTTTGATTTTTATACAATAGTAATTGTCTTACCTGGGGAAATGACAAATATATATATATAAATGGCCTGTTACTATTTAATTACTTTTGCCAGACCTTAACCACATCCTCTCCTTACGTGCAGTTTGAAATCCTGCCATCTCTCCAAAACCTTAGACCTGTAAATCAGATTTAAGGAAGATGAAACAGGATGCCAAAAACTACCCTTCTCTGCAAAACTGAATTCAAAGGGAAGAAGCAGGGTGAGAAGAAAATGTTAGCTGTTCTTAATTAGAGATGACAAGGCAAGACTGTGAGCTCCCCACCAGTGTGATGGGAGTGGAGTTGTCAGTGTGTCTGGCTGTTTTGATGTGCTGCTGGCAGGAGAGCAGAGCTGGAGGGCAGCACCTGTGGGAAACAAATGTGTGAGCAAATTGGGCAGCTCTTACTAATTTCCTAGGGGAGGAAAGGATGGAATTATCACAAAAGGTCTTTTGCTTTATTTTAGATTTTATTTCATTTGAAAGGCAACACAGAGTTTTGAACTGCTGTTTTGAATAAGCTGTTAAGCCCCACAGGGGCCCTTTTGACTTCCACAAATGTTGTAGACAGCATAAAAACAGCCAGTATTTCAGTTTGGGTTTTTTCCACCTTGGTGTTTTTATTTTTGTTTATGTTCTTTAAACATCCCTGCCACTTTGGGCAATAATTCAACTATCCATATCTCCCTTTGTTAACCTATATTAGGACAGAGAAACTTTAGTGTGTTTGGTGCTGTACTCATGGAATCATAAGCATATTTACTCAGTTCATCTGGACATTTTTTCCCCTAAAAGTTGATGCATAAACATTTTAAACACAGCAATCCTACTGAACAGCTCACCATTGTGTAAAATAGATCTCCAAATTCCTTTCTCCTCCACGAAATCTCCTCATTTATTAAAGCATTACAACAAACACAGTAGTTCTTATTTTTGGAGGAATCAAAGAAATCCTCAGACCTCTACACTTCAACACACATCACTCAACACGCATCTTTCAGCTGTGCATTTGTGTATTAGGAAATATATTTTAAACATCTAGGGAAGAGCTTACAGAATTTTTTAAGCCATCTGAGTGACACGTATTTTTTTATGTCAGGTCTATGCTCAGGTAAGATCCAGGTTTCCCAGTAGGGCACACTGGTTTGGCAGTGAGTAACAGTGTGTCTAAGTTTACTTCCATCTCTGTTAGCCACAGAACTAAAGTATTTGCCAGGATGCCTCTGTAGCCATGGCCAGGAGTTTGCTTTGCTCTCCTTTGTGAGTTTGGAGATGTTCAGCTTCAACATCCCTGAGCCACTGCTATTAACAGATTTCCCTCATTTTGTGCCTCCTCTGTGGTTTTCACTTGACATTGTCTAACTATGCAAGAGAGAGGGAAGGTGAGAGTAGCAGCACTTGGGCAACTTGTTCCAGACAATTGCCATGCAATAGTGTTTATGGAGCTTGAATGTGAAGCATTTTAAAAATCTCAGCTTGACTGAGCAAGATTTAATTATTAACAAGAAGAACAATGTTCCACAACTGTAAGCCCACCTTGTGTGTGAAGAGATATTGCTGGTTTTATTCACTATAAATTCTGTTCAGCATTCCAGTGTTTCAAGGCCAACAAAGAGACTGATCCTGGTATGCCTGGCATAAAGTTTTAAGAAAACAGATATTCCCTGTCAGGTAGTCTGAGGGCAAGTGCCTTGTGTGATGTTCTCAATTGTTACACACAACCAAAATTTGGGTGTCTGTTACTGCAGTACCAAACCCGAATGTGGTGATGTGTTTCAGAGGAGCTCAGGTCTGGTTTATAAGCACATTTATTTGGTTGTGTAGTGGGTTTTTTGCAGCTCAGATGTTGTTCCTGTAAGCTGACAGAGCACCCAGAATCCTGTCTCTTCAGGGCACGAAGAGATGGTGATCAGGACCTGTGATTCAGCCTAAATCAATTTATCTATGGCTTATCTTGTACCTGTGGCAAGGGCCATGCGGGTGATAGTCCTTCAACAAAGCAAGTGCATCCTCAGAGAGAAACTTTACCAAGATCAATGGCAGAAAATTCTTCCATGGATCAAGTCAAGCAGCAATAATTGCCACAAGACTTGTTATAGCTCATGCAGAATTTCCTCTGTTGTTCTTGGTAGTAGCTCCAAGTGAATAGTTTTCCACAGGTTAGCGCAGATTCTCTTATAACTTCTTTTTGCACTTAACAAATGTGAAAATACAGAAAAGAACAAGATGGTTGATGCAGGGAGAACAAAGTGTGCCACGATATTATGTACAGTCATCTCCACAGAGTACTTTGTGGTGACACATTTATTAGTGTTGTTTGCCAGAGGCTGCCCAGAGTTAAAATCATATATCTTGAGGACAAAGCTCTGCACGTTGCCAACAGCATATGGCTCAATGTGGAAACAAATAGCAATTGAGTTCCAAAAGGCATGTTTCTGTGCAGCCACTGATGCCTCAAACCATGGCAGGATAATGTATTTGCAGTAATTACCCTCTGCAGTTCATAATTACCCAACATATGCAGAGTGGTGGGAGACCCTTTGAGGAGCTCTGGAGAGTTTCCAGCAGAGGCAACTCAATTGTTAAAAAACCAGCAGGGGAGATGGGAATCACACACAGCCCTTTTATTGCAGTATTGGCCTGCTCTGTGCTGGACTCTGACTGGAACACAAAATTTTGTGGCTCCAGGAATCATATATCCCAACACATGTTTAAGTGAAGGCAAGTTTTTAAATTATTATCACTCCCTACCCCCCAGCAGAATCCAGCACACAACTTTCAAATTATTTCATGTAATGAGACAGTCAGAGTGCCTGTTCAAGAGCCATTGATCACCTCAGTTTCTCATCTCCTGCTACTCTTGTGCTTAAGAGAGACAGATTTGGATTTTTTCTGTTTTATGACACAGATTTTTACCAAATCTCTTGTGCAAGATGTTCAAATCAAAAGAAAACCCAGGAACAGGGTGGAACAGGGATGATGACACTGCACAAAAGTACCTTGGCAATCTATTTGCCATAGCTGTGCTCTTCAGTCACCTTGAGACATTTACATCTCTCTTCACCTGTGTCTTTGGTGTCTAAACATTTTTTATAAAAAAATTGACGTGAAAGCTTCTTGTGTTAAATAAAAGGAAAATTATTTCCCTTACTGGGTTTCTCAGCACACATACACTGGTAGGGAACATTAGGGAGCCTCCTGCTCTGCCTGAGGGTGTTTCCCCCTTCTCTGCTCCCCTTCCACTTGAGGAAGGGGATGAGATGGAGGCTGAGCTCTAGAGCCAACTTCTGTTTGCCCTCTTTTCACCTCCTGGCAACTACAATGCTTGCCTTGGCTCTTCCAAGATGTCATGGATTCACAGAGTCACTGAGGTTGGAAAAGACCTCTAAGACTTGTCTTTCCTCCTGTTGCTGACCTTGTTTTTCCACTGGGCCAATGTTGATGTGAGAAATCTTCACCACAGTGTGCCCTTCTTAGGGGCAGCTCTGAGAAACAGCATGTGGTGTTTTTGTAGCATGACAGTGAGTTGTGTTTTGCAGTCAGTGTGAAGCCAAGACTAAAATCAGGGTAATGCACTGCCTGGAAGCTGAGTTAGTGGCAGATGAACTGCTGCCCTTCTTGTTGGCCTTGTTGAGGTATTGGTCTTCATACCTGGGCTGTGAAATGGTTGGATTTCACTGACTGGATAAAGTCAATGAATAATACAGGCTGGTTTGCATGGGTTGAGCTTTTGTTTCTCCTGGCTGTCAGTCCTTCCAGCTCTGTCCTGCCTGTGGTCACTTATCTGTCACTTCATGCCAGCACAGGCTCAAGGGGCAGAGTCTTTCTCCTGATGGAAGGTCTGGGACACGATAGAACTGAGCTCTAAGTGGAGGATTCAAACACTACAGGCTGGTACGTTTTTCCTGTAGGAATGTTAGGGCAGGAGTTTTACAGACTGTTGGAAACCACTTCTCTGAAGGGAAGGTGTAAGTTAATGGGAGTGCAGGTGCTGCTGTGTCAGTTCTGAACACAAAGGTGACAATTTACTACAAAATACATTTTAATATGCACCTGGTGGCACCAAAAAGGATGTGAATTCACCTATGAAGAGAAGAGCATGAATTATAACAAAACCTCTTTTTTAACCAGTTAAAGTGGCTAAAGATAACCACTGGCTTCCTCCATGCCTATCTGGCTAGAACCTTTCTAAATTGTGTTTCCTTCAGTGTCATATGAGACAATTTCTTTATACTTCCTGTGGTTTTATCTTCAATTATCTGCATTTTACAAGCTCAGACAAATAGCTTAATACATTTTTCTCAAGGTTTCATCATTTTTTCAGTAACCTTGTAAATGTCTTCGCTTTGTTTATTGTGCTTTTTAAAACCTCTCTCTAAATATCTCCTTTGCCTTGTTGCCTGTAGTTTTTTTCTAATAAACTCTGATGGAATTTACCTTTGGGGCTGATAGGTGGTGAAATAGAAACAGGACCAGCTCTTGACTGCTTTCCTAGGACTTGTGCTAGTTTTATGTGCATAAATTCTGAAGTTTCTCTCCTAGTGGAAACGTTTATTAGAGAAGTGACAAGATTCAGAATGTATCTGTTAAAAACATAATTTTAACACAGTTGATTTAGATATTTTTCTTTTTGTGTATATTTAGATTTTTCCACCTCCTCAAATTGATCTTCAGATGAACTTTTTTATTTTAATCTAAATTTGTAAATGTTGCAGCATTACTGCATCTAAAGTAACCAGATCCTGTGCCAGCAGCTGGCACAGAATAGGTGTGTGTGTGTTTCACTCCAGCAATGGCTCAGCCATTGGCAGGCATTACTGCTCTGACTGCTCACCATGTGCAAGCAAACAGCTTTAGGGAGCTGCTTATCAGCTTTTAGGAAACATGAACTCCTTAAGCTTTTCTTTACCTGGAGGATGATTTGCAAAAAGAAACTCCTATTAGTGTTTGAAGCTCAAAATGAGTTTCTGTGCACACCCTCTGGCTTAACAGCATTTTTTTTTCTTTTTCTCTCCAAATATTTTCATTCTGACAGAGGTTGTAGCACCAGGCGAGACTCCTGGTAGGCACATCCCTGTGTGCTCAGCCCCAGGCACAGCACCAGAGCTCTGCAGATGCTCAGAGCAGGACTTGGGAGTATTTTTCTGGACCAGGTTTTCAAAACCTGTGTGAGAAGACATCAACGTTGATGATATTTAGTGGAGACAACTTTGTTGGTGAGACAGGTCCTCAAATCTATAAACCAGGGCAGAGCTGACAGTGAGGAGCTTAAATGTGAGGTGACAATCACTGTCCCTTTAAATACAGAAATTAAACACCAACTAGAACTCAGAATTATTCCTGTTGTAGTTTATTACTTATTTTTATGTTTCCATAAAGAACTATTTTTCAATACAGTCATGAATTTTGTCATTGTGGAACAAGGTGTACAACATGGACAATAAATCCCATGCAGTGGGGAGGCGGGGGTGGGAATCAACGAATAAGAAAGGAACAAAATCACCTTGTAGAAAGCTGTAAAGTCTCCTGAATTTTACTTTTCTTATTCTTTCAATATTTTATAAGCTGCAAGAAAAGTCCAGGTTTGATTATAAGAAATTACTTAACTTCTTTCACTCAATCCTTTAAAATTCTGAAAGATATATTATCATTAAATATTTAAAGCTCAGTCTAGCTAATTAACATTAAGGATTTTGGGGGATCTCTAGGAGGAGAATATTGCCTTTTCAGATTGAGTAAAGAGCCAGTCTCTGAGCCCAGGTTTGTGTCCTGCTGCAGCTGGGAAGGTGGGGCACAGGGTAGGGGGATTTATATTATTTTGTTCTTAAAAATTGGGGTAAATTTTTTTTTTTCTGGAGAGCTGTGACTCTTTCTATCACTTTCCATAACTGCAGGTCTAGTCTGCCTTAGGGCAGAAATTTTCAGTGCTTCAGAGAACTCTTGTATAACTGAAAAGGGAGGGATATAGAAACACATTGGTTAGGCAGCCAAGTGTGGGTCTGCTGTTGCATAAGGTCTGACTCTCTGTATTTATAAAAATAAAGCAGAACCATTTCAATTTGCTTTGGATTCCCTAGAGGAAGAAGAGGAATTTTTGGGGGAGAGGTGAATGCTTCAAGACACAAATGTCCTTTTCTTATAGTTCCCTAGATCATAATTTGCAGTGGGGACTCTTATGTAAAAAATTGCAATTGTTTAATTTTAAGAGTTCTGTACATCAAATTCTTTGATAAGAACAAGATGACAGTCATTAAGATTGTTGTTCTTATCAGAATTTGGGGCATTTGGGAGGCAGTTCTCAAAAGCAGTTGAACCCCCAGTCCTGCTCCATTCCAGTGCAAAGATTGTATTATTACAATAAATGCTCAAACAGCCCAACCTCCAAACAGCAGGGCAAGGGGTTGGGCATGGCCTGATATTAACCCTCTCTGCAGGTACCCAGGAGGGAAAATAGGAGTATTCAGTGGGCCATTAGACATTATGGCTGTGCATCTGCCACCTGAGTGTGTCCCTGGAGAGCTGGGTGGACAGGGAGCACTGCCACTGTCCCCAGGCTCTGAGGACCTGGCAGCCCCAGCAGATCCCTGTCTATGTGTTTAGAAATCCTCAGCTAGTCCTGTCCATCTTTGCCTTGAGCCTGTGTGCAATTTTCTAACATGAACCGTGGGTTTAATACCAAAAAGTCCCCTTTATTTGTTCTGCACCTGCCAGCTGCTGCCTTCATTTGATGTTCCAGTTCTTACTCTGCAGAGATTGTGCACAAATAGCCTCTGTTCTCTGTGGAGTTCCAGCTCTTGCATCCTTTCGCTGTATCTCCCCTGAGCATCTCCACTCCAGGCTGAGTCCATCCTGTTTAGCTGTTTCTTGTAAAAAAAGCCTTTCCATGCCTCAGCTGGTCTTTTATTCTCCTTCTTCACAGACTATTCTGAGTTGGAAGGGACCCACAACGATCACCAAATCCAACTCTTTAAGTCAGTGGCCGACATTGGGAGTTGAACCCATGACCTTGGTATTATTACAGCCAAGTTTTAACCAACTGAATTAATCTCAGGGTCCTTCTTGACCTTGTACATTTCTGCTATTAATAGGGAGGTACAGAAAGATGCAGACACTTCTATAAGATTAACAAATAAAGCAACTTCTTCTGGAGAATCTTCCTCCTTTTTCTCCTGCTTGGAGGCTCCTGCTCCATTTAATGCTGTCAGGTACTTGTCAGCCTTATGTTTGCACCTCCCTGCTAATAACTGATTCCAAGTCAGAATATTAATTTATCTTCATATCAGCTGTCATGGTTTTGTTGTCTGATTCCAGGGGTTTTACAGCAACTCCTCAGCAACCTGTTTTTATGGATGACTGTTCATTAGGCTCTGAATAGAGATATCACTGCCCTGGATTTCCAAAAAGAGAACAGAACCATTTCAAACAGTGTTGGGACTTGGGGGTGTGTGTGAAAATCTTTGGAAAAGCAGAAGGCCTTTATGAAAATGCAAAGTATTTTTGGAACTTTAGTACTTTAGCAAAGTATTTAGCACATTTCAGGTGTGGGTAGGAAGTACATGTGTAGGGTGTTGTTTTCCCAGCTCCAAATATCTACTGTTTACAGGTCAATTTAGCACTTTAAATTGTATTTTCACTAAAGAAAGTTAAAACTTGCAACTATTTTTCATGGAATTTATAAAAGACTTCTTTATTTGTAAATTTTTGGAAAAGGTATATTGATTTTTGCTTTTATTTTTTTTTATCACATTCTTCCCTTTTCAGTTTTACTGTTCAGGGAAAAAAAAAAGCCCTGAAGTGAAAAGGGATCAGGGAAAATCTGACATCATATAATTTTTATTTCCTTTTTTTTGTGGTGAAGAAATTACTGTGATTCTTTAAAAGCAATGATCTTTTCTGATGAGCTTTTGTTTATCTTTAAAGCAGAACTTCAAATAATTGCAATCAGCCTCTGAATGCCCAGCCTGACCAGGCACTGTGATTTTGGGAATGAAGGAGGACTGAAGGATGTGCCTGAGAGGCAACACTTCAGCTGGATCTTATTCCACACCTTCTGCATTGGCTCTCTGAGGAGCTGCAATGTATTTTCCAGCCCTTTTTTCATGGGGCTCTCACTGAGTGTTCCCACTATTCTTCTTGATGGTGCTCCCAGGGAGCCTCAGGAATGATTGAACATTGTCCCAAGGACCTGCTGTGGGGCAGATGCTGGATTTGAGCCCCTGGCTCTGCCAATAATCAGCCCCTTTCACAGTACTCTGTCCCTTATTTTGGAGTGGCAGGAAGGGCACTGATGCTTAAATTGTCCAATCTGTGCTTCTAAAATGGGATTATTTTTCCCTCCTCTGCATCTTTATGTCCTTTAGGACTTGCTTTTAAACCAGTGGTCAGGTTAATGCAAAATTCTGCCCCTGAAACCACTCCTTTCAGGGAATTATTTTCAGAGTTAGTTGATTAGATCACTGATTCTTCACAGTTGAGTCTTCTTACTGAAATGTGTTACTTTTGGCTAAAGTGTCATTGGGTAAAGGAATCCCAGTCCAGAATGATCAGATTTTAAGTATGTCCAGAGCAGTAAATGTGTTCTCACTGTCAGGAAAATAAATGGAAGATCTCCTCAGTTTCTGGCATCATCCACTGAACTTATACATGTTAATTTTGAAGGGAATCAGAGCTATGAGAAGCAGACATCTGAGAATATTATCACAGAACCATGGAATGGACTGGGTTGGAAAGGGACCTTAAAGACCATCCAGTCCCACCCACTCCACCATGGGCAGGGACACCTTCCCCTGGAACAGGCTGTTGCAAGGGCTGTCCAAACTGACCTTCAACTCTTCCAGGGATGAGGCAGCCACAACATCCCTTGTACCTGAAGGGAAGTTCTGGCCAGGTGGGGGTTGGTTTCTTCTCCCAGGCACTCAGCAATAGGACAAGGGGGCACGGGCTCAAGCTCTGCCAGGGGAAATTGAAGTTGGAGATCAAAAAAAACTTCTTTGCAGAGAGAGTGCTCAGGCATTGGAATGGGCTGCCCAGAGACGGGGTGGATTCCCCATCCCTGGACGTTTTTAACCTGAGCTTGGCCGTGGCACTGAGTGCCATGATCTGGTAAAGGGAGTGGAGTTGGCCCAAGGGTTGGACTTGATGATCTGGGAGGTCTTTTCCAACCCAATCCATTCTAGGATTCTATATTCCATCAGAAATCAGAGGCAGAACCACAAGTTCATGGAGCAGGCCAGGTGCTTCTGACCTGGAGGTGCTTCTCAGGATGCATTTAACCCTTTCTTTGCTGAGCAATTTAATACAATGTGCAGTAAGCAGGAAGGTTTCTGGGGAACATCTCCTTTAAAACCCTTCTCTTTCTGTTGTCATCTGGGTAATGGCTCAGTTCCCACACTTATTAAATGAGGGACCACTTACTGAGTACAAGAAAAATACTGATCCCTTTTTAAGGCCAATTACCTTCAGTTTGATGCTATGTGGGTTTCCTGCTGCTCTGCCTCTGTGTCCTGGAAGGGATAAAACCTGTTTGGCAGACCACAAACCCCAGTGTAAGCAAACATGAAGGATGGAGTTAGAGACCTGAAATCACCCTGAATAATGGTGCTCCACTGAAATCACAGCTGGCATTGCTCTCAGGGTAATAGAGTTGCATGCAGGGGCTGGGCTGTAATGAAGTTTTGTGCTTTAGACCAGGGAATTTGATGTAATCAGATTGATGGAACAAAACCAGCTATTCAAGGGAGAGGCAATTAATCCTCCATTTAAGGACACTCAAATCAGCAAGACATCCTGTGTTAAGGACATAAATAAGTCTTTAATGTGGGCTTCATGATAGGTAACTCCTGCAGAGGCATCTATCAACTGTGTATAATGGTAATTTGCAACTCCCTGAGGAGTTAGAGACAACAGCTGACAATTTCTCAAGTTTTTTGCTTCTAGTGCTCACAGCAGGGTTGGCCTCTTGCTCAAGAAGTGGGCCCAGCCCTTGGGAAGATTGGTATCACATCAGTTTTCTACCGTTCTGAAGAAGATAAAAAGTTGGCTTGAGGAAAGTAAAATGTTTGCTCTAAGAAAGGATATGTTGGAAAACACCAAGTTTACAAAACAAAAATCTCCATCAAACTTGTGGCCCAGCTGTGCATATAGAAACAGGGCTGGTCTGTCAGTTGCTTAACCAGAAGAAGAGAAGTGCTGATGAAGGGAGGAAGGATGCATTTGGTATAACCATGGGTGCTTTAAGACAGGTCTTAAAAAGTCCACAAATGTCTGAAAAACACAGACTGTTTTCATGTGTTTCACTATGGAACGTGTATGAGTTGTTTTATTCTTTTGTTGGAAGTCCTTTTCTGTTTTCTTAGTTTTACTCAGAGGGGAATCTGCCATGTCCTGACTGATTTAACCAGTCATTATAAAGCCTGTTTAACTAAAGAAAGAGAGTCAATACTTAGTCTCAGATATGTCTTTATAAAAACTAAAATCTGTTACCCTTTCTTATTTCTTTTTGTCCTCCTGAATTCTGTGCCATATTCTGAGGGCAGTGAGATTCCAAACCCTTCCACCTCTGGCCAAATACTTGTCTGGGCAATGAGAGCCCCACATACAACTCCCTGCCCCTCTGCAGGTCCAGTTTCCACAAACTGGACCAGTGGATCAGATCTTGATGCCTCCAAGGTTCTCTGTGTCCAGGAAAAAGAGGGTTTGGCCAGGTCCACCCAGGCATAGAGTTCTTACAGACTCTTAGTCAGGCTGTGTGAATTCAAGACTTGTTTTGCCCTCTCTGTGAAGCACCATGGTTGGCTCCTTATTAATCAAGATTACCTTATAAGCAGCCTCAATAATAGTATATAAAAGATAAAAGGAAAAGGTGAGTTTTAATGGAAATGTTGGAAGTGTGCAGGATCAGGCACACTTACGAATCTGTGCCAGGAAGTTCCAAGGAGCCCTGGAGGAGTCGATGTCACCCACAGAGTGGTTGGAGCAGCTCCACACAACATTCACACACATTAAAGCATGTGAATATAAAGGCTCACCCCAACCCTTTCTTCATACTGCAGTGCAATTAAAACCAAACAGAAGTGAGGTCAGAAGAGGAATTTTCCCCACAGTGCATTATTAAATCAAGCCTTTGAGGCAAATTAAATATTTAACACAGATGCTTTTTTTTATTATTACATAGACTTTCATATCTACCAATGTTTGTTAGTTTTTGTATCTTTGTAGTTTATTCCTGACTTTTTTAACCAATTGGATGAAAGTCATGTATCCAACTTCCTTACAAAAATCAGTTAATGTATTCTACAGAAAAATATACCATCTAGGTGGCAGTGAAAATATTGTCTTATGCTAAATTAAAAAAAAAAGGAAAAAAGTCTTCCTGTAGATCAATCTTTTTCTCTCCTTCCAGATTTCCTATACTGTGAGATTCTTGATGGATAGACATAAGGTTTTGAAGAAAAGTATTTACCTTAGTAATGGACTAGGCATGTTCTGTGCAAATGTTATTCTTTAAAAAAAAAAAAAACACACAGGGAAAAGTTTTCTGTGTTGTCAACAAAAATGCTGTTCTATTTCTCTTTCATTACAAATATGAAGAGTAAATTGTCTTGGTTTTCCTCTCAGTGTGATTTAACTTTAAGATGTCTCACTCAGTCTTTTCATCTCTAGATTAGGCAGTCTCAGTTCCTGAATAATTTGTTTTCACTGCAAAGGAATATGCAATAACTATATTGTGTAATGATACTCACAGAGTGTTATTCTGAAAGTATATCTTAATAGGTGTTTGACAGACTCTATGAATAAGAAAGTGAGTATTAAATGGAACAGGAGAGAAACTGAGAATTATACAGTAGGTATGAAATAATGTATTACATCTGCTGATTGGAAATAACAGCAAAGGAGGCAACAAAAAAGGGGAGAGTGGGACTGGGATGTGAAGCTGCTTTCAGGAGCTGTGTCCCATCCAGCTCTAAAGGAAGGGGTTTGTGATGGTCGGGAAGGTCAGGATAATTCCACACATGTCACAGCCAACGGATGACTCACAGTTTTATAGGATTGTCTATAAGAGAGACCTGGGCGGTCCCGTGGTGTAGTGGAGAGCACTCCAGTCTCCAACTCCCAAGGTCGCGAGTTCGAGTCTCAGTACGGGCGGCCCTGGCAGTTCAATCCCTCCCTGCCATCCGATCCCGCCAGATCTCGGATGCTCAGCAGGGTCAGCCCTGGTTAGTACCGGGTGCTGTAGATAGTCCTAAGGAGACTTCACTTGGGGTGGTCCTGTGGTGTAGTGGTGAGCACTCCGGTCTCCGAATCCAAAGGTTGAGTGTTCGAGTCTCAGTGTAGCGACCATCCCCTGGCAGTTCAATCCCTCCCTGCCATCCCATCCCGTCAGATCTCAGATGCTCAGCAGGGTCAGTCCCGGTTAGTACTGGGTGCTGTGACAGTCCCAAGGACTTCACTGTCACTGTCCAAGCTTGCTCCGCCGTGGCAAATGACCCTTAGGACTTAAATGGTGGGGCCAGTTCTGTGCACGCTGAGCCTCACCTAAAACATCCACTGCGCAGGCTCGAAGGGCACTCCGTGCCCTTCCCAAATCTTCGTTCGTGAAGATTGGCCATTATTATTATAAGAGAGACCCAGACACTTTGTCTGGAACATAAAGATATAATTCAGTGTTGAAGAAATTTTAAAGATAGAGCAAATAAACATTAAAGAAATGGAATTAGGGAAAATCCTGTCTCATGGGAGGAGACACTGATTAACTATAACTCTGCCAATAAAGGTTAAACAGTGATGTATCAATGGTCTAATGACAGGAGCAGGCATGGGATTGGGAGAAAAACCCCAGAGTTTAGGAGGAGAAATCCTGGAGGAGAAAAGGGTACCAGGGGTACCCCCTGGGAGGCTGCCTGTGGTTTCTCCTCAAGGAACAACAGCTTCAGTTTAAGAACATCAGTGCTCTGCTCTTACCTGCCTTCTGTGACAGCTTTTGGACTCTTGAAGGTGGATGGACAGGAAGGTGTTCCCACCATATTGGTGGGGGAAAAGGGAGATTAAGACTAGGAAGTAATAATGATTCACTTCTTAACCCAACAAAGAGGGAAAATGTGGGGCCAAAATGAAGCCAGAAAATAGTCAGCATGAAGTGATAATGAAAGTTATGCCCAAGGTAGACCCCTAAAAAAAGAAGAAATAAAGCAATTTCATGCTAATTTTGATAATTTTCCTGTAAACTCCAGATCCTTTTCAGCAAATTAAAAGCTGATTGTAAGAAGTCAAGAAACTAAATTTATTTCTGCGTTTTATTAACAAGAGATTTTGATTTCCTTGGGAACAGATATACCAGGCATCAAAGTATTTCTTTTTATTTTTTATTTTTTCATGTGACATTTTCATTGGACACATCAGAGAAAGCAGCAGGCAGGCTGCTTTGGCTTTAATGTTTGAGAAATAGAAGAAATAGATAATTCATCTTCAAGCAGATGTGAGATCAGCATAAATGATGCTGTTTTGGGGAAACCAGTAACATTAACTAATCAAGTGTAGAAATCCCACATTTCTCTTGAACTGCTTTTCTTTGCTGTGTCTCGAGGCTGCCAGCAGCAATCACTTTATAAACCAGAAAACAAAATGGTAATTGAAAATTCACTTAAAAATGCAACTTTCAGAATCAATCCAGGTATACATAACCCAGAAAAAGGAGTTATGCAAACCTGATGGATTATGTTGTAAAGAAGGAGCCGGTGGGTGAGATTAATCAAAGTGGAAAGTGCTGAAGGAGTTTCACTGAATGTTTGAGGAATGAAGAATGGGTATATTAGCGCAAAAAAAAAAAAAATCAAACCCAAAACTGGAGAAGAAACCTAAAAACTTTAAAATGGAAGGAAATGGAGCTGGATGGACTGATGCAACCGCTGAGATCCAGAGCCCCTCCCTCCCAACAGGACCCCGTGACAGCCCCTGGGCTGGCAGGAGGGACCTGCTGAGCTGAGGGACAGGCAGAGGCCGTGAGGACCCAACCACTGGAGGGGGGATATGGTCTCACCTCAGCTCCATAAATATGGAATTTCTTCTGTGAGATGATGGGCAGGAGGCAGAAGACACAAAGGAAGAAACCTTTTGATAATCTGCCAAGTAAAATCAAACCCCACCCAAAATCCACACCAATCCTCCCCTGCCCAACCTTCTCTACTCCATTTCTGCCCTCCAGAAATCAGTGTAAATGATTAAACACACAGATACTTAAACCAGGCCAAAATAAAAGCATGAACTTCCAGTAGCCCGTGGCAGTAGCAGCACTGCCATCAGAGTGTTCCCATTGATGTTGCTTTTGCTTGGAGTTGTCTTTGAAGATGAATCTTTTCATGTTGGGCCTCAAAGGCTGGTTTTAACTCATGTTTAGCTTTGGGAAAGAGAAGTCACATTTGATCTGTGGAGACACCAAGGCTTGAGAGCCTTCCCACAGCAGCTCTCTTGGTGAGGTAACGTGCAGGACAGAGGGTGGAGAGAATAAATTTCTAGTTTTCTAAGGAGGAAAGAGAAGCTTGCAAATATCATCATGTGGAGAGCAAAGGTGGTGACTTTGTGCTATTCTAAAACAGGTTAATGTTTCGAATTATTATGAATGTGAGAAAAATTTCTTGATCTTTACATAAACTGATTTTTTGGTATTTTTTTAAGAGTTAATTCTGAATTTAGATTCCTAATTTAACTTTCTAGGACATATACAAGCCTTGCAATATCTGTTGCATTAAAGAAAGATGAATACCTGTTGTTTCTTCACTGTATTAGTTCAGGAGTTCTGTGGGTGTGGTCCATCTCCCCAGGGATTAACCCTAAAGTGGAATAAATCTCCATTTTCCACCTGAATGCTTAATGTGATATTCCAACTTGATTCTCTTTATTCTTTGTGCTCATGTGTGTGTTGGCTTGAGGGGCAAAGGGCTGGGGGATCAGCACTGCAGGGCTGGGACAGCTGAGCCCACAGTGCAGTCTCATGGCAGGATCATTTTGCTTTCTTTGTTTGATGCAGATATGTTCTATCACCAAGACCCCCTGGTTCTTGAGAACCTCTCCCCCAGATCCTTATCCACCATATGAAAGGAAAACTTATCCATTTAGCTCTGATGTTGGCAAGGTCCCCAAGCAGTGAATTCCCTTGACACACTCTCCAAGTCTAAATGCTAAGTAAGACATCCAACTTGCAGAGTAGATTTTAATTCTATTCATTAATTTGTAAAGCAATTACATGCTCTTGTAAAGTCAGCATGCTTTAAGGAAACATCTAAAACCCCAAATGGATTAATAAAACACCTACAAGGCATGAGCATGTTAAATATCCAGTTTTTAAAACTAACTTTGCAAATGCATAAACATTTTGTTAAATCATGCAGAGCATACAATAAAATGCATATCTTAAACTGATCATCTTTGTAAAGTTTACATAAAGTAAATTAAATGACTTTCTACAAACCCAAAGTGGCTTTGTCAAATGGATTAGTAGACTCAATTCCCTGTTCATTCCACATTTACTGCCATAAATCCGTCAATGGCAGCCTCACTGCACCCGATTTACACGTGACACTGTGCTCTGTTTGTAGATGCTGAGCTCTGTTTTGGATGGGTCAATAGTGGATCAATCCTGATTAACTCTGAACATTTCTTTTATGGATCTAGTGGTAGTTAAGGTGTCATTTTGACTATGCAGCAGGGCAGGGTCATGTCACTGGCAGATAAGTGGCCTGTTTGCTTTCCTCTGTTGCTCCTCTCTGGGATCAGAATATATGGGAGCATTTGCAGGACAAGGCTGCAGGTATTTTAGTTCCTTTACACCTTAATTTCAGCATCTGCTTGTTCATCACTGTGTGACTGCTGTCTAATTGTAACATATATATATATAAAATATCATTAATGAGCAAGACTTACAGAATCACGGGATCATTTAGGTTGGGAAAGTCATCTAAGAATATTAAGTCCAACCTTTAATCAATCACCACCTTGCCAACTAAGATTAAGATTTGATCTGTGGTATATTCATGTGAGCAGTTTTATGGCCTTTGATACAATTATTTATATGAATAAAAACAAGAATATGATGTTTGTGGAATTGAGGTCTGCCCTGCACATTCTCAAAGGGAATATTTGTTGGTTTAAACTCTGGTTTCATCAGAATTGAAAACAAAGAAATCAAGTTCCACAGATCTTAGGAAGTAATTTCTGTAGCCTTACCAGTAATAAAAGCTTATTTCTGAACTGGTATCATCTAGTTTAGGCATAATTAGAACAAAGCACTGCTGTTCTGTAGATGTGGCAGACTTGGCTTTAGCAAGCTGCTGTGCAGAAGGCATTTTGTGCTTCAGTAATTTAAATTCATTTTTCCATTTAGGAAAATTAGCAGGTAATTATGTTTAGTACATTGCAGATGTATAAAATCAACCAGTTTCATGAGAAATCAGTGTGTGTCACAGGCAGCTTTGGCTGCTGGAGCTGAACAAGGAGCTGCTCTCACTGCCCTGGGCTGGGAGGGAGCAGCACCATTACATTCAGGACAGTGTATGGATGGGATGGGAATATTTTCAGGCACAGATTTTCCTGTGCTCTTTTTGCCTGTGCCCAATTTGCCCTCAATTTGTTCTCTAATTTAAGCTGCAGATTTATGTAGTGTATTATGAAATATTGTTCTAGTGCATGTGTGTGTATAAAAGTTGGATATATGGAACAAAGGGTTAGACTATCACTTGTATGCAAGAGGAACACCAGGTACCTGTGCCATAGGTACAGTCAGAGAAATTTGTGAATTAATTTGGTGTATGCAGAGCAATCCAACATAACCTGGAGTTTGAATATGGTGTACAGAAAATAGAACTTTGATGGCAGCACTGGTAACGTCAAGTTGGTCACTAACACATCCACAACGGGTTTTGTGATCAGTATTGGCAGTTTTGCATAGGAAGACTTGCTTGTTTGATGTTTGTTGATGTTATCCATGTTCTTCTGTGACTGGTTGACACCACCTGAGACTTTGGGCAGTTTGTGCAGACTTGAGTTCCCAGTGTAACTAAATTTGTTCCTCAGATTGTTTTCTGTGACTGTGTCTTGCAAAAGTTCACTCATTCATTTGATCCTGTGAGTTGGGATGGTCTCTCTTCACATGCAGAGATCCTGGGAGGGGCAATGCTGCCCCTTCTCCCTCTCTGGGTCTCCATGACCCTTGGAGTGGGTGGCTTTTGCCAGGTGGCATCTGGTGACACCCAGCTGTGTGGGATGTGACAGAACTGCCCCAGCCCTTGTGGGGGATTTCTGTCACCTGGAACCAGCAGAACCCTCCCAACCCACCGGCACAGAGCGTGGCATTCCCAAAGTTAGTAATCCTGGCTCTGCCCCTCCCAGTGCACCTGGGTGAGTAGTGCAGGGTTATTCTGTTGGTCTGTGTCCTTCCTGACTGGGGGGAACAGCCAGGAGTTTTCAATTCTCCTCTTTCCAAAAGTAGCAACTTTGGATCCTGGTGCAATATTGCACATGAATGATTTTATGTTCAGCATTTAATGATAGAAGCCATAGTAATGTGGAATATTGCAACAGATAGATGCAGATGATTATTTAAAATGTTTTTGTAATTAAGTTGCCCAATTCCATTAGCCTGTAAGTGTCTACTATTCAGCATAACTAATAGGAATTTTATGGGGAATCAGTTAGGATGGGAAAGCAAATTCTTTAGCTGTTATGATCTGGA
This sequence comes from Sakesphorus luctuosus, assembly GCA_013396695.1. Lineage (NCBI taxonomy): Eukaryota > Metazoa > Chordata > Aves > Passeriformes > Thamnophilidae > Sakesphorus > Sakesphorus luctuosus. The sequence continues at coordinate 67,834 of VWZD01008879.1, read as the reverse complement.
AAGATAAGAATTCAGGAACAGAAATAAAGTTTCTCATTTCTCCTAGGATTCAAAGAAATTATACATCTGTTTCAGGGAGTAGAGATGAACCATAGCTTTTGATAGAAAAGCTGCTTGGAAAAAAACCAACATTCTAAACCCAAAACTTCAATCAATCAAACTGTATATTAAATATCATGAAATGGCCAAGATGAGCGACAGAAATGAAATACATAATTAGAATATTGGTGGGCTCATGGTAGTGGCTGAGAATAAGCAAACTGCTCACTGAAAGCTTCTCAGTGCTTGGATTAGAGTAATGTATGCCTTGAATTAGACTGATTTGGTAGGGCAGAAATGCAGGCTCCTAAATGCACTTAGAAAATAGGGGGTAGTTTTGTGGAATTACCTAATTGCCCTTTTATTGCTAAGCTGATTTTTTGAAGCTTAGGAGAGAAATGTAAGAGGATTTATAACCATCAAATAGGGCCTGGGATCCTGTCACAGTCAGGGCTTTGTGTGTGAACTGATGGCCATGGCAGGGGAAAGTTGGCCACCTAAAGCCCACATTCCAGCAAGAAAACAATCTGGGATGATATGGTTAAATCCCTTTTTCTGTCAGGTAAATTCTGTGCAAGGTTGTGGAGATATAAAATTCAAACACAGACTGACTTATCATGACAGAATCAGAATTTCTGAGGATTTGAACAGCCTGATTGAGCAAAGAGATTATTTTGAAATTCCTTACTCTTGCACCCACAGGGACTGGATTTTCTCACCCTCAGGGAATATTGCAGATCCCCATACCATAACTTTTCCTGCCTGTTTTATTTGTTGGGATGGTTACTGTCTTTCAGCTGAGATGTGCTGCTGTGAGAGGTTTTATTTCTTTGATTTGGCACTGTAGATCCCCATAATGTTGACTTGCCAAGTTTTGACTTGCTGCCAAGATGCAGAATGCACCAAAAAAAAAAAAAGGAAAAAAAGAAAAAATAAAAGAAGTTTCCTTGAAATAATTAACCTCCTGCTGGCACAAGTTAACCTTTAAATTATCTGGCATTGATTAGGGCTAGTGGTATTGCCTGATGTTACTTCTACTACAAAAAACCCTGCAAGAAAATTGTGTCTTACGTTGTAACTACCTTTGATTTTTCTAACACTAGTGATAATAACAATAACAACACCACTAATAACAGCAATTATAGAACAGCCCAAAATATTTATTTTTGGTGGTGAATGGCACATTCTCATTGTCTGCAGTAGATTTAGTTTCCTCATAGTCCAGATACTTTTTCTTGCTTCCTTTTTACTTTCTTATATATTATTATCCAAGGAACAGCGCCAGGCCCTCGTTTAGACCTTTAGAGATCTTATGACTGAGGACCTGGAATTAATTTAACAGCTGCCTGGTCTGGCCTGTTCTGCTTATATGCAGTACTAAAAGCAAAAAATGTCATAAAAGGGAGGGAATTTTTCTAAAGGTTCTTCAAAATGCCACGAGCAGCAGCCCAGGGAACACGATGTGTAGCTGAAGTTTCGTGTTTGTTTTTAATCTCTGGAGAACTTTAAGAGAAAGGAACATCATTCTCTCTGGGGAAAAAAAGGTTATTCGAGTGAGTGAAGCACTTTAGATATTAACAAACTGATCTGAAGTTTATGTTATGGGTACAAGTAAAGACCTTTTCATTTATTACAATTAAAACCCCTTGCTAGCTGCTCATTTTATACAGCAGTGGATCAGGAGTTTTCTTTTCCTATGACTGATCCAAAGATGACTTTTTCATGCATCCACAGATGCTTTGACCTGGAAAACAGCCAGAGCTGTCCCAAGATGACTCTAATTTTGCCTCATCCTCATGTCATACCTCAAAGTCTGCCCAGGAGCACTGTCAGTCAGTGCCCTCACTCTACTCTGAATACACATGGAGACTGGTGACCTTGAGATTTTCTGGAATCCAGAGAACACATTTAATTCTCACAAACTATATTACAAGTTCATTGGGAGACAGTTCCATTTCTGCTCTTCCTTTTAGTGCTGCCACCCTAAACAGAGTTTTAGGTCCCATGGCTACTCTTAGATTCCTTTGTAAATTTGTCCTGCAAATCCCAGTAGTTCTATCCTTGTACCCTGGGGACGACTTTGGTCTCTGACAGGACATGTCACTGTGCTGGCCTCCTGTATCTAGGTCATTTCCACCAGTTTTGTTATTTTTTTTAATTCATTCTCTTAAATGAGAATAGTAAATGGGGTCCACACCCTCAGAGATAATTCCCACTGAATTTTTGAAGTCTTGGATGTTGAACCCAAGATTCTGGTCATTTAATTTCAGTATTTAGGCTCCTAAAGCATCATGTATCAAAAGCATTTCTTGTGTTCTCATTACATGTGTGTTCCACAGCTTTTGTAATTGGTGACTCCAGGCTTTCCATTGGGAGACTCGGCAGCAAAAGTGAAAAACCACAGAAGGGTTGAAGTTGGAAGGCATGGAAGGCACCTCTGCAGGTCTCCTAAACCTTGTGCAGAGCAGGGGCAGCAGGAGCAGGTTGCTCAGGACTGTCTCCAGTTGGCTTTTGTAAATCCCCACGGATGGACTCTCCACAATTTCTCTGGGCAACCTGTGCCAGTGTTCACCGCTGCACCAGTGAAATGTGTTCTGCAGTGTTTAAGTGGAATTTCCTGCCTTTCAGATTGTTGCCTCTTGTTCTATCTGGCTCTATCTTCTCTGCTCCCTCCGAGAGATAAAACACACCCAGAACCACCTCTTCTCCAGGCTGAATAGTCCCAACTCTCTCAGCCTCTCCTCCTATCTCAGGTTCTCTGATCCCTTCAGCACATTCATGGCCCTTTCCTAGACTTGCTCCAGTCTCCCAGTGCCTCTCATTGGACACAATACATGTGAATGCAGACACCAATGGGAAATACACTTTATCAATAAACCCCTGTGTTTCTCTACTCTGTTAAATGCCATAGCAGTGCTTGGCCTAAACATGTGTGAGTTTGCCCACAGACTTCAGCAAGGTACATTTTTTGTGTGTTTTTCCCCATCCTTCCTTTTGCATTTCACACAGTAGCACCTGGCACTGTCTGCTTCCCAGACCCCCCAGGAGGAATTGTGACTGCTTATTCCTTTCTGCCAGGCATCTTTACTGAGAATATTATTGCTTTCCCCTCCTTTCCTTCTCTGCCCTTTAAACTTTCCAGGTTACTCCCAGTTTCTGTATTCCCCTATTTCATTTTACTGGCTACTGCCATTATTAATGTAGTGTTTGTGCTAAGGAGATCACCCACGGGGTTTTTTTGTTACAAAAATTCCCTTTTCCAAAAGTTTAGGTCTTTCCCTTGCCCAATTTTATTTTTCCTCATTACTTTTTGTGTCTCTGCTCTTAAGAATTTTGTTCTGAAGTTGGGAGGAAAATTGAAGTGTTTGAATGCAATGTGGAGAAGTTAAGCTTTGGATGGGGTTTTATTTGAGGAAGCAGAGAGAGAGTAAGAGAGTACTGTCTGAAAGGTGAGGAGGAGATGAAGTCACACGTGGAATACAAGTGCTTTTCAGAGGTTTTTCATACTTTGACCATATCTCACTTGCCTACAATGCCTAGTATGGAGCTCAGTGTTAGCAGTGCCGTGAATGGATGCCAACAGGCCAGCAATTTGATGTTGGCTTACACATCAGAATTTGTTTTATTGGGAGAAGCTCTTATGAAAGCTCAAGATGGGTGAGCAGCTCTCAGAAAGACTATAAATGCCTTATTGCTGACAACCAGCAAGGGAAGCTGGAGCAATTCATAGAGCCCTCCTTTCCACCCACTCCCTTCATTCCTTCCCAAGGCCAAACAAAAACTCACAAGAAAATACACCAAAACCATCCTTTAGCAGGAAGGAAACACATGAGACATTAAGGCTTGGAAAGGAATCAACCACATGACTCCCAGAGCTATTTCTAGGATGAGAGACTTTATATCCCTTAAAATTCACATTGAACTACTGCATTTAGCATCAGGAATAAAAAGTACTGAGATGTTCAGGAGCAGATCTTCCCAGATTTCCCTTTGCAGAGCCTGGAGAGGAGCCACAGTCCCTCAAAGGCTGCAGGACTGTGTGTGTTCAGCCAAGCCAGCTGGGCTGGGACAGGATCACCCCCCAATTCCTGAATCATTTGACTTCAGTTTACCAAAGAAATGCAAGTCAGCAGCTTGAGATGAAAGTTTTCATTAATTACTGCAAGGTAATTAATGTGCAAAAATGGATCCTGTGCCATCTGTCTGGTTTGTCAGTGTGGGCAGGGGAAGGGAGGCAGCTCCTGGGGCAGGGCAGAACCTCAAGCTGAGGTCAACAGGACCTTCTCAGAGCAGTGCAAGCTCTTAACTCTCAGTTATTTGGTTTTAAGAATTAATTATTTGCTTTTATGTTTTTATTTTTCTTTCTTTTTGGTTGGTTCCTTGCTGGGTTGCTTTTGGCTTTGCTTATTTGTTTGTGTGAATTTTAGTCTTTCTTATTTGAGGATAAAGAGATGAAAGATTTTTTCAAAATATATGAAAAATTTAGTGGGAACCCACAGCTAATTTTGTTATATTTCCTTTTCCTTGGGAGCAGTATAGGGACAATAGGGCAGACCTGGCTGTGCAGAGAAAATCCTAAAAATGCAGCAAATAACTTATATGTTGAGAAATGTGAAACCAAAATCCTTTTGCACCTTCAAATTTGGAAATAAAAATTGAGAATTGTCAATATTAAAATTTTTCAGTAGGAAATACCTCTTAAAACATTGTTTTCTCAAATTATATTTGTTAATGTAAAACTGTTGATGAGACATAGAAGGAACCTTGGAATCTTCTGAGCACTGAACTTTCGTCTCCTGTTTCCTGAAGCACCTTCATCATAGTGCAATGACTTTATTTTTCTTAATGTTCTTTTTTCAACAAGTGATTTTTCAGGGACTTGCTGCTTCCCATAAAACATTCCTTTCTGAGAGAAGGTAAAGGTAATCCTCGGTGGTTACAGTGGGCAGTAATTGTGATAAGAAGGGGCTGGTTTTGATGTAAGTAATGAGGAAGAGTAAGAGCTGGTCTGAAATTATTAGATTAGATATAAGGAAGAAATAATTTTTTTTGCAGTGAGGGTGGTGAGACCCTGGCACAGGTTGCCCAGGGAGGTGGTAGATCCCCCATTCCTGGGAACATTCAAGGCCAGGTTGGACAGGGCTTGGAGCCACCTGGTACAGTGCAAGGTGTCCCTGCCCATGGCAGGGCGTGGGACTGGATGGACTTTATAGGTCTCTTCCAACCCAAACTATTCTCTGAGTCTGTGAATAGCTGATGAGTCATTTGCTCAAGTGTTGTTAAACTGGGGGGAAACCCCCCACCTGTTGGAAATGCCTGTTGGAAATGTAGAGCATATCCATTTGCCTGGAATGCCTTGTGTGGGAATGCAGAGGCACAGAGGCAAGGGGAGGGTTAACCTGCTGTAGGAGAGGGTCCAGGATGGGTTGGGAACAGAGAGGAAGGAACACCCTGGGCAGGCTCCCCCTGGCACAACTCCTTTGGAGCTGGAAGTGCAGGATAGTATTTACAGCTCCTCCAGCTCAATTCACCGTTCTTGTGTTCAGTGCATGTTTACAAGGCACTGTGGAGATGAAAACTATTAGGAAAGTGCCTTGTTTCATGATTAATTGCCATGATTAATTGCAGAGCTCAGTTGTGTTCATGGAGCACATCCTGTTTGGAATGGAGACTGGGGGGGCTGGCAGTGAGGGCTGTGCTGCTGCAATGAGGGTGACCAACCACTGCAGAGAACCAATTACTGGGTGTGAAGTGCTGGGAAAAGGCAAGTGTAAATTGCTGTTCTGTCACATGATTGCTATTATTTTAGTTTATTTATCAAGCAAGAGACGTTCTGGAATTTATGGTGCAGATCCTTCATTCTCCTAACAGGTTTCATTGCCATGATTTCACTTGTGTTAGACTGAGTTACACCAACTGAACTCCATGTGCTATTTGCAGGAAATTGCTCTCTGCCCCTCTAGTATCTACCCCTTATCAAACTCTAACACCTGGCTACAGAAAAGGGAAAAGAATTTTTTGTTTTTACATCTCACTTATCCATTTTGATGGAGGGAACACTCATTGTAAAAGCCCCTAGGGGTAATTTGGCAATGGTCTAAGAGCAGTTAGAGCAGTGAGGTTAGTGGATGGTATTTGATGCTGTATGTTGTGTTTCCAAACATGTACACAACATACACAGATGAGATTAGCTCAGGTGGTTAAAATGTTGTTATAGTGCCAAGGACATGGGTTCAATCCCCTGTGTGGGCCATTGACTTCAGAGTTGGACTCGATGATCCTTGTGGGTCCCTTCCAGCTCAGAATAGTCTGGGATTCCGTGTAATAAACTTATTTTGTAGGAGCAGATACAGAAACTACTTCATGTAATTATTGCGGGATGAATTAATACTTGAACGGTGTTTGAGCTACACGATATTTATTAATATAAAGGCACACAAAGTTAATTAGAGTTCATTTTAAATGTTAAAACTGAATTTTTCTATTAAGTTATAAAAAGTTGCACAGTTCAGGAGGTGAAGAACAGTGATCCTCAGGTGGGCATGTGGAAAGGGCATGTCAGCCCATCCTGAAAGACACTGGTGCTCCCTTGGTTTCGAGTAGGTTGGCACTGAGCCTTCGTCACAGAAGGGCTGCATCAAGTGGCACTGCTCTTTATTTTCCCCTGCAAATCCAGCATTCTATTTATTACAGCTAGATAAGCAGCAAAATGACCACTTGGCTACTTAAGAATTCCTAAATCATTTAAGAGCTATCTGGTGCTGTTAAGCATATGCTTTAAAAATGTGGTTAGTTTGAATTATTGTTCTCTTTCCATCTTGAAGGTGACAGATGAAGATTTGACTTTCTGATTGTATAATGGTTTACAAACTGAGTATATCCAGAAGGAAAATCAAAATACAAATGTGTGGTACTGAACTTTACTCCTTAACTTCACATTGTAAATTCAAATAGAAAACTATTGAAGACTTTATTTAAGCATGTAAAAAAAATTTAATATTTAGAAGCCTTTTGCTGAAGTCGTGTCCATTCCTGAGTCAGGTTCCATGTCAGGAAAATATTTCTGAATTCTAGTAGAGAATATAAATTAGTAATTTGCATATTTTAATCATAACTTTAGAAATGAATGAATGTTGCTACCACAGGTTGCATGGTTTGTTTGGGTTCTTATAATAATAATAATAATAATCATCTTCATTGAGCAGAAACAATTTAGTCAAGTGAACAATCTCTGGGAGTGACTGTAGCAAGAAAGTGGAAATACTTAATTTTCCTTTTGGTTATTTTTTGTGTTTCTTTTCTTTTGACATTTATTTTGTTTTCATAAATTATAGAATAACCTGAAACAGTCACAGAACTCATTTATTAGGCTTGGGTTTAATACTAAACTGCAAACAAAACAAGTTTTGTCACTTTGCTCCAATTTTGGCTGTGAAGACAAACTCAGATCAGGAGCACAGTTGTCAAAGCACAGCCAAGAACTGGAAAGTCCTGAAGTTTATGGTTTCAGCAAAAGTTGTAAAAGCATGAGAATAACCCTTTCAGTGTCTTCTGGCAGGTTTGCTTTGCCACTTTCCTGAGAGATTGATGATGGTGCTGGATGGGCAAGTGAGGAAGGAGGTTTGTCTCCACCTCCCCTCCCTCTCAGCCCTTGGAGCTGAGATATTGAGTGAAGGACATGGGACATGGATGCAGAGAGAAAGGGTGGCTGGACCAAAACCATGCAGGACAGTGTAGAGAAAAGGGTGAGAACAGTTTGCTAACACTGTGCAATATTGGAATCTGGCAACTGTATTATCACACTCTGTCAGATATCCCCATGTTAAACTTCCATGTAAGAAATTTTGGAATCTCAGAAAACATTGTGATCACCTTGGTGATCTCGGAGGTCTTTTCCAACCCAATCGATTCTATGATTCTATCTTTTTTCTTCTTTTTTTTTTTTAATGATTGCTTGATACATGTTTTCTTCTAGGCTGATTTTAGCTGTCACAAGATATTCTGAAAGTGCAAAGCAACTTATTCATAATCAGTTAACTCTGAAGCATTTGGGTTGAGAGGTTCAAGCAGGGCTGCCTTTGGCCAACCACTGAAAGCAGTGGTGCAATCCCTCTTTGGGATCTTTTCATGTGCAACTGGAAGGATGAACTACATTGACATGTTCTCAAATTATGGATCTGCAACTGAGAAGTGGGAAAAAACAAACACACACTCCATCCTTGGAGATAGGAAAAGTCATCTATCTGCTCAAATGCCTCCAGGTGGTCATTTCTGGGCAGGGTGGTTTGGTGGGATTGGCCTCTGCAGGTCCCTCCAAAATTCCATGAGGATGGTCTTGGTGCTGGGTAGAGCTGCAGAGAGCTGAGTCTCCATAACCGAAATCTGCTTTAACCTAAGTAAACACCTATTCCAACACCTTCTCCTTACTTACTGTTCTTGTGCAAATGCAAATTGGACTTAAGAAATGCAAATAGTTGCTGTAATGTCACATCCTAATGGTGAGTACTCAGCATAATTATTTAGTTACATTTATAGAAATGGATCTGGAAAAATTAAATTGCCCAAGAGCTTTCAAGCAGAGAGATGGTTTTTAACCTGAGGTCGACTGGAAATGGAGAATTTGATAATTGCAACTTTTCAAAATCTATTAATTGGAGTAAATACGAATGCAGTTTCCTTCAAGGTTTTTAATAACAGCTTGTATTTTTTTCAGCATTGAGCATGACTGAGTATTTTTGCTTGTTTCTTAGTACTAATTTCTCAAAACATGTTCTAATTCCTAAATTTCCTACTCCTTTGTCAGGTTTAATGGCCATTATTCTTAGAGGTGGTTTGAAATGCCGCTTGTAGAGTTGATTATCATCTTATCTATATTTTCTAGGTTTGCTCTTTATGATATCTCTTGTGAAGGTGCAGATAAGCTTTTTTCAAGACTTGAAAGAAACATTGTCAGCAGCTCCTTAGCAGCAGCTTCTGCTGTCCCTGCAGGGCTGCCCTTGGGATGGGAAACAGGAAAACCACTTGGCTTGCACTTATATTTACCACTGCCTGAATGAAGTGTTTTGTAAAGGTACTCCCAATCTGGAGCATTTTGACATTCACTTATAAGTCTTCGTGCTTTCATTTCCAATATATGCTTTTAAGAAGTTGTTAAAACATCTCAAAAGATTAATAGTAGATAATTCAGTTGAACTGATGCAATCTGTAAGGATGCACATGGCCACAGTGTGATCATGTAGGGGAAAAAAATCACTTCATTGAGCTGACATCATAAATCTTGGGACTTTAAGTGCTTATTTCATGCCACTCACTCTCAGCAGACAGGTTGGCCTCACTAGTAAATTTAAACCTGGTTTGTGCCTGAGGGGATATTGTTACAGTTTGGGCTCTGTCTGGTGTGTGTGAAATGACTGAATGGGTCTCAGTAGAACTCCTCACTAGCAAATATTATTAAAAGAGCTATTAAAATACTTTAATTGCTATTAATTTTTTTACAATTAAAAAATTTTATTACCATTAAAATGCTATCAAAATAATTTAAAAAAATACTCAGTTCACAGTAACTGTGTCTTGTTGATTGTCTTAATAAAACAGAAAACATGAAGAATTGACTGTCCTTTCCACCTCTAAAATATTACTTTTAAAAGGAATCTAAAGCAGTCAGGGAAAACTTGTTCTGCATTGACCAAGGGAGGGGGCAGTGACTTGCTCCAAACTTCTTTTGAGAATCCTCACTTGAAGAGTTCCCAAGAGGAAGCACAAGCACTGCAAGGCAATATTTCTGCTGAGCATTTCTATTGCTACTCAACCCCAAATTCTCATTTGCAGACACCACTCATGTCCCAAACTGCCCCTAAAGTGAAGGGCAAGCTCCCTTTATGCCACACTCCAGATGATCCTGGTGGAGCCCAGCAGAGCTCCCTTCTCGTCTCCCCATGAAAGTGAAGGGCCAGAGATGGGGGAAATGTGGACAATATTTGGATCTTGCCCAATGTTTCTGTTGCTGGTTACCTGTTCCTTCTGCTGAAGGAACGTGAGTGTGGGAAAGACAAAGACAGAGGTGACCTCAGAAACCTGCACTCTACAAAAGGGCCATTGCTATAATGAGATGAATTTCCTCCCTTTCTTTTAGGTTTCATGGCAGTATTTTCTGACTTGATGGCTTATAGTCTATTTGTTATCTACCTGCATGTGATAAATGTGCTTAATCTCTTTTGGATTCCTACATTAAACCTTATTGGCTTTATCACTGAAATTTATGTTTGTTTGCTAGGGTGAGAGAATTGGTATTAACTATATGAATTGGTTTTGAGATTGGTGGTTTTGCTCTTTGCTAATAAAAATCGTGAAATGGTATTTTTTTAGAGATCTTTATAGCCCTCAGGGGTTTCATTTTTCTTAGTAATCTTTATTACTTCAGCAGAACTGCTGTCGAGTCTCAATTTTGTTTTCAAGAGCATAGTCCTATTCACTGGACTCCTATTTTGGAAGAAATTGCATTACCATTATTTCTTTGAGAGCTAAAAAACTAATAGTTGCCTTTTAAGTTTTAATCACGCTTTTCAATGTGGCACAAACTGCTAAATTAATTGACTTTGTTTTTAAGATGCCTGACAAATCACTGAAGGGAACAATTGCCAAGTGAAATTGTCTTACAAAGCCTTCCAAGGAACTGCCCTTGCAGAAAGTTTGCAATTCTCTCTTTTTCCCTTTTTTGTTTTCTTTTGTTTTCTTTTTTTTCCTTTTTCTTTTCCTTTTTTTTTTTTTTAAATTTGGATGAACACATCACATTATTTTCAAATTCTTCTGGAACAGCAAAGCTGTTTTTGGTCATAGAAGTTGTACATTGATGGAAGTCCCTTCTGATTGGTATTTCTAGGGCTGTATAAAATAATATAAAAACTCCTGGTGCTTCTTCAAGGTTCATAAAATAATATAAAAACTCCTGGTGCTTCTTCAAGGTTCTTAAAATAATATAAAAACTCCTGGTTCCTATTCAAGGTTCCCTAATCCAACATGTTTTCATGAAAGAGTTGCAATGTTGTAGATGTTTTCTGCAGGACTGGATTCTGAGAGCAGAGAGAGCAGAGTGGGAAAAGGGGGGAAGAGAGAGATATATCTTTTTTAAACTGAAATGCTTTCAAAGTAATTAACATAAGCCCTCTTAAACCCACTTTCTGTCCATTTTGTCCCATCTACATATATAGTTGTTCAAGAAAAGTCGATGTTGTCTTTAGAAGGAGGAAGTCATCTAGGATTGTTTTCTTCCATGTGTCTGTAAGTGTCAGGGAAATCTGACCTTCAAAGATGTGCAAGCAAAATACAACTGTAACACAGAGCTGAAGTGCTCTCCTTGACCTGTGTAAAAAGCACTGGATTTTTTTTTTTTTATTGGGGAAGGAGACTGATTTCAGTTCACCTTCCCTACTCCCCCATCTGTATCAGCTGCACGTCAAACAATGATAAAGAGAACACACAGAGAGTGCTGATTTCTGTCAGGTTGTTGTGAGTTGCATAAAAGCTGGAGATTTGACAGATGTTAAATACAACTTGATTTTCTTTTTCTCTCGAGAAATCACAGTTTGGAAATTCCACTGCTTTTCAATGCTGCAAAAAGCTAAGTAAGAACTTTGCCCCAAAGCTTTACTATCCAGTCCATTAGAAAATGCTACAATTTTTTCCTACCAGCATCACAATTTTGTTTCAGTAAATAGCCACCCACATTTTTGACTAGTACCTGTCACATTTGCAGAGAGTCATTGCAGACCTTTGAAAGCTCTCCTGACACCCATCAGGGAAGAATAAGGTGCTGAAAAACAGAGCTTTAGAGAGGACTGTAAGTCTGTAAAATAGGGCAATTATTGATAGTGGTCTACTGTAGACAAACAAAAATTGCTGTTTGCAGTCACACTTGAATAAGTAGCACCCATTTTATACAAGTGCTTTGCTTCTTACAGATGAACCTTCTAGTTAGGTCAGGCACTGGGCAATGTGCTCTAATCCATGGATATACATCCAAAATCTGCCACCTAATTCAGAAGGACTGTCAAGCTTAGCATCAAAAACTAGATCTCAGAGATTTTGCCCGTGAGATTGATCAAGAAACCCCTACAATGGCAGAGGAGATGGGCAAGGACAATGTGTCCAGACCTCAGAATCTCATGCAGGATGTGACTGGCCATGGCTGTTGCAAAGAAACCCAACTTTATCTTGACACAAAGGGAACCAGAGGAGGCCTTTGAAAGAAACAACCACATCAGTTGAGTGGATGGACTGGAGGTGTAAATGTACATGTGGCTCTGTCCAACAGGGTATATAAAAACTAAACAAATGAATTTTGAAGGGAGGAATGTGACTGAGCTGGTTTAACCCACGTGTTCCTTCCTGGGACCCTCCCTGCTGTGATGGTGAGTGTATTACAGACTGGTAATAGGGCTCACACCACTATTGGGATTGAACTGCATATTGTAATTCCCATATTTTGCTAACTCACACTTGGGGGGGATTTTCAGTACATTGCAGTGCCACTCTGCTAAATCAAAAATCCCATGGAACAGCAAATAACTAAATTTGATATTAAGCACTACACCCTCCACGTATAGAGTATGTAGAAGAGCCAGGTCAGAAAGAAATATTGAACTTTGTCATCTTCGACGAAAACCACAGCTCCAGACTTAATAGCTTATGTTTAAAGACAAATTTGTACTACAAAGTAATTCTTACCCCAGTTTTCCAAACTATGAGAAGTCTAGAGGTGAATTTCTTGACTCAAAGCCACGTACCCCAAGTGCTCCTCCGTCCACCTGTGTCCAGACTAAATTACCAAATGAAGCAGCCGAAGGGACAAGCAAACCTTGGCAGATGTGTTGTCAGAGGGGAGATTATCCAGCCTGGGGCACTCCAGCTGAATAGCAGGAGTTCAGTGTGGATCCCCTGCTGCTCATGGCATTTGTTTGATGTGGAGACTGAGTGGGATTAGAAGATGCAGCCTAATCTGAAATTGCAGCAGAGGGAGGAGGGAATGCAGTGGCCAAAGTACCACAGGCAGTATCTGTTGCTCTCAGCCCACCTGGGTGGCACCAACTGGATGGACACTTTGAGTGATCTTTTGGTTCATGCTTCCCTCATTCATGAACAAATTGGTCCCTTTTGGCAGTCCATAAACTCCCTTAATATAAACTTCTCTTCATGAAAGAAGAACCAAGAGTCTTGGTCTTTTCCAGCCTAAATGCTTCTATGATTCTGTGAGTTCAGTGTTACCCACTAGATGTGCACACTTTTCAGTGTTGTGTTCTTAAATTAAAATTACTTCTTCCCTGATCAAAAAAACCCCAAACCAAACAAAAAAAAAACACACCAAAAAAACAACAACCAGAAACCCAAAAAACCCACCAAAGCAAAAAGCCACCAAAGCAAAAAACCACCAAACCAAACATACTTCAACCAAGTTACCTTGTGCATTTGAATTCAATAGAGACTGGTATAGCTTTAAATATATACATGTATGTATAGAAATATGTTTTAGGGATATGTATATTACTGATGTGCTACTTCTCTGAAAATAAATCACTTAACAGACCTCTGGTCCATTGGCTAATGCCATGTCTGTACCATGGTATGAAACTCAAGGGAATGAAGAGATTTTGTACAGTGATGTGAACTCACTTTGGGAGGCTTTGTAATAGAACCTGATCCAGAGTCCACTGTATTGTCGAAGGATGTCACCTCCCTTTAAGTGACCTCTGGATAAATGTTTCAAAGTTCACACAAACTGCTCAGATTTGTTCTTGCCTGGAGGATGAAGTGAATTAGATTGGGACAAATGGGATTACCTACAGCCCTTTCTCTGTGTGTCTCTAGGTGTGAAAAAACCTGTCTGGTACTTTCAGCTTTGCTATCAGGAGCACTTGGTTGGAAGAGCTTTTGCCCTTTCAGAGAGGTAGAACTGACATCTGAGGAGAGGAGGAATTTTGCTTCCAAACATCTGGTCCTGATGATGTTGTATGTCTGCAAAGCTGCATGTTGATCAAGCCCTGAGCAGCTGGCAGAGCAATGTTATAAAATGCTGCTCAGTCTGTCAAACTGGATCTGGCACTGGGAACTGACTCGTTTGTGGTGCTTGAAAAAGTTGCTTATAAACAACAAGACTGATTTAAACAGATCTGGCATTTAAAAGTATCGGTGTTAAATCCTCATTCATTTGTATGCTTGTGGTTTTTGTTGAGAGACAAGAACAGAATAACCTCTCTGATGTTAATAATGTTTCCAAGTCATCTCTAGAAATTTTGAACTGTGATTTTGCTCCTTTAATTATTGTTATAGCCACAACCATCTTATTTAAACACAATACAGTACAGAGAATTTGAATTATATAGTAAATTTTCCTTCAAGTTCAGTGATATAATGTACAGGATGGAAAAGACTTTTAAGACATGTTTTTCAGGAAAACAGTTGGAACAAGCTGGTTGATTCTCTCCACAAACGAGGAGAAATTTAACATTGTACATTGTTACTGTCAGATTTGGCAAAATAAAAAAAAAGGTGGTGGTGTTTCACTCAGACCACAGGAGTGTTTGAAAGCAGAAAAGCCATATGAAAGTATTCTCTGAGGAGGGAAAGGGAGATGCTGGAAAGGCTGCTGAAGAAAGAGGTTTATTCTGCACTCTCTTCTTTGGAAGCACAAAAATTTCACTGTCCACAAACTCTGGGAATTACCCCAATAAAACTATGCCAATTTACCTGGACCGACAATCTGAGCTGATGAGATTTGCTTTGCCTTTCCTTGTTGGGTGGTCCTGGGCAGGGTGGGAAAGCCCTTGTGTGCTCAGTGTCAGACAGGACACCCTCCTGCCCATGGGTTCCTGCTCCCCCAGCCACCCTGCAGTCCCATTCCTGCTTCCTGGGGTTTTATCGTTAAACCTGGATGCACAAGCTGCCAGCCTTCTGTCTGGGTGCTTTTCCAAGCAGGAGGGATCAGTTTAGAGCTGCATCTGCTTAGAAGTGTGGGGTTTTACTTGGTGTCACCTCCATAAAGCAGTCTGTGCCTAATAGGAGGGGATCTCCTGTTGTTTGGTCACTTGTTACAGTGGTTAATGAATGTCATTATTAAAAATAGCCACAGTATATATTCCATGCAACTCCCAGGCATCAAGTCTTGCTTTGGATTTGAATTGGGGGAGGTTTAGGATAAGTATCAGGTAAAAGTTCTTCCCTCAGAGGGTGGTGGGCACTGACCAGTCTCCCCAGGGCAGTGGGCATGGCCCCAAGGCTGCCAGAGCTCCAGGAGTGTCTGGACAACACTCTGGGACAGAGTGGGATTATTGGGATGTCTGTGTAGGACTAAGAGTTGGACTCAATGATCCTGGTTGGTATCTTCCAGCTCAGCACATTCTATGATTGTCTGTTACTTATTGAAACCTTGACTGGGAATTTCTATAAGAAGGTACTTTGTCACCGTGGCAAAATTACTCTTGATTTAT
This sequence comes from Sakesphorus luctuosus, assembly GCA_013396695.1. NCBI lineage: Eukaryota > Metazoa > Chordata > Aves > Passeriformes > Thamnophilidae > Sakesphorus > Sakesphorus luctuosus. The sequence goes on along the minus strand of VWZD01008879.1, from coordinate 52,316 downwards.
CCTGGTATAAATGACACAAATGTTCCAACCTGCAGTGCAGTCATTAGTTTTAGAGCTATCAGTACAGAATGTAGCCAGAAATTTAGTTTTGGACATATTTAATGGAATTACACATGCTAAAAACAGAAATGTGTGGGCTCAGCTCAGTCATGTTCCAAAACACAGCCATGTGTTCCAGGTACTGACTAACTCAGGGGCACAGTGTTGTTTGTACATTGGGTTTGGCATTTTCCCACTTTCACCGTATCAGACTGCATTGATTATATAAGAATAATAAAAAAAAAAGCAATTCCATATCCTTTGAGGGCCATGATATTAATAGCTAGTATTGATTTCATTCCATGTGATTTTGGAATTGTAGTTCAGCTCTGTGCATGGTGTTGACATGAAAACAAATAAGTTAATATAGAAATTCATGAATTTGTTGTCATATATCCCCAATCTGGTGCTAGTAAGGAATATTAGACTTAAATATAGAGCTTTCAGCTGAGTAGAAATATCCATTTTGAACAAAAAAAGAAGTTGTATTGTATTTTAGATCTGTTACAACTCTTGTCGCAAAATAAAGAGCAGTGAATTAGACCATTTGTTTTATTTTGGTGGAAAACCCAGAAGGGCTATTGGAAATTTTGGAGTCAGCCATCCATGCTCTTTCTCATTCCCTTGTAAGTTCTAAAAAAAATCTATCCAACAGCTGGTGTACCTGTTTTGTCTTCTTTCTGTCATTGGAGGCTGATGCAAAGTCCTTTCTTGTGACTCTTTTTCTGGAATATAACTGAATTTCAGATTATTAGTTTTTGTATTCAGACTGTCAACTGCTGTAGTCAGTGTGAAGACTGAAGCTGAATACAGATAAACAGGTTGTGAATTTTGCCTGTATAGAGTTTATCTAATTTTCATAGAATTGCATTTACCTGTGGATTTTTTTGCACAAATCCTCTCCTGAGATTGCATCCTATGATACCTTAAATAGACAAACCCAGAATTCTGAATTAAGCTTCAGGAGATAGTTTAAAACTCAGCCTTTTAGAAATCAGAACTCCTGACCTTGAAGCTGTCTGAAATCTGTCAGGTTTGTTTTGAATGCCAGAGCACCACAGAATGCAGACATGACTCAGTCTCATCTTTGGGCGAGTTGCTTACGAGTTGGTGCATCCAGCAAGGAACAAACCCCCCAACTCCAAGCCCTGCAGGAGAAGAGCTGGCTCTGCCTCTGCTCCCCAGGACAGTGTCTGCCTGCACACAGTTCCTACTGCTTGAAGTGACTGATCACAAGGTTGTCTTAAAAGCGATAATTTATTTGGAAGAAAGCTGACCTTTGCCTCCTCGGGCAGATGAAAGGAAGCAGAATGAGAGCCCTGAGCTGGATTCTCAGTGAGAACATTTATAGGAGGGCATGTGTGAGGTGTAGGCAGTGAGGCTTCAACCTTTAGGCTGACACTGAGATGTTACAGCTCTTTTATTTTATAAAACATGAGTTGTCCAGTACTTGTCAGTGCAGCTTGGAACACCTGCATGAGAGTTGTGGTGAAATGATCTTGTCCTGGGGAGCAAAAGCACATCTTGGCACTAGGGAAGAATCAGAGCAGTGTGTCCCTGTCCTCACCCATGGACAGCAGAGCCCCACGCTGTGGCAGGTGGAAATAGAGGCTCCCTCATGTGAGCTGTTGGCAAGAATAAAAATTTGTGCTGTTTTTCTGTGCCTGGTTTAGTAATAGTGCAATTCTACACTTCTTTTTCTTGATTTGCCTACTATTTTTCAGGCAAATGTGCAGGTCTGTGATTGTGTGCTGTCCATACAAACAGCTCCATATTCACTCAGGCTGGAGTTCAAACCCGCACTTTTAGGCTGTCCCAGTAGTTAAGGACATGTTACAGCCCATGGACAAGCTCAGCAACTGCAATTCCTGGTTTCTTTTGCATCCCTGCACTCCTAACAACTGAATTTGGTCTTCACAACCTATAACCAATTAGCTGGTCTTTTAAATACCTTTCAAATGTCTTTAATTCTCTTTCTCCATTTTATGCTGTTTGCCAGCACCTCAGCATTTCCACTGGTTAAAATAAGGAACCACAACAATCACCTCTTCGTTTTCCTTGTTACTTGCAAGAATAGGACATAAGAGGTGGTTTTACATGCCTGAGTCTGTAAGCAAAATTGTAAGAAAAAGGGTTTGCTACAAATAAAACAAAAGAAGGGGTTTGTTACTGAAAGCCTTTTGTGGAAGGGAGGTGTCTGGAGAGGAACCTGGGGGATACTCTCTGTTTAAGGCCACACAGTTCTCTCTACTTCTTTCAATAATTACTCAGTTTAGAAGCTTATTATTTTTGACCATATGGTCTAGGAAACAACTCGAATGATGAAAAACCTGGGGCCAACCTCATTTCACCAGGAGGTTCTGTTGTTGTGTGAAGACTTTGGCTTTTTGTGCAAAACTTGTCCTTAATGACTAATTATGTTCTTGCTGCCTCTGATGTCACTGCTCTCTTTGTTGATGTCAAAGTATTTCCTGCAAATGACTTACTGTCCTAATCATCATTGCCATATTATTTTTGTCTTCTCTTTTTTTAAAAAAATTCTGACTTAGTATTCAGATAATTGGGCTGTGGATAAGTGTCTGCTGTAAAAAAAGGGACTAAAATTAATCCTGTCTGACACCTGCATATTATATGCAAATAACTCCTGCATTTACATACCAACCTGGGCCTTCATTTGCTTGTTGGAGACTTGATTAGCAGAAGTGGCTGAAATCACAGTTCCTCAAAATGGAAAATGATGCCAGGTCTGAGGTCAATAAAATTCCGTTCTAAACCAAACAAGGCAGTCAGAAAAATCTAAACCACTTCAATAAATGGACTAAGAGAAATACACCATTTGAAGCATCTGAACAGAGGAAATATGTCAAAATGTGGCTTAAACCTGTATTTAGACAGGTAGGTAGAAGGTGTGATTGATTTATATATGAATATTTTAAGTCNCTCTCCCCACAGCACTTGTGCTCCACTCCCTTCTCCAGCCTCGTTGCTCTTCTCTGGCCCCGCTCCAGCCCCTCAATCTCTTTCCTGAACTGAGGGGCCCAGAACTGAACACAACACTCAAGGTGTGGCCTCACCAACGCAGAGTACAGGGGAAGGATAAAATCAGGAGAAATATCAGCTGCTCATTTGATTTAAGCAGAAAGTGGCCATGAGTTTTATGAGTATGAATATACATTCAATAGAAAATGGATACTTAATAATAACTCTAAAGAGTGTTGGGTTTTATTTGTTTGTTTTTAATAACTGGAAAGCCTGTCCTTGGTCTGTGAAAGGAGGAAGACTCGTGTGTTCCAGAGAACATGAACATACCAAGCGCCACAGAATTTGCCCCACTCTACCACTGCTCTTTCTACAGTGGGATTTTTATCGTCATCTCTGTGCAGAAAAATCATCAGTTACTCAAGCAAAGACCCCCCAGAAAAGTTAAACCTGCAAAAATCTGTGCAGAGTGATTTTTGTTTCACTGTGCTTAAGATTTCCTTGGTGTGTTGTGCTGGGATGACTCCTGGGTTTTTCTTGCAGGGAGAGTAATTACTGTCATTCTGCCTGGAGCTGCTGCTCTTGATACATCACTTCAGTGGATAAATTAACAAGTTGTGTTGTAATGGACATTTCTTTTTGAAAAATAATTTGAGCTCAGCCTAAGATTTAATGAACCATGTGCCAGAACTGCATGTTTATTTTTCTGTTCCTTTTTTCATCCTACTCATACTGAGGAAATTGTATTTCAAAAATTGAATTTTTAAGTAATATTTAGCAGTATTTACTGCTGTGAAATACTCTGTGATTTTTAGAGCTTAATTAATCTCCTTCAAACCAGATTTTTAAAATACTTGGTTTAGACTACTCACATCTTCATCTGTCTCTATTCTTTTTTTTTTTTTTTTAATTGGGGTTACCTGCACTGGGGCAGAATTTCTGAAACTTCTTCAGTCAATGTATTTAAGGAAAAAGGAGGTCTGGGGCATGAAGGTATCAGCGCACAAAGATCTGTGGGACACCCAAGCTGTGCATTGAACTCATGAAAGTGAAAACATAGAACTTTATTTTCCTCTTCCTGTGCTGTCTCAGCCTCTGACTTTTAGCCCTTTGGAGCAAAGGCACATGGGGATGAAAACTGGAATCCTTTATTGAACACTCGACACTCAGTTTAAGGGCTTTGGGGCAGCACATGCTGATAGGGAGGAAGAGTTCTGGTAATCCAGGGAGGGCTTCTTTTAATTAGGGAATTACACAATTCTTGCTAAGTTACCAACGTGTGTGTTTGCTACAAAAGCTGCAAAAGTCTGCCTCTGATCTCCTTTGCAGTTGGAAGGCTTTACCATCATTCTACCAGAGAAATAATATTATTGAATCACTGGAAATGTGCTGAGATTTTTTTTTTCCTAAGTGCTGCCTCGAAGTGTGGCTTTTGAAGGTGTTTGATGCCACCTGTTTTCATGGGCTTTGGGCTTTCAAAATATCAAAGTCATTATCTTTGACTGATTTCTTATAGACAGACCCTGTGGTGTAGCTCAGCATTTGGAGTTGAGCTTTCTGGTGGGGCTTTTTTGGGTTTTGTTACTTAATATGTTTTGTATTTGTGATTTTGATGAAATTTTTTTTGCAATATTCTGCTGAGAGATAATAAAACAAAACACTGCAACAGCCTAAGATTCCATTGGGGTCTCCAAAGACCTCTCACAGCCACAGGTTGTTCTTGCAGTGAACACAACAGTCCTCTCAAACCTCATGCTAAAGCCTGGAGATGTCCTGTTGAGATAACTTGATTTAAGTGTGATATATTTGGCTAGTCTAGCATCATATAAAGAGTATTTTATCCATGTATTGAGATGTATAAGCAGTGGATTGTTTGTTTTAATAATGATGTATGTGCAACACTTATTTAAGCTGCTTTGGATTCTGAGATGCAATTACCATCTGAACAAATGATGTGTAATAATTTTAAATTTAAAAGTGTTTAATTGTAAATTAGTGGTGTTCCAGGCAAGGTGTTCATAAAAGTGGTCTCTTTTTTTGTACACCTTTTTCTCATATCATGCTGCTCACACTTTAAAGAAGTAATTTTATCAAATACAAAAAATTATTTATAAAATTTCACGTTCAGCCTTGAGTATTTGGAAAAAAATATCTTAGGAAGAAAAACCAAACAAACCCCAACCACTTCTTCTCACAAATTGCTGAAAGCAAATTTAGACAAAGCACCTTGAGAGCTGGAAAGGTGCAATTTGGCTCCTGACTCTTTGTGTTGATGTTCAGAATGTCAATTAGTGTTTTAAACCTCTGTTGTGCATCAGAAACTTTGATATCTCGTGCTCCTTTGATCTCCAGAAAGCTTCTAACCTGACTGTAACTCCTGCAGTTGTTTACAAATGTTACAAGATAGATTCTCATGTTCTATTATTTTTTAATGAGTCCAACCTTCCTCCCCTGCAGGGATCAGGACTGAGCTGGGCTTGGTGCTGTCCAGGGCATCTGGAAGCCTCTGCTGTGTAATATCGAGCTTGGCAATAGCTAAAACCCTCCAGGGAGGAATATGTGGAGCTGTGATTTATGGTTTGCAGTGACTCACAGAACTGTCAGTCTAATCATTTCCAGTGAAATACAAAACGTGTGTCTTCCCAAAGAAGTTGTTCACATTGCTGACATTGCAGCTTCCCTGGTCTTGGGCTGCACTAGTTTGGCCCAGTCTGCTTAAACACAGTTTATAGAAAAGGTATTTTTTAACTGTGTTTTTTGGGTTATATAACTACTTTTCCTTTAATTTAGTAGAATCATAGAATCATAGAATGGATTGGGTTGGAAAAGACCTCCCAGATCATCAAGTCCAACCCTTGGGCCAACACCAGTCCCTTTACCAGATCATGGCACTCAGTGCCACGGCCAATCTTACCTTAAAAACCTCCAGGGATGGTGAATCCACCCCCTCTCTGGGCAGCCCATTCCAATGCCTGAGCACTCTCTCTGCAAAGAAGTTTTTTCTGCTCTCCAACTTCAATTTCCCCTGGCAGAGCTTGAGCCCCCCGTGCCCCCTTGTCCTATTGCTGAGTGCCTGGGAGAAGAGACCAACCCCCACCTGGCCAGAACTTCCCTTCAGGCAGTTCCAGACAGTGCTGAGGTCACCTCTGAGCCTCCTCTTCTCCAGGCTAAACACCCCCAGCTCCCTCAGCCTCTCCCCACAGCACTTGTGCTCCAGTCCCTTCTCCAGCCTCGTTGCTCTTCTCTGGCCCTGCTCCAGCCCCTCAATCTCTTGCCTCAACTGAGGGGCCCAGTAGCCACTAAAGTAAACAGGACTCTTTCTGAGCTATGTCTCTCATGGTTTTACAGGGATGTGTTAAAGAAGGGTTTGTATCTATTTGGACATTTTATTTTGGCTAAAGCCCCAATTTGATCTGGCAGGAGCACATCATTAAAACCAGAAGCAATGAGTTGTAGTGAGAAACAACCTGCATAAATCTGAATAACCCACAGAGCATCCCCCATGTAGAATGCACTCAACTGGCACAAGGCAGCATTAGACTCCAAAAGCAGGAAGCTGGTTTTGCTAAGTCAAACCTATAGGGGAAAGAAAATAAACTCAAGACTCTTGTTTCCTAGTTTTATGGATTTTACGGCAGATTTTATACTGTGGACCTTCTTGAACAGTCATAGTGTCAAAGTACTGAGAAATACAGACCTTCAGGAGAGCTTGAAGTGTGACTTTGAGCTGCTGTGAGACTCAGCTTTCTAAATCCAGAGTGAGCTTTGGTGGCCCCAAACCACAACACGCATCAAAATGGAATTAAATTTAACTGTACTCAAGACTGACTCTTGCAATGTGCTTCTCAGCCCCCTCCTCTCCATCTGTAGCTGGTGGGAGTTGAGCTTACTCAGAATTTTGCTGAGAATGCTGAACACCTTGCAGATGTTTAAATCTGAATACCATTTTTCATAGCATATAAACAAAGTTGGCTGTAAAATGTAATGTATTTGAAAGCAATGTTGAAAGAGCTGCTTGAGACAAAGTCCAGACATTAAAATTCTTCTTTAGATGATATTTCCAAATTTGCACTGTATCTTGCTACACTTTTTTTTTCATAGACCGGGTGCAAAGAAAACCATTATTCTTTTTTAATTAATGAAAGATTTGTGTCAGAGACACCTATCCCAGAGCACATGGTCCCTCTCAAAGGCATCCTCTGTGCTCTTCGTTATCCTGTAGAGCCTTCATGTGATGGGCTTTTCTGAAAAATAAGGCAGGTTTTGGAAGATTCTTTTCACTATTTATTGACAATTCATGCCTCCTATTCTTATCACAGAATCAAAGACTATCACAGAATCACAGACTATTCTGAGTTGGGAGGGACCCACAAGGATCATCGAGTCCAACTCTGAAGTCAATGGCCCACACAGGGGATTGAACCCATGACCTTGGCATTATTACAACCAAGTTTTAACCAACTGAGCTAATCTCAGGGTCTTGTGATATCATTCTCTAGATCTCTATCCAAATACATCACTAAAAGGAATGCATCCTCTTAGGAAACTAATTTTGCAGCACTCTGTTCTCTAGTGCAACCAAAATGCTGTAAAGCTTGGCCCTAAGTTAATAATTGGGAATATTGCTGGAGAATAGCCAGCATTTTTAAGGAAGATGGATGTTTGCTGTAAAGCAGACATCATTTTATAGCTTGGAGACATGAGCAGTCCCTTAAGTATCTGCCTTGAAAATATTAACATAGGTCAAGAGGAAAGAAATGAGAGACTACAGCAAGTGCAGCGTTTGTTAGGCTGTTGCCCCTGGCAGAAAATATTTATTGCTGTTGCAAAATTCAAACAAAACAAGAATACAAGACCTCTTACTTGGATGAAGTTTGAAATAATTCTGTTTGGTTTTTTCTTTCCTTCTTTTCTTTTGCCTGATTTCTGCTCGTGTAGGTCTGTAAAGGCTTTGAAGCCTGCACTGTACTAGGATTTTAAGGTTATGACGTGGTGAGTAAGGTTGTGTCAATCTCCCAAGATTAAACAGTGATTAAAACTCCCCACTCCTAGTCTGTCAAAGTGAAGGAAAATTACTCTGTTGACTTCTTGGGCCCAGTTTACTCAAGCATACTCTAGGGGGGGAGAATGAATACTCAGCTTCTCTGTTTTATTTCTCAAGTTTTCAACAAATCTCTTTCCAATACACCTAAAAGTCACCTTGTTCCATTAGGGTGAGTTACTAGGAAATAGAGATATGACTAAGAAAAAGAGGACTTATAGCTGTGTTTGAGGAGAATGATAAAACAGTGACACTCACAGATCACTCACAGAGCAAACCCCTGGGAACAGCTCATTATGTCACTGGAAACATCTCCAGTAGTGTCCAGCCTTACATTGAAACTGCGTTGAACCTATTGCCAAGACTTCAATTTTGCAATCAGACCTTGAAACAACTGCATTGGATCAAAAGCTCATCGAGGTTGGCAAAGTTGTATTAACATGACGGACACTGGAAGTGCCAACTCCCTGTCCAAGCTCCTGGGACCTGAGTGAGCTGCATCCCATCCCTGCTGGTGTGACAACACAGAGAGCAGCAAAGCTGCTGCAGGACTGATTCAAAACAAGCTCTTGTTACAGGGCAAAGAGAAGACAAGAATCCTACTTGACCCGCAGAGGGATGATTTTCACCTCACCTTCTCCTAGACAGCGCAACTCAGTGAACTCTGCCCAGCATTTTGGACCATAATAACTACCTTTTCTCTTATTTTGAGAAAAGGATGTGATGGATCACAGGAGCAAAAGGTACAGCAAAGCCTATTTAGTTCTTATAAAAATTTTGTTGGAAAAATTATTTTATTTGATCCATGGTGTTAAACTAGTTGTAGGTTCTAGTGGTGAAAAGCAATTTCCGATGTAGTGCTTTTAATTTGATTTACAAAAAGTGGAGGCATAATGTCATGGTAATAGAGAAATCAATGTGTACTTGCTGCAAACCATGACATTTTCAAAAATAATTCCTTTTTCTCCATGTGAGATAATGTTATTTCATTGCTGCTCTCCAAATCACCACCTAGCACTGTGTCAGCCATGTGGGAGTCAAGATCACAGTTCTCTGTTGAGTGTGAGAGATGAAAATACATCTTAGAGATCTTTTTCTGTCCTTTCTGACAGTGCCAATGACCAGTGCACGTGGGCTGTGCCTCATCCTGCTGCCTCAGCTCAGTGTCACAGTGTCCCAGCCTTCTCCTCCTTAACACCCACTCCTGTTTCAGGATTATATTGAACAGAAAGACTCTATTATTCTCTTTATACAAAGAGATTTGAGGCTCTTTTCTCTGCTGAGACACCTCAAATGCAGAAGCCCTTTTGTTAATCAGGAAGGACATTAAAGGGAAGGCTGTGCAAAAATCAGAGCAGCACTCAGTCCCTTGGGGGCTGGAACTGGGATCCTGAAAGGTTGCAAAATTCCCACATTTTCCAGTAAGTTCCAGCCATATCACTGCACTATGGGCTTTTCCAAGTGCTGTTTCATTAGACTGTAGAAACTGGTGCTCAAGTTTCTGGCCCATTTTGTTAGCCAAAATTACAATTAACTAATCAAAAGCCTTATTTAATGACAGTTAATATCAGGGTGTGACGTTACTAAAAAGTAATCAAACATTTCTGAGCATTTCTGTGCTTAAAGGTGTACATCTAAAAGATAATAAGGAAAGATTGATGCAACCCTAATTTCCCTCTTTAGAAGGTCTCTACATTCCAAAACTTGCTCTTTGCTCTCACCTTTAACATCACAATTCTGTTCCCAAGTAGCAATTTCACTGACAGGCTGACTGTCAAAATATGACAAAAATATGTGAAATTATTTTGTCTTAATACAACTCAAACCTCTAAAATGAAAATATCATGTAAGACACTCACAATAGACTGAAATATAGAGAACGCACAACTGGTGGATAACTCCTGCTGCAGGAAGAAACCTCCATGGAGCCACCCTTTGACTGCTGATGGTTCCAAATGGGTTTGATTTCCTTGTACAGAACTATCTTTAATGAACACCACGAAAAACATAAAAAGATTTGAAAAGATTCAGAAGATTTTATACTTTATGTGCCAATAAATTTTTCATCCAACCACCATAAAAATACAGTTTTAAATACCATTCAAAGCTCATGTTCTGACTTTCTGCCATTTCAATGGCATTTTTTTTGAACAAACTAAAGGTTAAAGCTCTTATTAAAATTGAATTCCATAACAGGACCTTAATCATAGTGCTGCTACTTTGATTCTGCAATATAAATAATCACCACTGTGACAAATTTCTCATTCCTTATTCCTGCTCACTTGTTCTTATTATACCCTACTACCTTATTTTTGTCACAATCTGGTGTTATCCAGGCACAAGTCCCATTGGTCTTATTGTATTTCACAGGGATGTCCTAAGGGCCATATAAATCTCTTTTTAATATTTTAAGCTGGAGTTTAGGTGGCCTCCAGCAAGTGTGTTTTCTGATCTATGGGCAACCACAAATCTCCTTAGAGCTGATGGATGCACATACCAACTACCTGTCACTCACTTAAAAGTAATGAACAATTAAATAGCTCATTCCTGACTGAGAGATGAAAAAGGCCAAGGACTTGTCAGCATGTAAATGCTGGGATTGGAATTTAATAGCTTGCAATCTTCTCTTTCCTTCCCACCCTCATCTCCACCACTCACTCCATGGAAGAGGTGCCAGTGCTCAGTGCAGAGAAAGCAGAAAAGCAAATTCAGGTGGAGGGAAACCAGAGGAATAATGAGAAACTCAATTTGTGTCATAGCCCTAGGAGATACTCTACAGATGGAATTTATTATTTAGACAATTTTTAGAAGAAAAGTACAGTTGGAATCACAAACAAGAAAACTGGCTCATGTTTCCTAAACCTCCTGTATTTAGCAAAATAAATGTTTCTATTCGTAGATTTTGAGTAAACTGAAAGGGATCAGATAAATATAATTTGCTTTAATGAAATATTTTCTAAATAAAACCAACTGTCATATTGTTTATAACTCAGCCAAGCCCTTGCCATGGGATATGTCTCAGTGTGAAATTCCAGGCTCACTGAAACAAACTCAGCTTTATCAATGTTTTAGTTGAATCGAAATCTCCCATCGAACAGGGAGGTTTATTGTGCAAAATACAAATTTAAATAATTCATGGCATTAGAAATGAAAAAAGTGTTTCATTGCTTTGTACTTCAGTTCCCTAAAGGGGTTTCATTTAGTGTTGGGAACCTTATTTATATGCCTGTTCAATGGCTATGTCATCTTTTCCTTTTCTTAAAACAGGAGGAAATACTTGCTAAATTTTCTGTTGGCAAGAAGACCATTTGTTGCTCTGTGCTAATTTATTTTCAAGTTCATTTACTGTGATTGTCTCCAACCAGATTCTTATTCCACAGGAAAAAAGGAGGAAAATCTTATGCTCAAGGAATTTAACTTTCATGGTGTGGATGTTTGTATGGACAGCCTGAGGCCACAGACACTCCTCAATGTCTCTGCCCTCACTTTCAAGGGCTTCAATTAGTGCCATGATATTATGGGCTGTTCTGTTCCTTAGAAACTCTGCATATGTGATTTTTGTACAAAGATTCTTGGCTTTCAGAATAGTCCTTGATGGGCACTAACTTGTATTTGGTTCTGTAAACAGCCAGATGTCATACTTGTCCTAGAGGGGGACCTGATTTTGGCTTTAGATTTACCTTAGTATTAAAAAAAATTATGACTTTCAATATTAGGAAGAGAAATAGGAAAAAGTTGTACCTAATATTTCCTGATTTTTAAGGGAAATGATAGCAGAACTAATAAGGAAATGATAACAAGTAATAGGTTAATAATAATAGGCAAATTCAGTGGTCAATAATAGGCACATTCAGTAATAGGTTAATAATAACAGGCAAATTCAGTTGCTTGTAACTGTGTTTCCCTCACTCTGTTTGCACTGAGCTCAGTTGGGATGGGTCACTTTTATATGCAGAGAGCAACACGGACCATGGAATTATTCCTGCTGTCAACAGGATTTAAGGAATAAAAAAAGGAGCAGGCAACAAACATACTGAGGTCAACAGGAGCAACAGGTCAAAAGGGGATTTGGATCTTTCCTAAATTAAAACCAATTGGCAGGGGTTGAGCAGCAGTCCCCAAATGTGACAGCAGCACCTGCCAAACAAAATACAGGATAATGGAACTGAGATTTTTTCCTATTTGGCCCTTGTTGCTTACTTCAGTTGGGAATGTTGGTTTCAGTCGAATTCAGACATGGCAGGAGACCTTTCCAAACACAAAATAGGATGAGTCTTTGTGATATATCACATCTACCAGTGCTAATTATGGCTGCTTGATCAATTGAGTTTCATTGGTTTCTTCTGAAAAAAGGGATTGCACTTTGAATCTTTTTAACTGGTCAGCAAGAGATCACCTGATCAGGTACCCTGAATTCGTGGAATAATCAGGCTGAATGCATTCTGTAGGAATCAGATATCTTGGCATTGCAATTTCTGTTTGGGTTTGATCAGCCCAAATCCATCAATGTGGCTTCACCTGTTTTCAGATTTCAGAGCAGGTTGTTTGTAGGAAGTGCTGTTGGATTCCTTGTCCAGGCCTGTCTGTACTGAGGAGTTGCAGATATTTATAAACTCAAAAATCCATCATATTTCACTGCATTTGTTTTGCAGCTCCTCACGCCTCTTCAGTGTTTCCCTCAGAGCTGTGCCTCCTGTAAACACACAAGTGTATGTGCTCTGTATTTCAAAATATTCTGTTGTTTATTTGATTTTTCTGGATGTGTTTGGTCGTGTCTATTTTTTTCTCTGTTAAAAATCTGTTGCTAATCTTCCATTTATCCCAAAGATCCTTCACAGTATTGTGCTGGATCAAATGCATAATATGTATCTGGTGTCTTACAAGTCTATCTGAATTTAAGAATCCAAGCTGTGCTCAAATGAACAAACATTGCTATGAGTTTTAAAATAACTGTTAAGATTCTTTGAAGCAGCTGTGAGGGTTTCATTACTGAAAATTCCTTCCCTGTGTGATGCTGCTGCTCTCCAAATAGAACATCTTCCAAGGTGGCCAGTTCCATCCTATGAATTTTCATAGCTCTTTAACTCTGGGCTACTGTGAGTGTCATTATTTTGTCTGGACCCAATCACATATTTCTCAATATTTTATCCAAGTTGGCTTTTAATATTGCCAGAGCTCTGAAGGTTTCTGTCCTTAGCCCTGAGTTATTTTCCATGTGCATCTGGTCTCATTACTAGTCTCATCTTGCTTTCTGTAGGTGGCAGCAAGTTTATTGTTCCTGCTGATATTCTTTAGTCTCTCTAAAAATGTTTGTTCCAAACCTAACCCAGGGAATGTGCAAATATGTGTTTTACTGCAGAGCAAATACTCAGCAAACACGTTGAGATCTGGGTCTGACAGTAACAGGGGATTTTACTGGAATGCATATTCAGAGAACGGAATTGCAATAGGTCCATTGCCTGAGAGAAATCACTGCCTTAGTTGGGTGGTTGTGGCAAGGGAGATACATCCCATTCCAGAATTCTAAGCTGAAACTCTCAGCACATCAGGGCCCTGGGGCATCTGGTGGCCTCTGCAATGGCTCCTGCCAGGTCACTGCATAACCTCCAGAACAGCAAAGAGAAGAGGACAGAGGATGAGAAATAAGATGGGAGGAATCCAGTGCAGAACAGGCAGCTGTGGAGAAGGAATACCATCCACCTGGGCATTCTTTGCTGGTGAAATGGCTCTGGAGCAGCTGCTATAACAGCACAGTGCAGAGCAGCCCTAAAGCAACTCTGAGTTTCAAGTGACCAAAGTTGTTCCCTGGGCTCTGCAATGTTCTGTACATTCTGTCCTGTATTACTCAGAGCCTTTAAGAAGCTCTGAAGGTACAAACCTGTCTCTGGAGTAATGTGCTGAGAGATCTGTGTGATGAATAGTTGTACCCAATTACCCTTTCCATCACCATTTCAAAACATATTTATCCTCAAATGTCCACTGTTGGAAGTTGTGTCTTCTTATTCCATCTCATTCCTAGGTGAAAAATATGTCATCTTTCCTGAACCAAACTCTTCCCATTGTTCCCTGTCTCTACACACGCTCCATGCTCAGTTTTGGGTCCCTCACTACAAGAAAGATATTGAGGAGCTGGAACATGTCCAGAGAAGGGCAATGTCCAGAAGCTGGTCTGTGACCCATATCATACAGTGTGCTATGTAATATTCATACACCTCTCATGGAATAACAGATTGGTTTGGCTTGGAAGGGACCTTAAAGATGACCTAGTTCAACACCCTGACATGGACAATGAACGTTCCAGGAGATCAGGTTGCTCAAAGCCCATTTATATATAAACTTTACACAATAAAATACATACACCTGCATGTATAAATTGGTTTTTAAAGAGTTTAGGAAGAGACATAAAAAATAAAGAAAATAAAAGATAGAACCCTTGTGTAGAGAAAGAAGGATCTCTTGTAACTAAACAGGAGGTTGGGAGACAGCCCTGAACATCCTGGCAAATGCCACAGTTCTGCCAGCCAGAAAATCTTGAGGGCATCTCTCAAGCTCTTTCTGTGAGAAGGTTTGTGTTGCCATGAGCCTTGGAGCTTTTGGAGCCAGGAAGATCAAACAAAAGCTATGTTGGCAGAGCAGAAGACAGGGAGTGTTTCAATAGCAAATCACATTTGAATTCTTGGAGTCAGAGAAAAACAGTCATTAACAATGGTGATCATTGTATTTATTCTGTTAAAGTAATATTTATTAGAGCCTCTGAGAGTATCTTGTATTTAAACCATTATCAGTGATGCTAAGCCTGAAAATGAAAGGAAACCAGTTTATCAGGAAATCCGGAGTTGTGTACTGAATGTGATCCAGGATCCTACTGATGGTGTCAGACTGGGAAGCACCTCCTGTTTGCTGCTGCTTTTAGAACATTTGTCACACTTAACTCCGGTAAAATGTCCCTGGAGAGCCTGTTCTGTCCAAGCCTGTCTGCAGCACTCCTGTGACACTGTGCCTGGAAGGTGCAAGGATAGCAATCCCCCGTCCATCATATTCATGGGATATCTCCGGCCTGGAATTTTACCTGGAAATTTTGCTATCAGGGGAAAGCGCAACACGCAGCAATTTAATAGCAAAGAGATCATAAAATGCTAAAATGTTCTAAGGACACATTCCTGGAGTGCAGGATGTAAAGCAGCTCCCACCTGGAAAACAACAATGACCCTGAACTGGACAATATACATGAAAAACTACAGAAAATATCAGTGTGAGCCAAGAGCAAGAAAGCTGGGCAGCTTGAAAATGTTTGGTTTAATTTTGGTTTCTAAGTGGTGGCATGAAGGGTTTAACCTTCTGTACAGCTGAAAACAACCTGTTAGGGATGTAAACTCAGATGAGAGAGAGCAGACTGTGCCAAGTGCTGGTGTGTGAGACTCAATTTGCACTTGTCTTATGAATACTTAACTTCTGTGGTTATTTACCACAGGCAAGGTGAGGCCACGCCTTGAGTGTTGTGTTCAGTTCTGGGCCCCTCAGTTCAGGAAAGAGATTGAGGGGCTGGAGCGGGGCCAGAGAAGAGCAACGGGGCTGGAGAAGGGAGTGGAGCACAAGTGGTGTGGGGAGAGGCTGAGGGAGCTGGGGGTGTTTGTGCTGGAGAAGAGGAGGCTGAGAGGTGACCTCAGCACTGTCTGGAAGTGCCTGAAGGGAAGTTGTGGCCAGGTGGGGGTTGGTCTCTTCTCCCAGGCACTCAGCAATAGGACAAGGGGGCACGGGGGGCTCAAGCTCTGCCAGGGGAAATTGAAGTTGGAGAGCAGAAAAAACTTCTTTGCAGAGAGAGTGCTGAGGGATTGGAATGGGCTGCCCAGAGAGGGGGTGGATTCAACATCCCTGGAGGTTTTTAACCTGAGCTTGGCCGTGGCACTGAGTGCCATGATCTGGTAAAGGGACTGGAGTTGTCCCAAGGGTTGGACTTGATGGTCTCGGAGGTCTTTTCCAACCCAATTGATTCTGTGATTCTGTGGTAATTATATTTATATTTTCTTCATCTCACATGTATTAATTATTTATCTTTTACTGGGAGGGTGGGCAGGCCCTGGCACAGGTTGGGCAGAGAAGCTGTGGCTGCCGCAGCCCTGAAAGTATCCATTTTATAGGTATTTGTTTCTGCAAAACCAGTTATTTTTTCTTGCATTTTGTCAACCTATTAGTCTATGTGGCTCACGACACAAAGCTCATACAGGATTTATTTGGTTTTTATCCATGCTTTAATTCCTGTTTTACACATTTATGTACTGGTATCACAATATATGTCCCTAACCTGGGTATGTGGCACCTCATCACACACTGCTTCCTTCATAGTGTCCTGTCACATTAATTGTACAAGAAAGAATTAATCCTATGGCACAAGAGAAAACTAGATATTACCTAATTTTTGATAGCTATTACCCAATTTTTGAATACCTGACTTTGCAAGCCAAAAAATTATAAAGTGAAGGGACTTTTAGCAGATATGATTTACTCCAGTTTTTTGTGCTAACAAAGTAGCTTAGAATAAATTTGGGTAGATCTCATATGCAGCATTACTATAAAATATGGGCATTAGCTCTAAAGGCTGAGGTATTTTTATTTCCAAATCCATATGCTCTGAAGAGGATGATCCAACCATCTTCATGCGAAAATATTCATCTTAATGAGGCAAGAATGAAGTGAAAATGGAATCATTAAACACCCTGTTTGAGAGCAGAAAATCAATGGACTTGTGACAGTGTAGTCAAAATAATTTCCCTGCAGTTTGTGCCTTTGTGACTTCTCTGTGGTGCNCTTCTCTCTTGAATTGTTAAAATAACCTTGCACTTGGAGAGATGTTTGGGTGGCAACATCACAGCTGTAAAGGCAGAGAGTCCTTTCAAGCAACAGGTAAGAACATTTTGCTGTGCTCTTGTAGTTGTTCATGGAGTCTCATCTACCAGGACATTGCAGACCTGTCATGTCACGGGCATTTTAAGGATCCAGCTGTAAGATGTATCCGTGTTGTCCTCCAGACAAGTTAACTCTTTTTTATTTCCTTTGCCCCTAAACAGTGCAAATCCAGTTTCCGAAACTTTCAGGGTTTTAAGCAGTTCCCTGGTATGTGTCACTTTAATTTTGGCTTCTTGTAATTTGGTATTTTCATCAGAATTGATGAGTATATAAAGTACAATAGTACAGTACAATAGTATTCTCTTGGTTATTTGTGAAGATATTATACCATTTTGGTCCCTCAGACAAAGCTCTTGAAACATCCTTAATTTTCAGCTTGAAAATTATGCCTGTTTATTGCGTATGGACTATTAATTTTGGCTGTATATCCTCCACATATTTTATCCAGATTTCTTTTGCAAATTAATCTCACATGTCATCTTGCACTGCTGGGAGCTCAGGGGCTTTAATAAAACATACCTGTACTTGGCCTACTTCTTTCTTTCTTTGCTGACATCCATTAAAAACAACTCCACTGATCTCTGTAGCCTTAAATGTGGCCTGAAACAAGAAAGCAAATCAGGCCAACACATTTGCTGCATCCCTTCACATTTCATTTTCAAAGTGATAGGGAAATATAACCAAGGAATTTAAATAAATATGGGAATGCTTAGAAAAGATGGCTAGGTGT
Organism: Sakesphorus luctuosus; assembly: GCA_013396695.1. NCBI lineage: Eukaryota > Metazoa > Chordata > Aves > Passeriformes > Thamnophilidae > Sakesphorus > Sakesphorus luctuosus. The sequence continues at coordinate 34,623 of VWZD01008879.1, read as the reverse complement.
GTGAAATTATCTATTTTATACTTATTTATACAAACCCAGGATTTTGTGTACAATTTCTCTCAGACCCAAGTTTGGGAGAGGTTGTTTGAAGCCACATTAGAGTGGTATTTTCTGTAGCAGGTGATTATGTGTCATTTGGGAAGATTGGGCTGTGGTGGGAGATCCAGGGGAGTGTTTCAGGTAGAAATCAATAGTTAAAACACCACTTTGGGAGTGCAGAGCTGAAATGCTGGACTTTGCATCTAACAAAGTGTCAACAGCAGAGATCTCTGTTACCATCAGTACTACTGATCTGTGCAACTGTGGAGAAAGAACTGGGTAGATTTGTGACACCATGAGAACAAAACAACTTGAACTCCTGCAGATTAGCCTGGAGAGAGCCTGAAATAGGAGTAAGTGCTCAATTTAGCAAATGCTCTGAGGCTTGGCTACATCATTTCTGAAAACCTGAAGGAAAAATAGCACCAGAAGCTGGCAAACATCCTGGCACTGAGATGAGGAAGTTTTAGCAGCAGGTATTGTTGCCCAGTGTGTCCAAGCTCAGAATAAACCCATCCTGTCCCCTTGGCTGGTGAAGGGGGATGTGTGTGAGACACAGAAATGGCTGTGAGTGTGGCAGAGCATCCTTTAGGGAGTTCCTTGGGCTTCAGCCCTTCCCCAGGAGGAGGGTGGGGTATGACAAAGGTGGTTGGGCAGTGGACATACTTTGTATAAGCTGTGTGTGCACAGAGACATCTTTTGGAGGTGTGAGAAATCCCAGGGAAATTTAGCTCTGCTGGGGAGGGAGCTGGTGACTCATCTCCTAAATCCATGGCGATGAGGGAAACTTTCCAAAAGGAAGGAGGAACAGCTCAAACTCTTCCTATATTTCATCAGAAATTTAGCAATGAGCCTTGTGAGGCAAAACATATTCCCCAACCCTGCATATTTGCTGCATGAAAAGACTTTTTCCAAGTGGAATTGGATTTTTTTTCCATTTAAATGAGATTAATACCAAAAAGTATACGACAGTGTGAGTTTGGAGTGGTTTTCAAGTGGCTATTTTGCAAACATCTCCAGAATATCAGTTTTAGAAAGCTGCAGGTGAAAAATGAAAATTCTCACATGCAATTCCTCTGGATAAAAAAGCCTTAAATGTACTTCTCTCTTAGTTGAAGAAAGCAAAGTAAGGACCAGAGGTAATGTGAGATAGCAGAGGATTTTTGAAATTCATCTCCGCATCTGACACCCAGAGTCAGCTGCAGCATGGAGAGGATCTTAGTGCTTGTCTTTAAATTGAAACACCAATGGACTTTGTGATGAAGAACCTCAGCATGTACTGGGGGTTGGCTCATCTTTTCCTGGGGTCTCTTTGCATTATTTGTTTCACAGAGTGAATTTGCTGCAGAATACAGAGCTTGGCCCATGACTGTGCTGGGGACCTGGGCCTGGGTCCCCCCGAGGCTGGGACAGATTGGTGACCAAGTAACTTTTGGAGTTTGAGTCCAGAGCCTTGTTCTTGGCAGGCAGCAAAGTCCTGCCCATCCTGGTGAAAATGCAGAACAGCCTTGGGTGGTTCCCAGGCCTGGAACACCAATGGCATTCCCAAACATCCCTGGGGGAAGGAAAACTCAGTGCTTAGGAAACACTTGCATTGCTGTTTAGTCTTGTTGCTGAATCTATAAATAAATCTTGATAATGCCCTTCTGAGACTGTGCAGTTTAGGAACGTTTTTGAGGTTGGTTTGTCATTTACTAATACCTTCCCTTTCAGCAGAAATTATGACAGATGGAAAAGGGGTTGTAACAGAACTTGCTCTGATATTTAAATATATTAATATATCTCCATGAGACAGTCTGTATTCAGACACCTATTAGATTTTGATTTATGAATTAGATGATAATTCATTTCATCAACATTCAGTTTATAGACCTGGCTGGTTTATTGTAGTGAACAATGTTACATTCCTCATGTATCACAAAGGAACATAATTTATTTAGGACAGGTGTCTTTTTAACCAACTAAAATACTCCAGATCTTTGACTAGCCTGTAAAATAGAAGTGTAGTGAGATTTTTTTTTCTGCAGGAGAAATGTACCAAGTTAAGTTCTAATTAGTTCAGTGTGCTGAGTAAACACATCAATCTGTATAAAATCTGTGTACAGACAGTGCCGCAAAGCTAATCCCAGATGCTTTATTAAGCAGCTCATTCTAAGGATGGGGGGAGTCAAAGTACATTAAAAAGTCTCATTAAGTATCTTGATGAATTTGAGCCAACCACAGGACTTCATCATTGTGTCTAAGTTTTCTAGCACTTTTTTCTGTAGGAGAAATGGACTTTACTACTTGTGCCCAGGGGAAGAAAAGTCAGACCAGAGAGCCAGTGAGTGATGGATAGAGCTTGGCATCCCTTTTTCAAGTACTTTTTAAACTGGAAATATTTGCTAATGTTTCACAGAGGGACAAAGAATGTTAATCTCTGAACCGTTTGCAGATCAAAAATTCAGAAAAAAAACCCCCATTTCATTTGACAATTGAGACCTTTTTTTTAAGATTTCATAATGTTTCACATTGATTTCAACTACTTAACTTGTATGTAGCAAGAATAAATGGAAAAACTGCCACAAAATGTCAGGAAGGTATTTTCAAACCAGAAAGGACAAATCACACAAACCCCTTTTATGTTTGTTTGTTTTAAAAACTTGATCCATTGCAGCAATAAATCTTTGCTACTTTCTGAGCTATGAATTCTCCTGCATAATGGACTGAATAACAATCATGGCAGTGGGTTTGACTCAACTCCCTTGCTATAAATAAGAATTATTCTACAAACTTGAAACAGATTGCAGAGCAACAAGAGGTGAACTAGGTTTGGTTGTGTGGTTTTTGTTTTTTGTTTTTTCCTGAATAATATAGATTAACAGCTTTTATATGTTCAGAGTGTTATTAATGCTGCTCTACAATGATGGAGGGCAAATCTGGTGCTGTTATTATTATTGTTAGTAATAATGATGATGATTTATTATCATCATTATTGTCTTTTATTAATACTATTTTCTTTGATATTAGAACTACCTTTTCTTTTTTTTTTTATAACATATTCCATAAACAAAAAATAATGAGGTTTTCCACAGGGACTGTGGGTTTTTGTTTGCATTTACTGCAGAGTTAGGATGGAGTTTTTGTTTTCTTGTTAGAAGTCAGATTGCAATTAAAGGTAGTAGTTGCTAAAAAGTGTGTGTCTGAGAAAACCAACAACTGCTGCTCACTTAGGCCAGTAAATAGGAGAAAACACCCTGAAGTCTGTGAAAAAATACAATACAGGTCACAATACCTCTTTTAAACAGGTATAGTTTGACTGGATTTTGTGGGGATGGTTTTTTTGATTTGGTTTTATCTTATAAATTGGAAATGGATTTAAGGTCTGTCATTGTATTCTGCAACAGGTACTGGTATGACAAAAAGTAAAAGCAAGCAAGACCTGCTGTGCCTTGGCTGGGATGAACCTCGGGAAAATACGGAATCCATGGATATGGTAGTGTGAGATTAAAACCGAAAGACTTGGATGTAGGATAGTTCCTTTGGCAAATTGCTGGGGAAATAAGCTCTGGCTTGAAGGAGCAAATGCATCCCCAGTGTTACTGAGGGTGCCCTGTTGGAATTGCCGCAGGCAAAGCTGCTCATGCAGTGGAGATGAGCACCAGGCATTTCTCCAGGGACACTGATCACAGCAGCTGCTGCTACAGAGTGGCATGGAATGGCATTGGATGTCAGGGATCAGGGATCATTTCCAGTCCTGAGTTTGTACTCCATGGACTGCAATCCTCTCCCACCCCTGAGAACAGAGACCTGTAAGCAAATTGAGGGCAAATACTGAAGGGGGTGTGTACATTCAACACCAAGATCTTCCATTTAGCACAGCCCTTTTATACAGGTTCATTATACTTTCAGCTTCAGAAATATCAGAGTCTAAAAACATCTCACAAGTTACTTACCTTTGTGGCCCTGATTCTGCCCAAATACTGAACAGCAGCAACCACTGTGAGATAGATCAGAATGGCCCAAGAAACTTCCTAAACCAAAGCAGTAAGAGGACACAGGGTTTTAATCCCAAGGATGCTTCCTGGTGACTTTTTCTGGTGGATGGGCTGTGGAGGTAGAACTGCTTTTTATGGTAAGTCCTAATTTCAGTTGTTGAACAGCATTTTTACATCCTATAGCTATAGGATCAAAGGTGGGCAACCCACCCTACGTGTATGCCAGGTGTATACACTGTTCTTTATTTTGTCTGTTTGAAGCTCCAGAGGGGGCAGATCCGTAACTTTATTCTTGCGTGAACTGGAGATAGAAATGATGAGTGTGTCTTGGGTTGAGCTGGCAAAATGCCAACTGCCCAAGTACAGAGAAAAAGAGTCCTCCTCCCCCCAACCAGCCAAAGGGAGAAAGAAGAGGGAGAGGGAAAAAAAAAAAACTCTAAAGCCAGGTTTCTTCTGAAACTAACTACATGTATTTATACAGAAAAGAGAAAATTAAGAGAAAACTACAATATAACACACACAAGCTATATATAACTTCCCACTCCCCAATAAGCACAGATTTTACCATTCTGACTACAAATCATTCTAAAAAAAAAAAAGTCGATTCCCCAAAGACAAACTTAAGCAAAGAGAAGAACTAAGAACAAACATTTTACTTCCCTAAGATAACACGATGGTGAGCCGATGCTGTGGGCTTGGGCCTGTCCATCCCTCCTGGGACAGCACGGTGTCTGCTCTCTACCTTGGCCGAAGTGAAACTGAGCTAAGCCACTCCCACACACTGGATTTTACTCCTATTGAGATGATGTAAGATGGTATGAAATACAATATCATTGGCTAGAAGAAGTCACCTGCTAGCTAGCCCAGCCCAGCTGAAGGCAGCTGTCAATTTCAGGCCCAAATCTGAATTCCCAGGCCCAAACTTAGGCCCATCAGCCAAACTTCTCTCTCCTGGTGTGCTGTGGGTGCCAGAAGCAGCCACTCTGAGCAGGCTGTCCCTGAGTGCCCCTTTGGGCATCCTCAGCCTGCTGCTTCTGGGGGAGATTTCATTTTGCACCAAGTAACCCCAAAAGGGTCAGACAATGATATCTGCCTGAGCTTGTTGGTTTGTTTTGGTTTTTTTTTTTTTTTTTGCATTGTTAGTGCTCCTGGGCAGCCAATTTCTTACCTCTCTCTTGGCTGAGAGATTCAATTTCTTTTTGTTCCTACTACCTGAAGTGAGACAAACCAGGCAGCTTCTCCACACCTGGCTTTCACAGACTGGCTGTGTAATTGCTGCTTCCATGTCTTTTCTCTTGCTGCTTTGGAAAGAAACTTTGAATCATTCTGCTTGGGAGGCAGCAAAGTCAAAGCTTCTGCTTGTTCTATGTTTTGTGTGCTTTCCTATGCCCAAATCTGATGGATAGAACTTCACCTGTTGTCTGCCTGGGAGCTGCATGGAAGGAGGGATGCCCTGTCCCACCACTTAGTAAAAAAAGGAAGAAAAGACGGTCTGAAATATCCTTTTCCCTGTATAAACAGTCAGCTGAGTCTCAGCCTCCTTATCTCTCATACAGAACAGGCTCTGTAAGTGTCATAGAGGGAAATAGTCACTTTAATCATGACTATCTGCAAGATGGATGGCATTAATAATCCTGGGGGTGGGAGATGCTGTGCCACAGTGTGTGCTTTTAAAAGCTGGAACGGCCTGTGCAGCTGGGGCTGAGTACAAAGAGATCAGGTTTCAAGGTTTGAAAAGTTTTCTGCAGATCTAGCAATGCCAAGTGAAAAATAAAGCAATTTTTACCAGGGGAAGCATTAAGTGTTTCCTGGCAGCTTGGCATGTTCTGGGTTGTCTCTAGATAGAGCAAATTTACCAGAGCTCCACTGGTTCAGTGGTCAGAAGTTGTTCTAGAAATCTAAATCAGTATAAAGATTAAGATTTTTTTTTTCCAGATGGTTTCTGTTGGCATTCACAAGATCAGATATTCATTATTCCTGACCCGGTGCTTCTGTAGAATGTCCTTACAGAGGGAAGAGGGGAACATTATGTTTTTAGTGGATGTTCTTGAAGTTGCTCTTCCTTAAAAAAGAAGTTAACGTGATGCTGGTTAAGCAATGAACAGTTTGCACAAAAGGGATCAGGTCAAAACTCCTGAAGGAGAAAGTTTCAAAGGTTTAAACTGATTAATACTTGAATTTAGTGCCCCAGAGCTGTGTAAAACTAATGTACAAGCATAAGTGAGAATCAGAGATTGCTCAGCAACCCCAAGGCAATACATGTGTGGAATTATTAAAGAACAGCAGGAAACATTCAATACAGAGAAGTTGAGGCAATGTAAGGGATTAATAATGAACTTTTTGAAAGGTGAAGCAGTGGTAATTCCATTCTCTGTATCCACTTTATCCAGTCACAGTCTGAGTGCTCGTGGCTGGCAGTGATTTCATGCTCCTCTGTCATTTTGCTGGTGGCGTTTTCTCCCTGCTGTGTGATCACACAATGACTGTACTCGTGTGGGGGGAAAGATGATTTAAAGAAGTTACAGTACCTCATAGTCTTAATTCGTTTGGAGTCATCATTAATTGGTTTACTTTGAAGTAGTGCTTTTCAACAGATTTCAATTAACATACTAACGTTTTCAACTACTTTTCCTCCTCTTTGTTTTATCTCACCCTTTTATGATCCCTTGGTTTCATGAACACTGACTCATTCCTCAGGTTTCCATGGGGCCATAATCATATCATACAGCCCACCTTTTTTCTCACCTTGCTTTCTCTTCTCTCAAAACCAATTTTAATCTTCATCCCTCAGTGCTTCAAAGCATGAGGCTTCAAAAGATTTAAAAAAAAATCTGGGTGGAGGGGGATGAGCTAAAAAAATGATCCATCCACGGGCAACTATAGAGTGAGGTTTGGGGAACTTTCAAATTTTCTTTTGCAATTTTTTAAGGGGAAAAATTAAGGAAGAACAGGACTGAGCATCAGGCATTAGGTGTCGGGGATGCTTATCAGGTAAACAGAGACACCTTGTCACAGAGAGACTCGGACTAAGCTCTAACACCAGTGTGAGAAAACACAAACACCATGAATTGGCAGTTACAGCCCACATGGGTCTGTCCTTGCAAATCTGAAAGTACTGAATTAATTTCAAATTAGAGAGTAAATTAATTGCCTATGTCCTGACATAAGTTTAATGAGCAGAAATAATGAAAGTTTCAGCCAATGCTGTATGTCTATGTAGAAAAGAACTTCATCTGTAAGGAGAAGGTGTTAGAATATCCCTGAGAATGGGCCAGGGGTTCAGTAACTAACACTGAAGTTGGGAAGCAAAACCACTTTATTTTCTTGGTGTCTCTGGGGAGATGAGGTACATGATTTGTTGCCTTCCTTTCCACACACTGTCAGTTGTATGTGCAATTAGATGGCCTTGTCTACTTCTATCTGATCTTGAGTAAAACTGGTGGAAGTTTCCCTGGTGTTTACAATGAATTTAAAACAGACACTAAATCCCAGTGAAGCCTTAAGGTTTTAAAGCACATTAACTGTTTCTTCTGAAAACCAGAGAAATGGATTCTGTCACTTGGTATAAACTTTTTCATCTGTTTTTTATTTTTGATGCAATATTTTTGTCTGGTTTTCTCACCGTGTAGTAAATAATGGGTGGCCCTGAAGTTGTTTTTGTTACAAAGAAGTAAACACCTTTTTGTAGGAATATTTCAGAACAAAACATAGTTTTGCAGACTGACTCAGTGAATTTTGAGTAGACACAGTGGATTGGCTATACATATGTATGTGTATATATATATATAAAAATCATATTGGTAATAAATAAGCACTGCATGCAAAACTGAAGCTGATTTAGAAATAGAAGAGAGACTCTACTAATGAAAAATATTGAAATTAGAAATAGCTTCAGCTTTTAGTTTCAAGTAGTTTGGCTTTTATACAGTTCATCATCATGGTGACTGTACTGATAAGCGAAAACGTCGCAAAAATAACTGCTAAGAGAAAATTTTTACTTTTAGCAGCAAAGGTATTTATTGACAATGTTGGAGGCAAGCCAGTTCATACTGGGCAAAAACTTGCCTCACTTGTTTAAGTAAAATAAGCCATATATAGCCTTAAGTTCATAGTTAACACCTTCTAATTTCCATATTAATGACGGGGTGGAATCTTGGGTGGAGCTTTCTTTTTGGCTTCGAATTTGGGTAGTGGTCTCCTGACTTCATCCCTCGGGGTGGTCTTGAAGCGTCTTCATCACTGCTGGACTGCTGCCTTTTCTTTGTTTAGTGACATGACCTGTAAAACTTGGAAAACCTTGGCTCTAACTCTACAAAATCTTCGCTCTTTTATCACTTCATCTTATTGAAATGTCTAGCTTAGTTTAATGTATGACTTCTAACCATGGTACACTAGTCCCCAGACAATTTGTACCTGAACATAGTGGCTCCAGCACTTCATGCTGTTCAGTGGCCCCACCGCGCAAACAACACTCTGCAGAGCAGAAACAGAAACTTCACAAAACCAGGGGCTTTTGGTCTCTTTTCTCTTTCAGTACTTTGCCTTTGAATTAGGGCTGTAGGTTATATTAAAACAATTCAAAGTGAAAGGAGCAATAGGTTTCCAGTAGCACCACACTCATCTCATGAATGCATCTGGTCCTGGAGGAGCAGCAACTTTTAGAAGTCTGATGCAAAGACAGTTTATACTTCTGATGTTCATCAGGATCTTCTCAGATTCTCTGCATGTTCAGTGCTAATTTTTGGTTGGCTGGGGGTTTTTTTTGTGGTTTTTTGTTAGTTTGTTTGTTAGTTTTTGGTTGTGGTTTTTTGGGGGTTGTTTTTTGTTGTTGTTTTTTTCCCTCCCCCCCCACCTTTTTGTGGGAGTTTTTGGTGGATTTTTAATTTACTATTTTTTTTTTAATTTCTAGAAGCCAGTAACAGAATTTACATAAAATGTAAATTCTTCCTCTGACTGAGTGGTTCCACCAAAGAAACTCTTACTAATGTTTAGGTCCCAACCCTCCTCTAAGAAGGTCTGAGCTAAGGAAAAGTGGCAACAGCTGTGTAAGTGTCATTGGTGCCCACTGCATGTTTGTCTTCAGATTTGCTTGTGGACTCAGACAGATGTTCTGTATCTATATGAGAAAAAAAGTTTAAGGATTTACCTTCAAGCTGCGAGGTTGGAAGACAGAAAATTAATTGACACAGGCCAGATGAGTCGGGAGAACTTAAAGAAGAAACACTGCTTCATGTTTCAGCTCAGGTAAAGACATTTTCTTCATGAATAATGTTTTCTTAGGAACTTCATAAAAGTGTTCAAGCCAGGACACCACCAGGTGAATATTGCAATAGTACAGCTCATGCTGTAAAGTCGGGGAGTGGGACGTGGTGATGACCTCAGGCAGGTAGTGACCAATACAGAAAACACAAGGACAGCACAAACAGAAGGTTAAAGAGCTTTTCAAATACAAATGTTATTCTTTGGCTGCAAAAATGGTATTAATGCGTTGCCTCTGTTTAGGCTTCCAGATAAGTTAAAGTCATATGAAATCCAAGTTAACAAGACCAACTACTAATTAGAACAACTGTGGAAGCCTCTTTTGGGAGAGCAGAAAGAATGAAACCCGTGATTAGCTCATGAAATGTAACAGCAAAGCTGAAATGCAAGAAGGTGGCCCAGATGGAGAGTTGTTTTTTCCCTGTGTGCTGCATCTGGTGCTGCAGACACACATCAAGGCAAAATGTGGGGAATTGAACTCGGGCATTTGTGTGGCAGCCTGCACGATCTGATTGCCAAGACTGATTAGGGATTAAATCCTTCTGACAACTGAACCACTTAATAACAGAGGTTTCATAAGATGGAAGGCTCCAGGGATCTGGAACAATTAGGGTTTTTTTGTGGAAAAAAACCTAAACAAAAAAGCAAACCAAAAGTAAAAAGCACTGAAAAGTCCCAGTTATTCATTGCAGGTAATTTATTTTTCTTTTGCTGATTTGAAAACTTACCTTCCTTTAAGAATTTAGCACTGACTTAATGAAGAACGTGGAGGGGAAGAAAGAAGCAGGTGGGCAGGTAAGAGGGAGTACATTGAATTTTGAGTGGCTTCAAAGTACACTGAAATTCATACACTGAGAAAAGTTTTGCCATTTCTTAGTGATGGTTGGAAGCAGCTCAGAGGTGGATTTTGGAACAGATGATGCTTAGAAAAAGTTGACATCTACCAATCTGTGAACCCATCTCTGAAAAATTTCTTGAAAGGGCAGTTTGGGTTCAAATTCACAACTAGACCGTCTTAGGTTGGAACTAAGTGTGATAACTCACAACGGTTTCTATTTATTAAAGATTGCTTGAACTTCTTACTCTTCCTCTCAGAAAGTTATGCAGAGAAAGTCAGAAGAAATGGCAGGAAATTGCTTTTCCAATGTGAAATTGGACAGAGGAAGTCGGTCTGTACAACTATTGGCAGAATTCTGCAGCTCTACAGTTTCAATCGTGCCTGTTTGTCAGTGTGCTCTTATTTTTCCCTTAGGTCCTATTAAGTCTGAGCTAATTAATCCAGAATTATGCCAGCATTGCCAAAATAAAGCGATTGTTTAGCATAACAAAGCTGATAATTAGTATAACAGTGGAGATAATGTCAACATCAGCAGCAGTGAATACCTCTATGGGATGTACAACCAAACTGGGACCATCTGGAGACACCTCCCATCACAATGTTATCCTGACTATCTCTGTTCCCTTGGAGCTCTTCTGGTGGCAAGTTCTTCCTGTCTTGGACAAACCCACGTTCTTCAGATCTGTAACCACAACAGCTTTCCTTGAGCAAGCTTGGTCAGCTACAATAACTAGCTCAAGAGGCACCATCAGAGGGTGATGGGACTGATGTCTTCTAGATCCTCTGTAGCCAAATTCTTCCTCTTCAGCTCCAAAGTCTCTTGATGGCATTGGTAAAATTTGGGCAGAATCAACAGATAAGACTCAGAGAGGGCGGATGTTTTCCAGTAGTGGAGCTGGGACAGGGGGTTGGTATCTGTGTGTGTGTGAAGTCCCTCCCATTCGACTCATGTCTCAAGGAACACGTAAGAGCTCAAATGTTAATTATTGAACACAAACTGATATTTCCATGGAATAAGCAACTAAACCCAAATCATCCAACAAGTACCAGCTGACAGTATCTCAGTGGGGTGGATACAAGAGCCCTTGAGGGTCACATACCTCATACCTTGAGGGTGACCTCAGCACTGTCTAGAACTACCTGAAGGGAAGTTCTGGCCAGGTGGGGGTTGGTCTCTTCTCCCAGGCACTCAGCAACAGGACAAGGGGGCACGGGCTCAAGCTCTGCCAGGGGAAATTGAAGTTGGAGAGCAGAAAAGAATTCTTTGCAGAGAGAGTGCTCAGGCATTGGAATGGGCTGCCCAGAGAGGGGGTGGATTCACCATCCCTGGAGGTTTTTCAGCTGAGCTTGGCCGTGGCACTGAGTGCCATGATCTGGTAAAGGGACTGGAGTTGGCCCAAGGGTTGGACTTGATGATCTCGGAGGTCTTTTCCAACCCATCTGACTCTATGATTCTGTGATACCTAATGTCTACATGTAAGAATAGCACAGGGACCAAAAATTTTGGACTTCCCAGCACTTAGATTTTTTTTTTTGCATTCTCTGAATTGTCCGTGGTCTAACCTGGAGGGAATTTTACTTTCTCTCACTATTTAATATTTGAGTGTCTGGCTTTTTCAGTTGAACATGACTTTTAGTTAGCAAATATATCACAAATTTCCTCCTGGACTGGCTGAAACTTGGCTTGCCCTGGGTTAATTGTTTGCTATTTCCCAAGACAGGAAATATAATTTACTAATTAATTTTATAATGAAAATTGCCAAGAGGATCTCATGTCATTAATTATGTACTGGTATAAGTATTTTCTGTGCAAATGAGGGAGGTGATGTAAAAAGTTTAATTCCTTTGACCCACATATCAGGTTGGAGAACTTGAGGGGACAAACTGTTTTTTGCCATCTTCTTTCTTAGCAGCTGAAGGATGCCGTCATCTTCATCTCTTGTTCTAAGATTTCTGGGATCTCACATCCCACAGAGGAAATGAAAACTCTCTTAGAGGTTTCCATGTCATAGTTGGATAGTGATAGAGATTAGGAAATTTTTCCAAGAGTAAGGCAAATGAAATAGATTGCCCAGGGAATTGGGTACTTTCCGTTAGCTGAGGTGTGACAAACTTGTTAATTCTTTATTCAGTTCAAATTATCTGCCATTACACACAATTCCAAAAGCTGGAATGCTCTGTGGCATCATCATCAGTTGGCTTCAATCTGGGGAGTCCACCGTGTCCTCAGAAATTCAGACAAGCCTGTCCTTAGAATTAATTTAACTGCCTGTTCATTGCAGTTATTTCCACACCCCTTAGTCCACCTACAAATCTCATGGTTGGCAGTGTATAGGAATGGAGAAAGTAAATATAAAGTTTCTGTAACTCTGGGAGGTGAGGTTAAACTGGCAAACAAGCAAAGTGACACTGTAGAAATTGTGGGTTTGGGAAAAGCAGCGTGGTGTTGTCAGGGAACAAGAATGAGGATCAGACAACTTGCTTCTTAGTCACAAAAGTTCCTTTGACTTGCTGCTTGGTGTTGGATAAATCATTTTACTGCTTTTATGCTGTTCCTACTCACACTTTTTGCCTGCTTGTTTACAGTGCTGCCTGGGACTGTCTCTGCCTTGCACAGCCTCAGCCTGGAGCTGCAATTCCTGAGTTTCATTGGAAATGATAAATATTTATTGCAGTGAGGACAACCTCTTGCTGTGCAAGTACACAGAGCCAAGCACAAGGCATCCCATTAGCCTGAACACTGCTGAAATTTAAGGACAACATTAACCATTAGATATCCCACCTCCAAATGATATTCCCCAGGCAATGTGCCCACCCAGAGAAACTCTCACACTAAACACTGTCCCTGCCATGGATTTTGCAAATGTGCTTTAGAAAATCACTTGCTAAAGCTGAACCACGCAGGGGGAAATTATTTTCCTGCCAGTTGAAGGTGTGAGTGACAGGGCACTGAATAAGAGAGCACAGCCAACTGGAGTCACTGCAGTTTTGGCTCTGAACTGCAGCACAGCTCAAGGTCTCATCAGGTAAATATGACAAAGGCAGGACTTGGCTGAATGTCATTTAAAGTTTCTCACTAGTAAAGCCTTTTAATCTCTAAAGAAGCAGCACAAACCAGATACCCCCAGCTTGGGGCTGCACAGGTGAAAAGGTACTGTGAAGACCAAGTTTTTACTGGAACAGAGATGGCCAGCACAGCTCCCATTCCCAGTGAGCTGTCCATTCTTTTATATATTTCTGTAAATAAAAGGGGTCCTTTTATCTATAATTTATATTTAACTAAAGCACATAAAAATTATTTGTTTCTACTTTATAAGTACTGCAAGAATAATGTGCTGTTGTTCACTGCACCTGTTCCATTATTGATATTTCTGGGGCAGATTGTGCCACCCAGCAAAATTTACTTACACTCAAACTAACCCAATAACATCAAACAAACCTCAAAAATAAGCCAACAACATCAAACAGAACCTCAGAAATAAGTGAAAAACTTTAAAGTTTCAGTCAATAGCAGAACTGGGGTGTGATCCAATAGGCTTGTGGCCATGGCTTTAATGTCAGTCAGTGCTGGACATATGGAAACAACCGTACTTTGTAAAACACAGGATGGCTGCACAGAGCTGAAAACAGTTTCAAAATACACACACATTGCACAGTATTTGACATTCTACCTTTCAGTCTGATTGCAGGAATTTTTCAGTGGAAAGCTCAGCTTGTTGTTGTGAACCAGGGGCTGAATTTTATTCTCTCAGGTTCATATCAGTTTGATTTTTCTAGAATTTGGGGGATTACCCATGTTTACAGGTAAACATCCCAACTTCTGCTGCAAGACAAGGTGCAGCAGTGTAAAGATTTACTTCATCCAGCACTGCATTTGTTAGTGTAAGACTTATTAATAGAGTCATTAAGAAATCAAAAATCTGAAGGATTTCTTTGTTCTTGACATTTGAAACCTTAGAAATAAGTTAACAGTCCATTTTTGACATCTCTCTTGCCATTAGCACTGAAACACTGGGCTCAGCTGTTCGGGTAATTGCTTTTAGTTCCTCAGTTTTAAAAGCCAAGCATAAATTGATAAGCACTGTCAGAATCCAAAATGTGAGGCATTTTGGGTTTATTGGCCAGCAAACCAACAGAAAATAGCATGATACACAGTAGCCTCTAAAATAGTGCTGAACAGGCACTAAATGATGTAAAATCGACTACACAACCAGATGGCAAGTCATTAGTGTGAAAAAACTCCATCCTTAGAGCTGCTTAAAAGTTCTTTTTCTCACATAAAAAACTGACTTGCGATAAAAAAAAATAAATGTCTGATTTCCCAGGAAAGAGAATTTTAAAATAGTTGTTCCTGAAATATCACCTTTTTACTTTTTTCACACAAAACAGACAAAATTTTGAGAAAAATATTTCTGAATTCTGAGGCAATTGTGAAGACCTCAGGGAACAGAACTCCCAAAGTGAACACAATTCCTGCTGTTGAGATACTGAGAAATAGAGAAGCGCCTCTTAGTCCTGTGCAGGAATTTGGATGCTTTGACACATATTTTAGCAGCCAAATGAAGCAGTTAGCATGGTTTGTGTTTCCCAGGCTGTGATTCCCAGCTCTCCCTCTGCATTCCTGGGCAGGGCAGGGAGGCTCTGCCTCCCAGCTCTGCTCTGCCTGGAGCTGAACCCCAGCCAGGGGGCACCAAGGGCAACAGAAATTGTATTTCCAGGAGAATACACTGCAATACTGAGCACGTTGGCTGCATGAGAAGCAAGGTGAGGACTAAAGCAATCACTCCAGGTAATTAGAACTGTGTGCTGGAGAAGGGGTAAGTGATCAGCAGATGGCATTTTGCTTATTAGCTCTCTCAGACTCCAGTGCTGAGGTCAAAGCTTTGCCCTCAGGTGGGTCCCCTCTGCCTGCACAGCCCAGTGTGAGTGACAGTCACTGCCAAGGCACTTCCACAGCAGGCAGCAGGGAAAAGGCCAGGGAATAAAAAAAGACATTTCTCCAGTTACACTGCTCTTGTTCTCAGAGATAATCACCTTTCTAAGAGCCAGCAAATGTGACAGAAATATTCTGTGGGAGATTCCCCCAGCTCCCTATGAATATGGGCATCTCCCATGCTTTTAATTGCATCTCTTGGAATGCACAAAATGGAAAGCTCCATCCTTGAAAAGGACAAGAATTTAAACTGAGTGCTGGATGTTGCAAAGGGAATTATTTATAACCCTGAGATTAGCTCAGTTGGTTAAAGCTTGGTTGTAATAATGCCAAGGTCATGGGTTCAATCCCCTGTGTGGGCCATTGACTGAAGAGATGGACCCGATGATCCTTGTGGGTCCCTTCCAACTCTGAACAGTCTGGGTTTCTGTGATATGCATGTTTTTCATGCCTAAAATAAATAAACACAATTAAGGTATTTGTTTTGAGAAGGAAAAAAGCCAACCAAACTCACCCCACAATGGTTTCTTGAAGCTTTGTGTGAAAGGTATCAGGGTATTTTTAATCCAGTGAAACTCCCAACCCTTGTTACTGTCAGGGAGGTTTTATGACGATTGCTCTGTGACTTTTTCTGGTTTAGCTGCCTTAAAGCCTTTCTGCCAACAGAGCAGTTAGAAACAAATACATTTAACCTTGCATTAAATGAGTTTCCTTCAGAATAATGCTTTCTCTAGTTAATCCCCTCCACAAGCACCATGAAATTGGTGGTGTATATTACACCTTCCCACATATTGTTAATAAATCCATAGTCAAAACTAGAGGCTATGAAAGAAGAAAAGAATGTTGTTCACAAGCAGAATATGTTTTGATATTGTGGGGGCTCCTTTTTAGTTTAGGTTTTTGGGCCATATACAGATGTGTTAGGACCAAACAGCTTAGTTAGTGCTCAGCAAGGTTGGTGTGAAGATAATGACATTGAGCATTTGGGCAAAGAAGAGACAAGTGATGGGGATGAGGGAATAATCAGAAACTATCCTGGCAAAAAAACAAAGCCAAGAATTCACTCCAAACAGATTTGAGCAGAGTCCACAGTACAACCTGTAATATTAAGGAAGATACCAGCCAATTCTGTTTGTAAGAAATATATAAAAGTACATAGATATAAAACTAGATTAAATAAAATAGAGGAGCGGGGGAAAAAAAAAAACTACAGAGGGATTAATTGCTTTTTGTTCAGCATCTCATTGAACTGCCCTCACACCCAAGGGAAGGAGATCCCTACACTATGGGGGTTCAATATTCATCTTGATGGAATGTACCAATTTCTTTTAATCAGGTTTTTCTTCTGAATTATAATACTATTAACATACAGGTAGCTACACTTAAATGTCTTGCTTGCAGAAGGAATAAGGTAAAAGTAGGTTATTTTTACTAAAAAGTCATGAAATTTGGTCTGTGGTGCTTTGTCTCATGCTGGGAGTATCAATCACATCTTCATTTGATGTTTTTATGCAACTATTTGCAGTATCACATCAAAAATAATCAAGTGTCTGATCAAATGAAAGATCCAAAGGAGAGAAGTGATATGATACAGGACTTTGATTTAAAGGCAATAGAGACTATATGAACAAAATTGTATTAGTGTGACTCAGGCTCCAGAAATTTCTGCAGAGAAGTGGGAGTTTTGGATGTTTTCCATCCCAATATTCTGGAATCAGCCTGGAGCAGGACTCTGCATTTAGAACAGGAAATATTTTATTATACTTCTGTTTAGGAGTGCATATTGGAACAGGAAACTTAAAGAAGCAATTGCAATGCATACATACATTATTAAAGAAACTGAGGAAGAGGGGATTGGACCCAAACCAGTCAGTTGGGTTGAATTAGACGAAAGACAAACATTTGGGAACTGATTTGTAGATGAGAACAACTGAAGTATAGAAATAAAATGGAAAAAGATGCAATATAAATCTACAAAAAGTCTGTCATTAGAATAATCTCATTTTTAAAATTTAATATTAATGTAGATAATAAAAAAAGGAAAATACCAGAAAAGAAGAAATTGTAGCAAACTGAACTTTATTTTATTGTTGTAGCTGTTGATACAGTATCATTTGTGACATTATGTGCTATTTTGTGTAGGATAGGATATAGTACACATTTTATAAAGTGCTAAGTGGCTGCAAGGAACCAGGAACAGGCAATGCTGGAAAGGAAAGAACTGGACGAGATGATCAGTTTATTTCCTCAAATATTTTTAGGCTTCTGGCAAAAGAGATGGAAACAGGTTAATGCATTCCTTGTTGGCCTATAAAAAAATGAAACATGCTGAGAAAAATAAGTCCAGGTTCATGACAGCAAATGCCATGAGGAATAAAAAACATGTAAAGGTTGGGTCACAAAGTAAGATCCAGCTACGAGGAGAGAAGGCACTTCAGATGTGATTTCATAATAAAAAGTAAATTGAGGAATCTCTCAACATCTAAACTCCCCCAAATCTATTAAAGAAACAACTTGCACAGTCTTCATGTTGCAAGGTGGACAGGAAAAGTCTGTTCTCCCAGTTCAGGCTGAATAGAATTGAAAATCTAGGATGAAAGTCTCGAATTTGGTGCTCAGAAAAAGCCCTTTTCTAACAGTGAGGCTGTGGCAGCTTTGGGACTGTGTGGCCAAGCTCAAGGTCTGGTGCTGTCAGGGAAAAATCCATCCCAGCCTTAACCAGGACAGGATAAAAGATTTCAAGGACCAAATGCAAATACTTTTCACTCCAGGAAGAAGAATAAACCAGTTTCAAAGAAAATAGCCTGTTCTCCAAAGCAACCAACCTGACGTAATGGATTGAAATATTAAAATTACTCTTCACTTTATTCATAAAGTTAAATTCTATTATTTCTCATGACTTCATGTAAAAGTCTTTGCAGAGAGGCTCAGATTATTATCATACAATGGTTCATGACTTACAAAAGTTCTCTAATGTCATATAATAGGCATAATGTGAGAATTAAATAGTATCCTTATTATACACTTTTACATCAGCTCTGAAATGAAGACATGCCAGGAAGGGAAAAAATAGTAGTGAAGAGGAAGGGGATATAAGACAACAACTTATGTTAATTCAGTATTATTTTCCAATTAATTGATTATCTGTTTGTAGGACCTTGTCACACCATATTGTCTTCAGTTTATCTTCATTATTATTATGGAACTCACAGACTCTTACATGGGTCTGAAAATTACATCCCATTTAGAAGGAAGACCTTTCAAATAATCCAACTATTGCAGCATTGTGGGAGGAAGATGAGAGATGTTGGGACTTGAGGGGGAAATGTCTTCACAAGCCAGAGAATAAATGCCCCTTTTCAGCATTTGAGAATTATATCTGCCTGGCAGTGATTGCAGTCTCACAAAATACAATTTCTTGTACTGACATTGAAATTTGAGGGCTGGATTTTCCTCAACACTCACCTTAGAGAATTCTGTCACCTCTGTACTCTGCAAAATTATTTCTTTCCAGTATTTTTCAATCAGATCCCATAATCATCATTAAAGTTTGTGGTGATCTGGTGTTTTATAAACAGGAATAGCTCAGGATTTTCTGATGTAATTCCCAAGATGACCTAGATTTTTAAAACAGCCAAATTTGAAATATTTTAACTTCCTTGTGTATCTGGGAGTGAATATTATAATGGTCAAACTGGTGCTGATCAAATATCCGTAGTCCCACATTAACAGGTATACAAAGAATGGTTAATTAGAATCCCAGAGGGCCACAGGATTTCCAAGGTAGCTTTCTGTTATGATACAATATAAATTGGGGTTGGTTTGGCTTCACTGCTGTGAAGAAAACTAGTAAAACAATATGCCATATGAAAAAAAATGAGGCAGAATTTTATACTAGGATTGCAACCTTTACCCAGTTCCTCTATTAGCAGGTCAGGATAACAAGTATATTGTGATTAATAACCAGAAAAGAAGTTTCTGGGGATTAGGTCCTTCACAAATAATTCTAAATTGCTCTGTGCAGCAGGTTTCACATAATACTATTTTGATCCACATCTGCAGGAGCCATAAAATACCTTCAGTTCATTGCCTTTTGTGAAATAACCCTGATTTATACTGGATGAGAATATTCCTTTGCATTGTTTGAACTTCTACTGCATAGTTTCATTGCACCAACCGTGAAAAATCAAGGAGCAGCAGCCCAGGCTTTTCTGGAGTTGTGTCAGAGGTGGAACAGTTCAGTCATGTAATGTATTTTGGCATGAACTGAGCTACCTGCGTTCAGTTTGCAGCTGGGGCAGCTGCTCATGTTCAGCAAAGACAGACCCAGCTGCTGGAAATCAGTACCACAGTTTCTAGAAAACTTCTAGGAAACTTGTTTCTCTTTCTGGCTGTTCATCAGGCCTTGTTTTTCTGAAGGAAATAGTAAAATGTCTGCAGAATAATAAGGAAATGGGGCACTTTTAATTTCAGAGCTTTTGTGGGTTGTGAGGAAAAAAAGGCAGCACTTGCTTGGCCTTTTTTAGTGTCACTGCACTTTTCAAAGTGAACTTCATGCCTTAGACTCCTGCAATGCCATATGACCCATAAGAAGGGACACATGACCCAGAATTCATACTGTTTGCCTTCTTGTAAAACTAGATCCACTCCTTTTCCATTCCTAAACCACCAGGTGTGTGCCCATTAAACTCACTGCTCGGTGGGGCTGTTCCCAGGGTTTGGGCTGTCCCATTCTGCTGGTGCCTTGGCCTTGCTGCTCCTCACACAGCCACAGTCTCCAGCCAGAGCCACCACTGGAGAACCCCTGCAGGTCTCCAGGACAAGAGACAGGGTGGTGACTCCCCTTTGTGTTCTCGAGCATGAACAGAAGATCCACTTGAGTGATAAGATGGAAATGCTCTGAATCTGTTCCCCTCAGTTATTCTGTCACTATTAAGCATTCTTTGGCTATTAAGCATCATTCTTTCCTGCACTAACTCTCTCGTGCAGCCAATATTCTTATTCCTTCCCTGAACCAATGCTAGGAGTAAACAAACAAGACCTATCTTCATTTTCCAAACTCTTCAAGGGCTTGAATCCTTTTGATTTTTTTTTTAATCTCCCTTGACTGTTCTCAGCACAAAACACAGCAATCTTTTAAGGTATTTGATTTAACACATGCCAAGAAATGACCTTTAGTAGCCAAACTCAATAAAGGGAATGGCAGATAAAGTGAAATACGTGTCTTGTTAGGGTAATTACCAAGTACTAGTGAAGTCTTATAAATGTAGTTAAATCAAAACTCAGGTTTTAAGAACTTCTTTAGAGACCCGAGATATGTGAATTGGCACGTCTTGGTTTTCTTTTTACTCACAACTCATATTTGACTCTTTATAACAAACCTGAGATTTTATTCTGGGATGGATGTTCTTTGCATGGTCCTTGTGCACTCCATTATGTGGCTTTTTCATAATTATAAGGATTTATCTACTCTCAGAATCCTTCCAAAGCAGCTCTTCAGGCATAGTTCCAGCATAGGTTATACTAAATAGGAAAAAGACATTTTAAAGCTCAATTAGAGAGCCTAGCATGGTAATTATTCTTGCCTAGCTATTTTGGTAAACTTCCAAATGCAGACAATTCCTAAGAGTTCAATTAAATACAGCCAGTGAATACATTTATTGAAGTAGCTCCATTATA
The DNA here is from genome assembly GCA_013396695.1 of Sakesphorus luctuosus. Lineage (NCBI taxonomy): Eukaryota > Metazoa > Chordata > Aves > Passeriformes > Thamnophilidae > Sakesphorus > Sakesphorus luctuosus. The sequence goes on along the minus strand of VWZD01008879.1, from coordinate 13,898 downwards.
GCAAAGACTGATTATTTTTTTTTATTTTAAATGCTCCATTAAAATAATCATGGTTGTTACTTTTCAGAGCTCTATCTGTCTTGCTTTATTTCTTATCTGTCAGCCAGATTCCCTCTGAATTACCCTGGCCCTTCAGTCTGGGCAGCAAGGCTGCTGCAATGCCAGCTAGAAGGAGGATGAGATGTGTCTTGTTTCAAGACAGGCAGGTTTGTGGCCCAACAATTACTGGCTGTGTGGGGAAATAAAGCTGGTTCCCTGTGAGGTCTGGGGCACTGGCTCAGGGCTCAGCTCCAAAGCCTCAGCTCAGCCACTGCCTTTCTCTATTTCACCTGGATTTCTCCTTCTTTAGGATTCTTGTTCACAAGTCTTCCCAAAGATTAGTTGCCCTGAAATCCTTGGGCAGTGTTTAAGATAAAAAACAAACACACAAATCTGTACAGGGTCAGTAAAATCATATTAGAAATCTATTATGAACTTGAGAAAGGTTGTTACAATTTAGGGAAACAATTTGCCATTATGCTGTTGACTCACACTAAATCTTTTTCAGGTATACACAAACCACACTCACAGAAAGAGGATGAAGCAAGAGATTGTAGGGGATGCAATCATGGCTATAAAAGACTTTTGAGAGTCTTAGACATCTTCTGTAATCTTGAAGTTTACTTTGACAGGCTTTCAGTTTTGGGCCATGACTGCATTTGCATCAACAGTGGATCCACCACTTTGGGGATAATAGTTTTCCTTTAAAAAAATCAGAAAGAAATTTTACATTAAACAGACACATTTTGACTCTTCGTTTGTCGATTTCTAAACTATAACATTGCTTTAAACTGAAAATAAAATCGTTTCATCTAGAAAACACTGAAACAGAGATCTTAGATTTTTTTTAAACTTTTATTACAATTTGAATTAATCATCTGAAGAAATGGAAAGAGTTTCCCAAAATTTTAGCTTTTAGTTATGCAATATTTACCTTTTATACTAAAAAAAATCTTAACAGAATGTTCTAAAACTGTCACTCAGTGCTGTCACTTGGGCTCAGCATTTGTTTTGCCTGGAGGCTGGTGCTGGGAGGGAATGTTGCCTCAGCTCTGATCCTCCTGCAGATGTGACTGGGATGATGACTGCAAGACAATTCCCTCTCTAACAGGGCCAAAGGTAAATGATGTGTGAAGCAGAACCGTGTATGGCACTATATTTAGAGAGTCACAGTCAGTAAAACACAGTGTACCCTCTGCAGATGTGTGGGTGACACCAGAGGAGGAGGAATAATTTCCCAGAGGCTGGGATTCAATTCAGGAGGGACTTGAGCACTGGGACAATGAGAACGTTGGGAAACTGAACCCAAAGGTTTAGTGTGGGGGATGAGCAAGGCTGTGGAAGACAGCCCTGCTGGAGAAGTCATGGGCTTTCTGGTGTGTGTCCTCACTGTAAACATCACAGACTGCAGGTGGGCTGTGCCAGGGGGAGCACGGCAAGACTGGAAGGAGTTGTGGTCCTTCAGCCACCAACAATGGTGAGACTGTGTGTGAAGCACTGAGGCCAATTAAAGAATAACAGAGAGAGTGCTCAGGGATTGGAATGGGCTGCCCAGAGAGGGGGTGGATTCCCCATCCCTGGAGGTTTTTCAGCTGAGCTTGGCCGTGGCACTGAGTGCCATGATCTGGTAAAGGGACTGGAGTTGGCCCAAGGGTTGGACTTGATGATCTTGGAGGTCTTTTCCAACCTAATCAATTCTATGATTCTATGAAAGAAGGGTGTAATTGGGGAGTAAAGGATGGTCAAGGTCCTAGAGACCAGGTACAGAACCTGAAGAGGAGATTTGGTAAGCTAAGAGCAACCTTAAACTGCTTGCCAGGGAGCGCCAAAGGCAATGGAACCAAATCCTTCTGTGGTGGATGGAACAGCAAAAGGCAATGGCACTAAATGCAGTTTGGGAGGTTCAGAACAGACATTTTGGGAGGTTCAGAACAGACATTTTGGAAAAACCTTTTCACTAGTGGGGTAATGCAGTTCCAACCCAAAATTTTCTAGGAAGGTGTGGAATCTCCCATACATGGAGCTTTTATTAGATGTGGGTTGACGAAGCCATGGTGGACACCATTTATTCTTTGCAACAATCCCATTTCTACTGGATGGTTGGACTAGATGATGTTCAGAGATTGCTTCTAATCCATATTTTGCTGATCAGAGCATTTAATCCCATGGACACCTTCTGCAGAGGGCTGGTCTCTGCTGGACTTGTCATTATACTCACTGCTCATAAGTTTTCTCTACCTCCTCCACACAGTCAGATACTGTTTAGTTTACCAATATTATTTTAATGGCTGTATGTTACTTAATTATTAATGTACTAATTGACTTCAGTGTGTTCATATATAGCCATATTCAGAATTCATAATGTCACTGCCAACACTATTTCTGTCATAGCTGCATTTCAATTACAGCCATCCCTCTTATCCCAGATTTAAACATTTGGATTTTCATGGGTCATTTAAAGACTCACAGACCTTAAAAGGCTCCAAGAAGAAATAGTTGATTTCAGTAAGAAGACCAGGTTATGCTTTCCAAAACCAGTGCAGAGTGACTTTTAGAATGGGGCCGTCCCAGATGTAGGGTGTGCCACAACCTGTGCAGAATCCTGCAAAACTGGGGGACACAGCTGGAATCCTGTGTGGGAAACGTGTCTGTTGGTGTCTTAAAGGGCAAGGGAATCCCTTTGGGAAGGTTTCTTCACTGAAACTCTTGACTGAAATAAGAGTTTGATAAATTTTTTCTGTCTGCACTAAAAAAAAAAAAGAAAAAAAGGTAGGAAGAACTATATATTGTTTTACTGTTCTAGGAAAAATGCTTTAAAGTAACAGCATCTCTAAAACTCTTTAAGTCAGCTGCAGTAAAAGCTTGTCAAAGTAGTAAGGGAATGTATTTCTATAACTGCTGGCAGGAACAAAACAGAGAAAATGCATCAAAATTTCTTCCACCTACTCCAGCTGAAGGAATAAACCACAATAGACCTATTTTCCCTGGAAGAATTGAAGAGAATCCACTGACTTTCAAGAGCAGCACAGGCAGGGGTATTGAGTAGTAGAGTTCTCTAAATATGAAATGACAAAAAATGGCCAAATGGCTTTTGATGTGGAATATGGCAGAACAAGTTCCCTAATGTGTACCAGAAAACACATCAGTGTTTAGCAGTGAAACCATTATTAGGATGGAATATTAATCTCATTTGTGATTTCCAGTGTAGTTGCCCAATGAGACTTCACATTGTCCTACTTTAATTGTCTTTGTCAGCTTGAGAAGCTGGTTTGAGGAACAGAAGATGAAAGCCTAAAGGACCAGCCATATGTTAGACAAACTGTGCCTCTGGTAGCTCAGATTGTTTTCTATGCATGGAACAGAATTAATGATACTTTAGATGGGCCTGGAAAATGACATTTGCTAAGGCCTCTGACCCTGCAGTGGAAACCCATCATCCCATCATTGCCATCAAGTTTTAAAAGTCTCAAGCTGGTGCACTAAGAATTCAGAGATTATATTACATCTATTAAAATTAAGTTTTAATGTCCTTAAACAATTAAAGCTCAACTATTATGTGTATGTTAATGAACTTCATGGATATTCATGAGGTACCATTAAAATGTACAGCCTGAAATGAGTAAGGAAAGACTCCAGTTGGCTTTTGCTTTATTTGAAAGAATTGTGTCCTGATTTAGAGGCTTCCTATCTATCCCTACCACACAATTCTGTATCCTTTTACCATGGTAAATCCGAGGTACTTACATTAATGTCAGCAAAATTATCCCCAGTAAACCCCAAATCTCTTACTCTGACACGGTGTTTTTATTGGCTCCACTCCCTGTGCACTTTGGCACCAGAGGGGCTGCTCAGGACACAAGGGCACAGGAGCAGGGGCAGAGCAGGTTGGACTGGCAAGTTGAACTCACTCCTTGCTCATGGGCAGGAGGGGACTGACATTTGCAGGCGTTTATAGTCATGGTGCAGTATTGAAGGTGTGTTTAATATTCAAATGCCAATAAACTCTTGTTCCAATCTGTGCCACTGAAGTTAATGAAACATGTAAAACTGATGCAGCTGAAGGAATGGATATGGCACAGGGGGTTTGCCTCTGGTTATGGTTTTAACTTTTGTTACAAAGCCTTATTGTAATAACCCCTCTCTGGCTGCAGTTGGGTTGCCGTAAATACTTAGATTGGATAATACGTTTCCTCTCTCCTCTATCAAACCAATGAACTCAATTTTATTATGTTACTCATATTATTTATGAGTATTTATGAGCATTGGGGTATTCCTGCTTCAAGGAAGTTGTGGAAGTTGCTGATGAAGAAGGCTCGAAACAAATAATTCTGTAACCAAGTTATTTTAGCCACAGACTCACTGCACAAAAAGAAAACTGCCCTTTCTCTGCTTGTTTCCCCTCGTCTACACTTCAGTATTTACCTACAGGTTTCCTGATATAGAGATACAGAAAATGTTTCCTTGCTGGAGAAAGGGGAACATATTTACTGATATGAGAGAGGTTCCACTTTGTTTTAACTACATGAGAGATCAATAATGAGACAATTTTATTTGCTTAATTTGTTACTGGTTTAGTTTCCTGGAGTATTTACACAAGAAGAGAGGTACATTTCATGGGTTTTGACACTTATGGCTACTGAGCATCATTAACTAAACTTGCATATGAGTTTCACACACTGCACTATAATTAAACCTCTACAGATGCTGAGGTTTATATCAGAGCTGAGTAATCATATTTAATTTAAACGTCTTAACGGCTGTATTTTTAATAGAATAAGGGTACATTAGCTAATGCAGGATTTCTTCCTACAGAGAGAGGAGTGTGACAAAAATTCTAAGACTTTGATCCAAAAAAAGTGTATTAACTCAGAGATTATTTCAGACAGTTAATAATTCCCCTGGAGTCTGTGATAACATTACTTGCTTGAAGTTTTGTTTGTATTGAAAGCGTTGGTATATCTCGAGCTTAATTGTGCAGTAACTTTTTTTGTACTATAAGAAAATTATTTTGATGGGACATGACTGTTTCCTGAGCCTCTGATTCTTGGGGACACAACAACCTTCTGCCTTTTGCTTTTGCATCAGGCATAGTGTGTTCAAAGAACCCGAATCCCTTCCCAGGCTGTGTGGGAATTAATTCCATCCAGAGCAAAGCAGGACAGTTCTTACACCACTGGAGACAATTAAATGACTGAATATATTTAAACCACAGCAAATGAGGGCAAATCTTGGAATTAATTTTGGATTATATCTAAGAAAATGGACTTCTTTCTTTACTCCCTGGAATGAAAAAGAATGCAAATTTTAACAAGGGCTCTTTTAAGGCATACAATGAACACCAAGCAGTTTTAGGGATAATTATAAAGCAGGAATAATTACAAAGTATTTTGAATAATGAATTTTTTCAAATCCCCTCTGTTTTGCCAAATCAGCATCTTTAAGGAGTTAAAAAATATTAAAAAATCATGAGAACCTGTAGTTTCTTTCCTCAGGTTGTCCTCTCCCTATAATGACTCAGTAAATGGGAAACTGGAATACAGTTGGTGAAATATTTCGTGAAATACATTTAAAGTGTGATACAGTATCTACTTTTCAAATTATCCTTCAAATCAAATGTTTCTCTTCAAAGCTATTAGTCCAGAGCTGCTGTTGGAAAAGGGAATCTGGGTAGCTGTCTTTACATGGTACATGTTTATTTATGGCACCTCCCTGAGCTGATACAATGTGATGTATTGTTGCAATACATTTTATGGCTAAATTTTAAATTCCTTATGAAAAAATATTTTTAATGGAGCTCTGATTTTTTTTTAATTTTATTTTTTACTCTTTCTTATAATCAGTGCCAAACAGGAACCAGTCTATCCTGCATGATTAGGAGTGTAAAACCCAAATTTGTGGCTCTTTTCTAACTGGACTGTACTGAAGGAACATGTGCATCAACCATTTGGAAATATGAAATATTTCATACACAACTGAAATATAAACAGAAAAACAGGTAAAGAATCACTGTTAAATATATAGAAGAAGGAAAGTATGAAAACCAGTTTGTTTTTATAAGCTCTAAGCCATATGTTTGGCTCCAGACATCTCCAATAATAAGAGAATAAATCCATAGGAAAACTGAACTTGCTCCATCCATGCTGTCCTGCAGCTCTTTCCTTGTATTCCAGGCAACTGCTGCTCTTCACTTCTTCATGCAGATATCTCAGAGATATCCCAACACAGGCAAAAGTTGATCTTTTAAAATATCTATGTTTCTTCTGACTTCACAGCTGGCCCTAAACACAGAAGGGAAAATAACTGGAGGTAATTTCTCTTATCTATCATCAAATGTTGATTATAGTAATGAGTTTGATTAATCATTTGAAAGTTCAACAGATTAATTAGATGCTATCTTATTTTAATTTTCTGTATGCTGATAAATGTTTGATATGATGCTTTTGTTTCAAACAATATTAACAGCTCACACACTCCAGGCATTATTTCATTAATTCACTTTGCTATCATATTATGAATGTCTTTTAATCAACTGCTTTTGCATGAAGCTCTTTTTTCTCCCTCTGCTAAATGATATTCAGGCAGAGGGGTTTTTTCCAGACAACAAGAAGTATTCAAGGGCTCTCTCCAAAGATTTGCTTCAGTAAATTCAGTTTTATGTAGAGAGGCATCAGCATTCATTCATTCTGCATCCCTGACTGCAGGGGCTCCTGCCTGTTTTCTCAAATGAGCTTCGTGGGATTGTTCTTTTGGAAATGTCTCTGCTCTTCAGAATAAATGTAGCTCTGACTTCAAGTTGCATTCAAGCACATCAAATATTCAAGAATGTGTTACTGAGAACAAAGCCAAAGGTGTAAACTGCTCAGAGCTTCTAGAATGTGAGGAACCTCTGAAATATTTAGATCACCTTCTAAGAAACACAGGAAAGGGGTGGCTGTGGAGGAGGATTGTAAAGGATGCTGTTCCAGTTCCTCACTGTGAGGACACAAATTCCAGAGCTGCACAAATCACACTCACATTCAGCTGTACTCAGAATTTCCACAGCAAGGAAAACACCCAACTTTGTCTCTAGTTACAGAGCTGGGATTACTTTTGTACATTTTGGGTGCCTCTTCCCCACTGAATTTGAAAGGTCAGGAGAGCTTGTTGTGAAAATTCCCTCTCCACAACCATTTTAAATTTCAAAATATATTTATGACCAAGTGTGGTGTGAAGTTTCTCTTTGTGCTAGGTAAATAAATAGCAGGAATTTAGGGAGGCTTGTCCTGGTAACCAGACAGGAAATTTCGTGCTGAAGATTTCCAACCAGCCTGAAGGCAGCAGCTGGAACAGCATTTCAACAGGATGTCTGGTCCTTTAAGGATGTGGAAGAGCAGATGGTGAAACAAAGAGGTCCAGGTGATAGAAAACAGCACAGCAGTTTGAGGCTTGGATAAAAGACTTAATAGGCCCCAGTGAAAGAAAAGGAATAAAAGAAGTTGGAGGGGAGGAATTAATCATAGATATCCCTCTTGAGATTAAAGGGCACTCACCTTTTGGTGTGATCAACACTGGAGCATCTTTTTGGCTATAATTGGCTTGAGATGACTCATTGGTTTGTCAGATGAAGCAGAAAAAGCATTTTGAAACATGTGGTTGTTTTGCTGAGGTCCAAATTCCCCCAGAGATCCCAATGAGCTGACAGTGTGTACAGGTAACCACGCTACAGATGTGGGCTGAGCACAACTTCCACTCTGTGTGGTGGTCACAGGTTGTCACTGAATCTTGGCTGAAACAGTGAGAAGGGGTAGAGTTGGAGAAGAGGTTCATCTCAAGGAGGTTGGAGAATGACATGGTAGGAGGCAGGAAAATGTAGTGCTGGATCCTGTTGCACTTCCTAGGAAAGGCAGTAGGATCCTGCTTGGGAATGGGGAAACCTGAGCAAAAGGGAGAGGTGACAGGCTCAGATGTGTCAAAGAAGAGCTGAGGGTTGAGGCCCAGGTTAGGGTGGTGTGTAGGGTTGCTGTAGAATTCAAATTCCAGTCATTTCCCAGCATTCCTGTTCCAGATGTGTGTGTGTGCAGCATCTGGGAAAGGGGCAGAACTGAATGCTGAGACTTGGAGATATCACTGGTGGGGTGAGAGTAAAGGATCAGAACTTGGGGAGAAAGTGCAATTGTGATGTCCTGAGAAGCTGGAGACAAGGGCTGGGAAAAGCCCTGAATCCTGGGGTTTCTGGGATCCCTGGGCAAGGGCTGGAAGTGCTTAATAGAGAGATAAACCCAGCAAGTTGAACAGGGAGCTGCCAATAGCTAACTAGCTGGTTAATGACCTTAACTAGGGGGACATCAGTGCTTTTAGTTTCTTTCTCTCTTAGCAGTCATGACTGTGAACCCTGAGCTAATTCTTTCTGTGCAGTTTAGTCATTAAGGAGTGTAAGAAGGGGATCTGGACCCTTTGCTTATGTGACATATTTCTTAAAAAACTTTGAGTTATGAGAGAAGATCTTCCTCTAATGTATGTGGAAAAAAAAGGTCTAAAACACATTCCTTACCTTCACAGAAATTGCTCTCAGAGGGTTATAGGTAATGATTGCAGAGAGCTTACTTTGCCAGAACTGCAGGATTTTGTAAAATTAGTTAAGTGCTCACTGATTTGGAATGAAATAAAGATATCCACAATGAAGTTTGCAGCCTCCAGGTTGGAGAGCTCTCAGGACACGGCAGAGAGTTGAGTCTGAGATGCATCTCAAAGATAGAGAGAATATTGAATCAGACTGTGGAACAGTTCCAGCAGCAAACCAAATGGGATATACCTAATTCACTCTAGTCTTTAACCCACAATTTCCTCATGTCAGATGAGGTAGAGGAGAAAGCCTGAGCCAAAGGACAGCACTGCTTTAGTGCTGAAGCAGCTGCAAAGACAGAACCTCTGTAAATCCCAGCAGGAACTCCTGTGTGTTCACTGCTGCACCCTGCATTGCTTCCATGCCATTACTCCCCAAAACTTGGGTTTGCTGTGGGGCTGCAGTTTGTACACACTCTGGACTTACTAACTAAGGAGCTACCATCTTTTTGACAGGTGGTGGTAATCTGACAGATTCACCTGAAGGCAGAATGTAAGATTGTTCTCAGTCTGGTTCCTGATGGCAGGAGATTTGCCATTACCAAAAGTGTCACAAAGGGAGACAAATAAATGTCAATTTTGATGACTGCTTCAAGAAAGATGTGAGGACTGATGACCCCCTGCCTCCTCCCTCTATTACATCAGGTTGTACAGCTCCAGGGAGCAAAGACTATCCATTTGAAAACAAGAAAATTGACAGTGATCCAGTCTATCATGGCCAAATGGAGATTGAGAGGTGCCAGGCTTAAGTATTCCTCAGGACCCTTGTGGCATCGACTGAGAGGACAGTCCATCAGCCCAGGAGGTCAGATTTCCTTTGCCTTGAGGGTTATTTTCTTATCCCTTTTCTAGTCTGAAGTCCTCTGGGCAGCAATAAACTCTCTTAAAGCAAAGGGAGTTTACTAGTAATGCTTGTCATCTCCTTGTGCAACGATAGTTTTCAGGAGTTTATTCCCTGATACACTCTCCTAAGTTGGATTTGCTCTCAGTGAGGAGTAGAACCCTCTTCCAAGGGGTTATATTCCAAGGGAAGGCTGGAATTCTGTGCCAAGTTAAGAAAAATACTGCAGTCCAAATAGCATGGAATCACATAAACATCACACACTTTCCCTGTTCTCTGTATCTGGGAGAGCTGTACCAATTTCTGGGGCTGCTGGAGGTGGCATCAAAAGAGGAGAAACCTCAAATGGACTGCTCAAAATCCTTTGTCAATAAAGAAACTAAAATGAGGGGCAACTACAAGCTTGTTTTTAACCAGAGCATATTTTAAGTGATTTAAGAGCTATTTCACACTAGACAGCTGATAAATAAGTAGCACACAAATGTAAAGGTTTTAGTTTGTAAAACCTCAGTAGGAGGTTGAAAAGAAGGGTTTATAAGTTCAAAGGGCATACAAAAAATAGGGACCCTGAACTGACATTACTGATCTGGTATAATTGCTACTACTGGACTTACAGAAAACCCTCTCACTTCTGCATATTGTTGTAAGAGTTGTTATGACTAAAGAAGTTATTTTATACTCAACTTCACATATGTCAAATATTCAGCTATTAGAGAAAATCCTGTGCACTGTGACAAGGATGAGCAAGGATGAACAAGCCTGGGACAGTCTCAGTCTTTTCTCTCTACACCGCTGTCTTCACTGACTTAACAGGTGCCTTTGGTACAAGTACAGAATCATCAAATTTGGCATAAATTAATTGCCTTGTGTTGGGACATTCTGATGCTTTTCACTGTTGAATTAAGTTTTTCTGTAAAGTGTTTAAGGCATAAAACTAGTGAAGATCCTGCTTTATAACACTGACTTAAAGAGGACTAGAATTTCTTATTTAGGTAAATCCAATTGTATTTGAGGCATAGGACATCAGTAATACTCAGTTTCCCTCATATACCACAGAAATAGCCAATCAGGCAGCTAAAGGGATGTATTAGCTCTCTCAAATATTAGAAAATTCCTGCATTGACTCTGCCAATATAATCAAGACTGTGCTTAGGATGGATGCAATGGAGTGGAGCATTTTTACTACAAGTATGGATTGCTCTGTGCTGGAAATAATATCACAGAGCTCAAAGAAACCAAATCCATCCTGGAATGGATACACCACTAAATCCATTGCCTTGCACCTTTTCCTACCTAAAGTCCCAGTGAGCAGTTTCTGAGTTAGGTTAATCTACCTGTTTCAGCAGTTTAAAAAGTGCCAGGTAATGAGACCTTGATCAGATTCCAAACAGTCCCAGAACCTGAGGCTATTTTAGAAAGCAGAGTCAGAAACATAATTACAAGAGAGACTAATGAAGAGCACCTCCTCAATTTCCCTGTGGCCCTTACTAGGAAATTAAATCAAATTTGTCCTGCATAAGCATGACTGAACTGTTAGAAGTGAGGGAAAGATTCAAGTGTTGTCTTCTAAACAACATATACATAATGAACAGAAAATAAAAAGAAATCCATTCCAATGACAGGAAATGAGAAATTTAATGGGTTGTACAAGACCCAACAGTTAGAACTGGTACTATAAAGACCCAGCCAAGAGTTTATTTGGGACAAATAACAGATTTTGGAAGTTATGTGAGATTAGGCTTCCCTGATAATAAAAGAGTACTAATGTTGAAGCTGTTTCTTGAGCCACCACCTACCAGAAGAGGAAAACAAGATGTCTCTGTGGATAGGTAGGAGATGAAATATAAACTTACCAAAATCAAAATGAATCTTTGCATTGGTGTCCTTAAGGTCTGTATGAGGCTTTAGCAAAAGTTGGATATCAGAAAAAAATTCTTTGCAGAGAGAGTGCTCAGGCATTGGAAAGGGCTGCCCAGAGAGGGGGTGGATTCCCCATCCCTGGAGGTTTTTCAACTGAGCTTGGCTGTGGCACTGAGTGCCATGATCTGGTAAAGGGACTGGAGTTGGCCCAAGGGTTGGACTTGATGATCTCGGAGGACTTTTCTAACCCAATTGATTCTGTGATTCTAAAACAAGTCCCATCTGATTCTGGAATGAATTTCATGTAAAATCTCTCCTCAGTTTTCTGGAAGGCACAAGAGAAGTGCAAAGCCAAGTGTGGCTGGTGGAACAGCAGTAAAATGTTTGGGAGAGCAGCAGTGATTCCAAATCAAACCAACCTTCCTGTTCCTAGGCTTGGGTGAGGTGTGTCAGGTTATTCTTGCTGAGATCTAACTGGGGGACTGAAACCTTCTGGGTTATAAACATGAGAATGGAAAACAATGAGTTGCTGATTCTTCTTTCTGCTTCTGAAATTTAAATTGATGTAAAATATGGCTGTTTGTATCCATGGTCATTCCCTGTTTTCTATAAAAAACAAAAACCAGCATCCAGATGTTTGAGCAAAGAAATGACATCTGAGTCTTGAGGACATTTTTATAGCATCATTTCTGGTCCCAAAACCTTGTTTTCCTCCAGTCTCAATATCTCTCACTCTGTGTTCTGTTTTGTTTAACAAAATCAGTTTATTTTCCAAATACAATGACTGTCAGCACTCAGGTTACCTCTGTTTCTGGAGTAAAAGGAGAAACCAGCAATCAGTGTGTGGATCTTTTCCAAACATGCCTAGAGGGCCCTCTTCAAAAGAGTCTGAATCTTTGGCAACAACACGTTGTTGCATTAAGTAATGCTACAGATACTTGCTACACAAAATCAGAGGGAAGGAATAGCATACTTGTAGCAAATATTTTTTAAACATACTGGATGCCTATTTATATAATGGGCTACAGGAAATCCCCAGACTTCAACTACTAAAGCAATTTTCCTGTTACATCCTTTGTTTAATTTAGCAGTCTTAAAATTAATTACCTTTTTCCTATAAGCCTTTTACAGCCTTCTGATAATTACATTGGTACAATTAACTCCCTTTCTATTTTTCTTCTGCCTTGTGGGCAATTTTTATCATCTATCTATCTATCTATCTATCTATCTATCTATCTATCTATCTATCTATTCATCTATCTATCTATCTATCTATCTTATTCATCTATCCATCTACCATCTACTATCTATCTATCCATCTATCATCTATCTATCCATCTGTCCATCTGTGTATCTATCTATCTATCTATCTATCTATCTATCTATCTATCTATTCATCTATCATCTATCCATCTATCTGTCCATCTGTCCGTCTATCTATCTATCTATCTATCTATCTATTTTCCCCTGAAAGCCTTAAGTTCTCTCTCACGACCTACTGCCCAATTCTTGTTTTGGAAGGCATTCTCTGTCTTCAGTAACAAGTTTATCAACACTAATATTACAGAATTTATCACAAGTTTTAGAAGAGCCCTCAATCAAAGGCATTTGGGCACATATGTGAAAGTTACCCAGCACCTTTTGATAGGTGGCCCTGCCTGGGTCTCACAGTGCTCTCCTGTTTTACCCATCTCACAGGGTGATGATCCTGCCCATCTTGTAAAGATATGAATGATTGAACCTGTCCCACCAGAGCCAATATCTCTCCCAGAGATTGGTCTGTTGGAGAAAACCAATACACCTGTGAATTTTGTGAAACAACAACATTGATCCAGTTTTCAGCCAGCTTTTCCTGTGAAGCCAATGCCTGAGTAATTTATTTTCACAGATTAAATCTGGTGCCTGGAAGGAGGAGTCAGATCTATGCAGAAAAGCACAATCAGCTGCATGTACAGATAGAGTACAAGCTTTCAGCAGGATCTAAAGGAATTTGCACTAATGAGTTAAAAGGTGTTTGTGTTTCCTTACAGAAAACCAGGGAATCTGTTTAATCCTTAGGGACTTCTTTGTGTTGATTATCTTGTGCTGTTTCACAGAATTCAGCCTTTCCTGGTCACAGGAACATGATAATCAAAGTCTGACTGTATTGATGTTACTGGCTCAGCTGGGCAAGGAAGGATTTTACTCTCTCTGGGATCAAAAGTGAAAGTTTCTGCTGTGAAAAGCAATTTCATGGACATCAGCTTAGAGTCACTCCACAACTCACACCTGCCCAGTGCTCCGTAACCAACTCGTTCAGAACTTGTAAGGAAAGATTAAACTTCTAGAACTTTACTGAGGAGCAAAGGCAGCTGAAAGCAGGAGCTGCAACAGGACACATGTGTGCAAATGCCACATCTGTAATTGAAACCCCAGCTCTGGAATGAATTGTGAATCTCATCACACAGGAGGGACAGATCCTTTTGGACGAGAAGAAAAGGCACAGACATGAAAATGGAGATCACTGGATAAATACTGAGCAGTTGTCAGAGATTACCCAGGGCAGTGACCCTTCCCC
>VWZD01008878.1:0-36928 GCA_013396695.1 Sakesphorus luctuosus | reverse complement strand
TTTATTCTGAATTTTCTTAGAAATATATTAAAAGCACTTGAAAAAATAAAATGAGTAGAAGTTGTTGAGGGGATTGTATTTCTCTCAGTAATTTCTGCAAATGCTTCCTACATTTTACAGAAACTTCTATGCTCTTCTATGCAAAAACGAATTTTTGGTGTTGGTTATTACAAGAAACATTGAAGTTTTACAAATGCTAAGACTCTTGCCATTTAAGAAGATGATTGCCCCTGGAAGCTGTAATCAAGCATCTGTAGGTTTTTAGGTGCATTTCTGACAATGGATGCATTCTGCCCTACAATTAGAGAGTCTGCTATGATTTCTAAATTTTCACATTTTACTGGAGAGCTGGGGAGCTGTTGTAAGGTGATGAAAACAACTTTTATTTAGTAAATAAACAAGCTGAATTCATGAAGATTAACATTTTCAAGCAATGCATAGGTTTAAACATAAAACTAATGGATGTTTTATAAACAAATTCTTTTTACAGTTTAAAGAAGGTTTATCTCTCTCAAGATCAGTTCCAGTTTTCTTATAAAGATAGTGAGTGAAGACAATATAAGCAATATAGGGAAATACAAAGAACAGGGCAAGCAGTCAAGTGAGGAAAAGGGAAGGATTTTGTTCAAGGCAAAATAATTTTCCACAATAAAAAAATATGTGAGCAGAAACTGATCTCATTCCTGAACCCTTGCTAAAATGACAATAGCATTAAATGCAGTAGTTATTACACTGATGCACATGTAAGTGCACCCAGTCCTTATCACAAAGGTCATGAAAGCCCTAGAAAGGAAAAGGGAACAGGTTCTCTGAAGCATGACTAGCTAGCAGATGACATTCAGCAACTTAGGCTGTGTCTAATGACTCAAAGTCTGGTCATCTTGTTGAATTAAAAAATGCAAGTCCTTAAGAAGTATTTGAGTTTGAAAGACTGGCACAATGAGGCATTTTATAGTTTTGAATCAGGTGCTACAGAAGCAACAAAATATTTGTAGAATCCACTAGGTTTGAATTCACACATTTCTGATATTTATTTTCCTTTTTTCCTCAAGATTATGGGGCAGTTGTCTATATCTGATTATAAACTGATAAGATGAATGGGACAAAATTCTTCAACATCAGTATGACTGCAAAGTCAATTTTAAGTATAAAAGAGTTTCAAATAGACTTTAAATAATGCATATTTGTACCTAATTAGTGTGATCTATATGTTTTTATCAAGGAGTGTCTTATGTTTGATTTACCAAAATGAGGCAAACATACATTAGTCACTTAATTATAGGCTGTTTCTTTAAGTGGCCTTCAAAGACAGTAGAAACAAGTTCCATGATGTTTTTATAAGATGGGGACTAGCTATTCCTTTTGAACTCTTAGGCATCTAAAACCAGGTAGCATGAAGTTAGGTTGTTTTATCTACATGCATTTGTCCTTTTGAGTATTTAAGACTGGCTACCAGCAAATAGCATATTAGGCATAGAATAAAGATCTACCAGTAAAATAAGTTGGAACAGGGAAGAGAGGAGTTTTTCTAGGTTTGTTTCTACCTTAGCTGATCACCTAATCTCAAGCATAAATTTAATATAATTTATTTTAATATGTGCCTGTTGGTTCCTACTCTCCTCATACTTGGAAGCTACTTCAGAATTAATTCCTATGAGCTTTAGAATCAATCTTTAACTTATAGTCTACATCAAGCTATATCTATATAAACAATGTGCAATGAGAGCACAACCCTTTGTCAGAGAAAAACAGCAATATATTATTCCAACAAGTTATAAACAAGACCTGTAGTTGGCAGTGGATGCATTACATCTCCTACAATGCCAGTGGAAACATTACATCTCATCTATAACTTCTTATATTATTGCAAATTTCAAGAATAATTTCTGGAAACCCTAATTATCTTCTTGTGGAAAACTGATGTAACAGTGAGGGAATATTATGAAATCCTAATTGTCTTTTTACAAAAAAAAAAACCAAACCAAGAAAAAAAAGGCAAAAATGTTACACTTTTTTAGCATTTTGTGTAAACAATAATATCAATATATAATTGATCAGCCTATCTTACCTTAAATGCTCATTTATGAAACAGAAACACATGAAAAGTTTCATCAGAATGTTTGTCATAATTCTTCCTTGAATTTTTTGTGTGTTCTTTTAACCTGGGCCAGAAATCTGGTATGTGCTGGCAATCATCTCTGCATTGTCAGTGAATTCCCATTTATATGATATAACAAGCAATGCGGATTCACAACAGATCATATTGATATATTTTAGATGGAAGATCAGGCACTTCCTACCACTAAGCCCACAGTATCTACTCTGTGGTACCATTTGAGTCTCTTCTGAAATGTAAGTGAGCTTCCTGTGCTGTAAATAGAATAACTGTTGTAAAATCATTAATATTTACCCCTAGTTGTAGTATTTTTGTTTTCAAAATACTTTATAAATGTGGCCTTCAAAAAAAAAAAAGTATTCCTCCTAAGCAGGCATTTTTATTTCATTTAATATTGTCCTTTCATATAGGAGAAAGTGGGTTTAGGAGACCTGCACAAAGTATGCCAAGATTGGCAACCAGCAATGTTTGATTCCTCGAACGCTATTTCAAATGCTAAGCCAGAAAATGTAGGTTTAATTTAAGCTGCTGAGAAAATCCTAGACATTTATTGTCAGGATTATCATCTTGGATTAGACTTGAACCAAACCTTGTGTGCAAGGTGCAGCCCAGTGGACTAATTCTGTTACCTCAGGAGATTTAAAAGTTAAAACTTAGGCTGAGAAAGAAAAGGAAAAGTGTAACATAGTATGAAGCTCATTTAATAAATATTGCTGTTCATGGACCAGGAAAGGATGGGCATTACTGGATAAGAATCCGATATTTTTGGTTTCTTTTTTTTTGTTTTCTTAAACAGAACACTTCCACTGATTCCTTCATACAATGGAAATTATCTGTGAAAGACCAATGCATGGAAGACCAAAGATTATTGAAAATATTACACTGAAATCATTGAAACATGGTTTTCTCTTCTATGAAAATATTTTTCTGGAATTTTAAATTTATATCAATTTCCAAATATGATTTTTGGGCAGAATATTGAACTGCAACATTAAAAGAAGTTAACAGCTGAGAAACGTGATTTTAAAATATTGCAGTAACTGCCATATACTCCACTTTTCTCTAAGATGAAAACAGAGCAGAATTCATCTTTCCGGAGAAAATCCTCATGAAAACTGAAATATTTCAAGTTTTTTAACCAAAGCATTTTAACCTCCCCAGTCAATACCTTCTACCGCACTTTTCATAGAATTAAAAGAAACAGATACCATTACTTTATTTTATATCAGATTTTCTAGTCTATGTTTTGTTCAGAGGGAAACAAAGATGCTCAATTTCATAGCCTTCAAAACTCATCTATATAGCAAATGCTTAAAATGCTATCACCAGTCTTCCTCTAGTTAATCATGAGGTTTCTCCTTTTAAGGACAATTTGGTGAGATATATGACTGATACTTTCATCAAAACAGCCACATGGATGACAAGTAGTCTCCTGCCTTCCCTTGCTGTGTCTGGGCTGCACCATGTCAGTCAGTTCTGCTCATTGGCTTTGACAGTATCAGTTCATATTCACTGGCACAGCAGATCATCTTTTAGCTGCAGTGTCCCGTGTTGTTGAGTTAATGCCACACAGCTGAAGACTCGCTTTTAGCATGTCTGGTTAACAATTCATTGGCTGACCTCTCAGCTGTTCACACATTTTAAAATAAGAAAATAGCCCTGAGCAATCATTTTTCTGAGCTAATCATCAGATGCTTGGACCAGTGTAGCTCAGCCCTGGAGTAACACTGCCTCAGCACTGCCTGGGATCATACTGTGCTATACATTTTAACATCAATAAAGGCAGAAAAAATAACTCACATGGAACTGGCTAGAAGGCTGTATGTGAAAAGTGTTCATTTGTCCAAGTATTACAACCATGGAGAAGAATGGTGACAACCAAACAGGGCACATTAACATTTCTTTTGCAGTCAGATGCCCTTTTAATTCCAAACATGCTGATTTAATCTCTCAAAAGCTACAGCAGATTTTACTGCCCTTAGTATGACTTCATCATCATGAGAGTAGCAAGAGGGGATTCTGCCAGACTGTCAGAGTTTGTCTATAGATTTCCATGCTGTATTGCCAGTGCACGTGGCTGGGACAGGCAGGAACAGGAACACTGTTTGCCTCATGCTTAGGGGCAGGTTGAGATGCTTAATGGTGCAGACAAAGCAGTCAGCAATGAGGTTTGCAGCCTGCACCAGGAGCAGCCCTGTGCTGGCAGGGTCACTTGATCTGTCCTTTAGGTCACCTCCGATTCTCTGTAGGTCAAACATGCCACTATCTATAGTAAAGGATATAGGACTGCACAGCATCATGCCTAAATGTGAGGATTTTCCCTCACAGCAGTCATACTAGCGAAACAATGAAGCCTTAATGAGTGCCACATGACTGAGCAAAACACCCTTGCACTGTTGCTTCCTTAAAGATTGTTCCTGTCATGCCACTGTGACATAAGTGAACAATCTGCAAGTTAATCTGAATAGCTGAATGAAGTGAACCTTTCTTCAACAATCCTGACAGGTAGTCATAGTATAGTCAAAGGGACAAAGTCCTCCATTGATTGACACTCACATTCTGTTCATGTCTCTTGAATCGTCATGGCTTAAAAAATCACCTGAATCATGCCATCACATAAGCTTTCTATGGATTACTTTCCACATCCAAGGCTTGTAGAGATCAACTGCAGCAAAGATTTCCCCAACAACTGGCAGAAATTATATATCCCAGTCACTATCATACTGTAATGAGACAAATTTCAGTTTGAGAAGGTGGGTGACCTGTACATCATTCAGCTACTGTGGACCCTCATTTAACATATAACAGTGTCACAGCTGCAATAACTTGTGATTAGAATCTAACTTCCAGATCTGTGTATTTTGGAAAAAATATCAGCAGTACTTAGCCTTACACTGTGCCATCTGTTTCATGGTCTCAAAAGGCCTCAGCAAAAAATAGATGATGCTGCAGTTTACTGACTACTGGATTACAGCTGCCATTCTATCAGAGATGGAAGATGGAGAATTTCATAAACTGTTGAATGTTTCTGCTGAAAATTTTTCTTGCTCCCTAATAGTATTTGGAAATCTTCAGTAACATCAGTAGGGTTTTAAGGACTATTACAGTTTAGCCTCAGCTGGCAACTCAGCCCCACACAGTCACTCACTCACTTCCAACTATGGCAGGACAGGGGAGAGAATCAGAAAAGTGAGAAAACACAATTTGAGATAAAGGAAGTTTAATAACCAAAGCAAAAGCCTCATTCACCAGCAAAGAAAAACAAGGAATTAATTCACTTCTTCCCATTGGCAGGCAGCTGTTCAGCCATCTCCAGGAAAGCAGGGCTCCATTAACATTTACTTTGGGAAAAGAAATGTGATAACTCCAAATCTCCACCATGTACCTTCTCACAGCTCATATACTCATTTACAGAGTGAATCTCCACCCTGTGCATTGCTTATCTTCCAGGACAGGAAACTTTTCTTGTTCTTCCTTGAACAGTGTTCTGAGAAGGTTTATAAAAAACTTTTACCCCACTTTATGAAGTACATGCCTATAGTAGTGAATTTATTAATCTCCCATTTCCATCAAACCCATCCCAAAAGCCATCTTTGACAAAACAGATGTACCTTGCTGGGGCATTCTATAGTGCATCTGTGAGACCTTTCATTTTCTATGATTTTCTATTTGAAAGGTGCAATAACAAGTTTGGTTTTCAATTATTTTCTTTTGTGTGTGACTGTCATGTTGAATAACACAGCATTTAGTATTTTTATGAGGATTTTTGCCCTTTCTGATGCCCTTTCTGGAAGCATCAGGCAGTTCTGGACATTGCACTGCTCTCTAACTGATCAGCAATCTGCACCAAATGTGGTCTGAGAAAACCTGACATCACAAGCAGAAAAGTGCTTCACTGTCAGCCACCACTGTGATCATAAATGTTTTCCTAGTTTTGCCCATTTCTTAGAAAACTGGACACTATCTACTGCCAAATTTCAGCTCATAGCATTAGCAGCAATGTTGCTGAAGCTTTTCTAATTGGCAAAGACGTGAGACCTTTCACTCTGTTCCCACAATATACTAGTGAATTTATCACTCTGTGGAATTAATTTAAGCACATTTTTAAGTCATTGGATTATTAGACTGGTACTACCAAAGATGCCTGGTGAAGTTATAAAAGAACTGTTTTCCATATTAACTGGCATTTAAACACCTCCATTGTAAATCCAGCTATAACCCTCCCCTTCTGAGTGCTTATGCTTTGGCCTCTTTTATCATTAGCAGAGACACTGTGCGAGAATATTCACTCAACAAAGCAATTGTGTATCAGCCAACACACAGAAGATGGTTATGGCTAATGAGCTGCCATGCTAAGTTTTAATATACTGACCACTGCTGGTAGATGCTAGTTGAGGACTGACTGTTTGCAGAGCTGTCAGTCAGATGAGGAAGTATCACTCCCTACTTCTTTGAAAAGAGGTTGTGCCCTGGTGCTGCAGAACTGCAGTCTCTGCAGATTCTCTGCAGTTTTGTTGCCTTTTTTTAAGTTACCGATTTAGAACTTTTTGTGTCAGAACATTTTTTCTCGTAGCCTTGAGCAGTTAATTGTTTTCACTTTTTTATTCTTGAATGACTTTTGTTCATGTCTTGACAATACTATTCTAAGATTTGGTCAGAATCACAAAACCATGTTGCTCCAAATTTGATGCTAGATTACAACTGAGTTGCTGGAGTGAGTGATAAAGATCCCTTTCTTCATGGTGTTATGGCTTTTCATCATAAACTCTTGGTTTTAGAGCCTGGGACTTGGGCTGAACCCCAATTTATACCTTTGCCTACTGTGTTGAGACTTCAAAAGAAAGAGTTTTGCTATGATCTGCTCTGTCAACAATTTATAAATCAAGTCTACGGACCAAGAAATTCTGAATCCTTTTCAGTTTTCCTGTCAGCACCAAGAATTCGATAAACATCTTTGATGTAATTCATTGCAAGACTAAATTTACATGGCAAATGTGGTATCAAAATACACCATAGTTGTTAAATGTCCCATTACTGTCAATTAAGATCTAGTTGACATAGTCAACGCAGCTCAGAGAGTTGTTCAGCTCACCAGCCAGAGACAGAAACACACAGGGAAGTGCAAAATAGAATGAACATGTTTTTTATATATATATATCTGCGACTTCAAATATGAGAAATCTGGTATAGCATCCTCATGAGTGTCACAGAATTCTAAAGATTAGCATTAATTTTTCATATTGCACATTCCATACTGCCCTGTGGTGTCTATAATATCAACTGCTCCCAGGGGAGGCTGAGAAACAAAGAACAAGCAAGAGAGGAGCAAAAATTAAGGAAAAACAAGCAAAAAAAACACCCCAAAACCAAACAAACACTCAAAAGAAAGATTACACACCAAATAATTTTTATTTTTAAAAAGAAAATGATTGTGTATGATTTACCTTGTGTGAAATCATCTTGTCAGATATGTTAGTGTTGTTTTCTGTCAATACTTCTTAAAATTAATAGACATACATCCTCTTAGCTCATTATAACATGAAATTTCCCTTTTGTCCTAAATATCAAGTCTGTGCAAGAAAGTTTCATCCAAATGAAAATCACTTAGCACAAGAGAAAAACATGTTCAAGGAAGAACAGGGAGAAAAAAGGAACTGATCAAACTTATGATCTTGAAAGACAATATTCATGGCATGGTGGCAGTGATCCTCTGCTCTATTTTCTTTATAAGTCACTGTGAGAGTATTTGATACAAAGAAGTTCCTTTCAAGTGCTTCCTTTGTACACTTGTTATGAGCAATTAGTGAAGTCCCACAGTCGTGTGATCTGACTTAGGAGTTTTTATTTTGTTCCTTCTTTGGCGAATTCAATGGCTGCTCAATGTTCCTTTCCCTGTGATCTTCAGCTCAGATGTCTACACATCCATTTCCACTGGGTCTAATTTGCTGCTCTTTCTCTTCAGTTCTGTGCTGACATAACTCCATGGATCTTTTTGTTAGGGAAGAACTGGAAAGAAACAAGGACTTGCCACCTGAGCTATTCCCAAGCTGAACTAGTGAAGGGAAGCAAGAGGAGAGTCTGAAAACACTAAACTTTGTCAAGGAAATTTTTATAAACTGATCAAGTTTTTATTATTATTATTTATTTTTAGCAAGGAATATTGCTAAGGAAACTAGAGGCTCTGAGCCCCAGTTTTGGGACTAAAGTACCATTTTATGAAGAAATATTTTTGTAGTTAAGATTTTTTTTCTCTAAGCTCAATAGCCTGAGTGAAAATAAAATTTGGAATCTGGTTTCTGATTCAGCAGAACAAGTAACCCCTTACATAAAAAAAAGTCTTTATATGTTTGTCCTGGTTTCAGCAACCATGACAATGTTATAAGTGTTTGCCAGCTTTGAAAAAGATGGCACCAGTCTCAACTGACTTGTTTTTAATTAAAATAAATTAGGTATTCGTGGCAGAACAACTTCCGTTTCTCAAAGAAACCAGGAGAGTCAGCTGCACAAACTGCTGTATTCCAGATGGTTTATATGGGAAGGAAGAACAATGTATTTCATACTGCAGTCTATAAAAACCAAATTTCATTTACACTGATTAAAGTGACTATTTAATTCCTGACTAATTCACTCAGAGAGGAACCCATGGAATACACAGACTCTCACATGGTGGTACCATGTTCTTTTTGTTTCTTGTGGTAGTAACACAAAATGACACTTGGTTGTCATTGAATACAAGTGAAGAGACAAAAGAATCAAAATCAATACAGGTTTACTGAATTATGGTCTGGAAGCAGAGAGATGCAATCCCTTTATTTTTCACTCTGGACATTGTCAATATTTTCCTTACCTATTATATTATTATTTCTGTTATCTCAGCTTACATTTTGAAACATGGAATCCATCCATCACATTATATTAATTTCTTTGGAAACTTATTCTCTTTAAAAACATGGGAAAAATTATTCATATATATAGAGAGAGATCTTATATTTATTTCAATCTCATGTAACCAAGCTCCTTTACTTCAATTAATTATATTTTTCTTAATTTGATAGATGATATACTTTGAATGTGCTTGGTCTAGCATAATGCTAACATTCTTTCTCATTGATATAAAGCATAATGAAATCAAGGGAAAAGCAGACAGTATATGATTAAGCTCAGTGAGTCCATTAGAATGCTGACTGTTTAGAAACTCCTGCAAGCAGGCTGTTATCACGTCACATGTATGGATCTCTGCAGTTTTAAAAGGCATCTTTCTCTAATTTTTCATAGCAAATGAATGGATAAGGAACATAAAATTAACATTTCTCCTGCAGAATTAATAGTTGGAATTAATTTGTATCCACTCCAACTGAAAGCAGTAATCCAGGAGTTTTGTCTTTGAGATTTGTATTTTCACTAAAACACATACGTAATTTATGTATAGGGACAAGAGATGAAGAAGTATGTGATTAGGGATATTATAAACCAAATTAGTATATTACCACTACCTTGAATCTGACAAAATTGAGTTTCTTGAATTACAATAATTAAAAAAAAATCACATCATTAATATTTAAGAAATTACTAGGGACTATATAAGGGTTGGGGGTTTTTTCTGCATTCAGAGGTAGAAAGCAAACAAAGTCTGGGGTGTAAGCAAAGCAGACATTTCCTAATGCAGTGCTGTTGCAGACATGAGTGGACAGATACAGAGGACGGCCCATGATGAGCTTGCCATTGCCTGTCCTGTCCCATATGCTGACTGCAGCAAGTAGTAGAGGTATGTTGTGAATTTACCTTCTCCTTTCTTCCTTCTCCAGAACAACCTGACTCCTTTTTTGACAACAATCTGTGCAAGGGAAGACCTCACTGGCCAATATCAGTTGCCTCAAAATTTTGAAACACAACCTCTTTCCGAAATTAAATCCCTTGAAATTAGAGTGATCCATCCCAGGATCTTTCCCACTGACCTAACCCTGACCCCCTGACTCCTCCTCTCTGACTCCACATCTGCCATGCTACAGCTGACCCTGACTGGTTTTATTTTGGTTATTTTCTTCTCTGGGCAGAAAATTTCCATGCTGTCTTGGTCCTGAGAAATCTTGAACTGATTCTGTTTGTTATTTTGTAATATAGCAAAAAAGTCTTTCAAATTTGCATACTAACTGGAAACATTCTTTTTCCATGTATTGTGAGGAAACTGGAGGAATTTATTTTTGAAGAAAAAAGCTGAAGAGATAATCTACTCATTGTAAACAGCTAAGAAGTTTTGGCCTTAAATTTTTGGGGTTTGAAAGAGAAGGGTAGAGGTAGAGAGCTACTCCTTAGGTTTTTTCCACAGGGAAATTATTTTGTATTGTTAACTTTTCAGGAGAGGGAAATAACTTCTATAACTAAGAGCACGTAAGGATACAATATCCTCATTTTATACCAGTTTAAGACAAAGAAAAATAGATAATATAAAATGCCTTTACATCAGTATCACATATTTTCTATGTCAAGTATATTATTAGAGAACTTTTGACACAAAATCCACTGTTTTGAGATGGCTAAGGAGAAGAAATGATCCAGCCCACTTGTGCTATGCACATGTGCACATGCTCACGCACTCACCTTGTGCTATGGGCAAAGTCTCTGTCTGCCTCTTCAGCAGGAGTGCCCTGGCCATGCAGAGACAGTGCATGAGGGCTCAGGGAAGAACATATTTGGCTTTTACATCCAGCAACTACTTGCAAGACTACCCAGAATGCAAAGTTATTTTGTGCACTCTATTGTGAGTGCACTATTAGACATGAGACGTTTTCTACTCAGAGAGTTTTCTGCTGTATATTCTTTGAATGTGTTACCTAAGGGCTTCCTAGAAATCTGGAACACAGAAAAAGATTGAATAAAAAGGAAAGATAATTTCAGAGTTATCGACTGTAGATTGCTTAAGCTTTATAAGAAGTATCTAATAACCTTTAGCCAAGTTTAAACTGTACCAAAGTAACAAGACTGTGGGTTGGAGATAGTTTCCATTGGGTAGTTAATATTAACAGAACCTGGACTTAGCTTAACCACTTTATTCCTTTCATAAAAGTCTAGATTTATGGGTGATCTGGGAG
The DNA here is from genome assembly GCA_013396695.1 of Sakesphorus luctuosus. NCBI lineage: Eukaryota > Metazoa > Chordata > Aves > Passeriformes > Thamnophilidae > Sakesphorus > Sakesphorus luctuosus. Next base: position 25,723 of record VWZD01008878.1, on the reverse strand, counting down.
TGTTTTGTGAAGGAATTTCTTTCTATATATTGACATTTGTGTTTAAGAAACACATAAAAAATTCTTTGCAAGTTGGCCTCTTGTCTTGTAGTACGAAACTAGAAGAGACTGTCAGGTATGCTAACCTCAATTCAGATTTACGAAACCCAGTTTAGGAGGACATTTCTTTTTCTGTCATTATTTCTGCAAAACTAAAACCTTTTCACATATAGTCTAGTTGTACGAACCAACACCTGAACACAGTTCCTTATTCATAAAGCTTTGGGAGTCCTTCTTAGGATTTAAAAATTAAATATGTTATTTTCATAAAATAAGCATGATAAGAGTTTAACCATGGTTGTGCCATGCCAGGTCAAAGCTCTATTGAGCCATTTATTCATCTAGTCAGTAGCATTTATCTAAGGATGTAAGAACTAGACAGAAAAAAGACAGCCAGACAGGGAACCAAACACATTATATCTTATCAAGAATGCTGAAAGTAGGCTCCAAAAATAAAGGGGTTTAAAAATTTGCTTTGAATTGATAACAATCTTTTTTTGTAACCTTAGCATTCAGAGTCTGGTTGTTTCTGCTTACCATTTTCTTTTCAAGTATTTATGTGAAAATAATACAGTGAATCATCAGGAGAAAATGCTTAGATCACAGCAAAAAAGTAATCAGCAACTAAGGCTTTTTGTGACTTTTGCTTTGGAAGTCCTGAAGTTTCCTACGTATTTTCTATGAAATTCTACCACATTTTATTTCAAGTAAAACTACAAAACTTTCCTTAACTACAGAGGAGAAAAGTTACAGCTAGAATCTCAAACACAGAAAATGTTTACATCTATGAGCCGCTTCTTTGTGCTTAAAACATGGTAAGTGAAAGATTGGGACCTATAAAATGTAATGCAAAATGTTAGTTAGGAACATAAATATCAAAAGAATGTTTTAGCAACTGAATGGGACGAGATTGGCAGATTATTTCAATGAACAATGTGCTATTGTTTCCTTGAAGACACACTTCATTTAACTGGAAACTTTGGTATGAAACATATTTTATCTGCATTATCTTTTATTCTTTCATAATCAGCACACAGGAATTTCAGACTAGAAATGAAAACCAAGACACAAAGCCTTTATCTTCTATTTAAGAATGGAAATAAGGATCTATCAGAGATAATTAAACTACACCTTGAAAAGAAATCTAAATCTCTTACAAGTCTTCTAAATTTGGTAAGGTTAAAGTGATATTTTATTTCTTAATTAATACCAGGACAAATACTTTTTGTTACCTAATCAAAATACATGTATTTTTTTCTAAACATAAATTTATTACTGTAAATTTTCTCTCTTCTCTTTGCTATCACTAAAATTGCACTTTGGTGACAAGAAATTGGCCATTGATAAATTGTTTACAGTTCTGAGACAGTTCTAGAATCTCCTTTATATACATCTGCTCCTTGCTACTTCGTACTATTTGATCCAAAAAAAGTAATTATAGCAGTAGGCAGTGCATGCAATAGTTATACAAAAGCAAAAAGAAATTACTCACCTGGCTATCAGCTACGCAGGTTCCCAGACAGTTCCAGATTTACCTAGATATGCAATCTAGGTCTGTTGGGGTTGCAGCAAGTTGCAGAGGCTCAGTTTAGGTCTCTGGTTTTTCTGCACTTTGGAACAACATCAGAGAGTAGAAGGAGGAGAAGAACACACAAAAATTAGAATGGGCAATATCACAAAGAAGGCAAAATATTTATACGTGGGTGGGTGGTGCTGCCATAAGGATCATGCAGGTTTTTGAGGAGTATAGGTATGAAGAACGGTCTGCCATCTGGGGATATTTTATGAGTGAAGGCAATAAGAAAAAGGTTTAAAGAACATTTCTAACAGCAAAAATTCTTTTTTCCCCCCAACATATTCATGGAAGTACAACATTTTTAGTCAAAGCTTTCCAACATTAAGTTAAGTAGGGCAAAGGTAAATTCTTGCAATGCACCTTTTCTGTTTATGTTGGTTATACTTCATAAAATTACAGACTGCTGAAAGTAAAGCATGAAAATGGAAAGTTTATCCTTCTCAATAATCAATATGACTACTATTTGAAGAGTGAGATTTGCCAAACTCATTAATTTACATATACACAGAATATTTCAATGCTTATTACAGATTCTGATTGGACTGAACTATTAGGACATGAACAGAATAAATCAGATATTTCCTTCATAGTAAAAGAAGAAATTAAGCAAAATTTCCAAACTGCTGCAATAGCAGCTGAAGCTGGATGTTTCTGCAAAGCCTAATGCTTTAAAATTGTCTTTTTTACTTGCACTGACTTCTATGCATTTTTATATTTCTTTAATAAAATGCATTGAAATTATGATAGATGATTGAATATATTTCTGTTCTGCAGAAGTGTATAACTTTATATTATATATATGTCCAGTTAATATATCTACATTATTAAATTTTGAATATGTCTTGGAGTTTTCTAGTCCCTGGAACTCATTATATCATTTCCTTTGTTACCACAGGACTATTTGTTCTAGTCCCTGCTGTTTACTGTTTTGAGTACTATTTTTTTAAAAGCAGTGCTTCCAGCACTTTCAGTGATTCCTGTTTCTTTCTCTGTTGTGCTTGCTTTTACTGAAGGATTTTATAGTTTTTAACCATGGATTGTAATAAGAAAAATAAAATGTATCAGACTTTCATCCCAATGTGTGGGTGTTTAACTTCTGATACCATAACAAATATCAGACATTTAGTGGGTTTCAGATAAGCTGAGGGAGTCAGAGAGGTCTGATGTGATATTACACATCTTTAAATATAGTTAAATGAATAAATGCTCTCTCCAGATTTCTGTAGTCAACTTTCAGCTTGACAATCTTTCCCATCTACCTTCTACAGCAGAACAGATACTAAGTGCAGTATCAAAGGTGAATCAAATGATTCACCTTTTCTGCTTAAGGCACCATCCAAAAAATTGCAGCTTATCAAAATAAGCCTGTATTGTGGAGGTAGTACTGATTCCTTTTAGGCCATTACAGTTGCATTACTGAAAGGACAGAAGAAAACTCCCTTTTTTAATTTTTAAATATGGACAAGTTTCCATAGTCACATCCCATTTTTATTTTGATTCCCTGAATGGATGACTCAAGGTTGATCCATATAAAAGTTCCCAGAAAAACATTTCTTCTTGTGAAAGTGTCTTAAAAAGTAGAAGTTACAAGGTGGCTAGGGCAGACTTTCATGATTTTCAACTCCTCCAGAAGTATCAGTCATGAGTTACAAACTGTACCTAAAAAAACTTCAGAAGACAAACAGGAGCTGCATCCCTTCATACCCTCCCAACAGTGCATCAAATAAAACAGGGACATCCACTGGAGAGAAAAACAAAACAAAAGAAAACAAAACAAATCATTCCAGCATGAAGTTATTTTGTGTCTGGCAAGCACAGATTCTGTGTCATAAACAGAAAGACCCCAAGAATTATAATGAAGCTACAAAATATTTAGGAAAATTGGTAACAGCTCATCCACCTGCAGTCTTCTATGTACTTAAGTTGTGCTTTTGGCTTGCATTTCACAATCATTTACAATTAAACACAAAAACCTGTAATCATGAAAAGAGCAAAAAGAATCCTCACCAAAATAGGAAAAAAACCCAAATTGCTCTTTCGAAAAAAAAACCCAAATCTCGATATTTATTTTTTAAATGAAAAGTAAACTTATAAGCAGTGGTTCCTGATTGTATGTGGTAATGGAGCCTTCCTTAAGCTTTTACCAGTTAATTATATATTCAGAAGCAAAGGGCGGTCCCGTGGCACAGTGGAGAGCACTGCCGTCTCCGATCCGAAGGTCGCAAGTTCGAGTCTCAGTGTACGGACTGCCCCCGGCAGTAAATGCCTCCCTGCCATCCGATCCCGTCAGATCTCGGATGCCAAGCAGGGTCAGCTCCGGTTAGTACCGGGTGCTGTAGTCAGTTCTAAGGACTTCACTGTCACTGTCCAAGCTTGCTCGGCCATGGCAAATGAACCTTAGGACTTAAACGGTGGGGCCAGCTCTGCGCACACTGAGCCTCACCTAAAAAATCCACTGCGCAGGCTCGGAGGGCACACCCACGTGGGGAGAGCCCTTCCCAAATCTTCGTTCACGAAGATTGGCCATTATTATATATTCAGAAGTACTTTATTGCTGTATCCTCAGATAGTGTATTTTCGAAGTTTCTTGGGAAAAAAACAAAACAAAACAAAACAAAACAAAACAAAATCAAAACCCAACATAATGTCTCATTAAAGTTACCTACTCATTACAGAAAATAAAGTTTGTAGTCACCATCAGATATTATTTTTGTAACTGAGTCAAAAATAGAAGGAGGATCTCCATTTGCAATTAGATATTTGAACTAGTCTGTACAGAAAAATGAATTTTTAATTGTGAAGGAAAGGACAGGTAAGTATCAAGGCCTCTCCCATAAGTAATATGGAAAAAAAAAAAACGGGAGGATTGTCAAGGAGTGGTGTGGAGGGGGATACCATATTCCTATTAATGCCAGTGGAGTAGGGAGAATCTTTTCACTACCATCAAGGTGCTTCCTTTAGTGTCTGGTGTTGGTAGAAGTTGTCATTCATTGCCCTTCATCTAAACCTACAGCTCAGCAAGAAAATCCTACTGAAAAAAAAATCTCCACGTGTTTTTATTTGGTTTTTAAATATATCTGAAGAATGAGAAATAAAGAGGGAGGTAACATATTTTTTAGCACTAAGTTTTCAGGTTTAATTAACAACACTTCTTTGAACTGTTGCATGTCATGCTTTATTCAATAGTTCATAATTTTTTTAGGGATGTAATAATCCATAATATAAATGACAGCTTGGATAAATACAATTCCTTCTCTTTGTTATGGATACATTTATTACAAACAAAGCTATATTGTGCATCCCTTTCCTCCAAACTATTCTGACACTGAACATAAACTGTTGAAAGAAATGGCACATAATGCCCAGAGCATTGAAGAGACAATTCTTTGTGCTTCCTACATAACTTTTTTACAAGGATTTGTATTTCATTGAGTTTATTTTGAACGTCAGAAAAGAAAAAGTGAGCCAGTAGAGATAAAATAAATGTCAGCAAAAATAAACAAGTACTCCAAAGACTTTAAATACTTGGGAACCAGTATTTGAAGGTGGCAGGCATAAGCTCAGGTTTACAAATGGCTCATGTACCTGGAAGCCTATGAGAGGCTTCTTTATCTCAATATCCTGATTTATAATCTCTCTCATCGTAATGTCTCTCATAGGTCTTTATGCGTTATCTTGTCTATTAGCTGTCCATGTGGGAAGCCATGACTAACCAAGTCCATTCTTTTTGTAAAGACAGATTATTTTAGCCCATAATGGAGCTGGAAAAATATACAAAATTTTATTTCAGAATTCTGGATAAAAAACATCCCTAAACCATGGTAGTTCCAAAACAAGATGTTGATAATGAAGGAAATTGTGAATACTGAAGTGAGTAAACATCTCTGAAAATATAACCCATGTAGAAATTTTAAACAGTAATTTGGTCTAAACATAAGGTTTAATAAATTTTTACTCCAGTATTAATTATTTTTAGAAAAATATTCTTATTTTAAGTTCTATTCTTTGTCCCTTAAATATTCACAGATGTAAATAGTTTGGGGATTTTTCATCATGTTTAAATCAACTGGCTACCTTGTAGCTGAAGCAATCACATTTTGAATGGTATGATAAACATTTTCCATGTCATGGCTATTTCATTTTGCTCCAACCCGGAAAAGAAACGTATGTTAAATATTTAGAGAAGCCTCAAATCAAATCCAGCAATGCCTTTGATATTCAACATTCCAACTTGATGTCTTAAATGCTGTTTGGTCAAGAAAAGCTGCAGTTCTAATCAAACTAGGGTATCATTAAATGAGTCATAAATCACTTCAATAATTGAGAGGGTACAGGAACAAGAATAAAAGCTCATGTTCTAATTTACAACTTCCTCATAAGAGGAAGAGGAAGGGCAGGCACTGATCTCTTCTCTGTGGTGACCAGTGACAAGATCTGAGGGAATGGCCTGAAGTTGTGTCAGGGGAATTTTAGGTTGGATTTTAGAAATAAGTTCTTCACCCAGAGGGTGGTTGGGCCCTGGAACAGATTCCCTGGGGAAGTGGTAATGGCACCAAGGCTGATGGAGTTCAAGAACAGTTTGGATGATGCTTTCAGGTACAAGGTGTGACTCGGGGCAGGTCCTGTGCAGAGCCAGGACTTGGACTGCATGATCTTTGTGGGTCCCTTCCAACTCAACATATTCTGTAGTTTCCAACTCAATATTCATCATGATGTGATGCCAGTGAAAAACTTAACTTGTAACTCAGGTGGGGGTGGGCTAACCCCTTGCGGGATGGATGCTGCAGAGATGCCGCAGGGATTGCTGGGAACTGTAGTTTGTGCAAAAGCTCATGAAGAAACTACCCTATCATGTGTGCTGTGTCCAGAGATTTTAAACTCATTGGTGGGATTGTGCACATCCCCCAGATGTGTCAATGCCCCATCGCCGAGTATAAAGCATGCACACGCACATCAATAAACATTCTCTCATGTCCTCCGACACAGTGTCCATGCCTATATCAGCTGTCACAACTCATCTATACTTAAAAATTTTCTGGTTGCTAGGATTGCAAATGAACCAGTGACAAACACCTTGGATTGTACTCTTCAATATTCTTACTTACCATGACCACATTTTAATCTGCTGAGAGCTTTTCTAGATAGGATACCAGAACCAGTCTGAGCTCCTTATTCTTCTGATTAGAAGTCAATCCTCCTTCCCTGCATATGGAGAAAACTTAATTCTTCTGAATAGAATAAATTCTTTCTCTGTTTCACATCCAACTTTGCCTATCTTTCTAAGCACAGAAACAGAGAGAATATCTAAATTTGGTTAGACAGATCTGTATTCTGCCTTGAATTTCACCTTAGGTAGCCTAATGAAGAGTGCATAAATCTAAGATTCTGAGCAACACTACCCATTTAGATGTTGACAAGATTTGTTTAAAAAAGTAGAAAAAATAACCTGGTAAAGTCTTCAAGCAGCACAAATACAAAAAAATCTTAGAGCATCTGATCATAACAATCTGATTTTATTTTGCTTTTGTTCCAACAGAAGCAGGGTTATCAAACAGTGTCTTATTCTGTACTTGAACAAAAGTCATTCCAGGCAAGAACTCTTTTTATTAACATTTTTATCATGTCAGACTTGAACAAATGCAGCCAGTTCAATAGACATGAAAAAATACAAGTGTCCTAGATCCTTCTACACTTCAATGTCTCAGAAGAACGCTAAAGTTTATGTCAGTATAAAGAAAAAGGAAACTATACGTATGCTACTATTTGAAACAAGCGAGAATTGTCTCTGGTGAAGCCAAGTACCAGCATAAGTTTCCAGAAGAACACTTACACTTGTTACAATGCAATATATGTAATTCCACAGGAATAGCACCCGTCTACTTCTTGTCATTAGCAAATGTGTAATATTCTACTCTTTCCTGACTCTCTCTTACCTCTCTTTGGCATGCTTACTTTAAAATGAACAGGAAAAAATTGTGAGTATGCTGCTTTTTGAAAAGTCTGAACCTCTTATTTAGCCATGACAAGGACACATGCCTGTAAATATGCAGTCAGATTTGAAGTGCTACAGCAAAATTTCTGCTGTACTTCTACTGTGTAGCTATTGCATATCTTCTAAAATTCAGGCACTTACTTAGATTGTCTTGACATTTGCCATATGTCATGAGGAATGAGGTACGATTTATTTGGAAAAAAATATCTCTATGACTCTATGTATATCTCTGTACATTGAGTGAAAGTACCAAGTTCAATTCTTTCTGCATACTAGGTTTTGGTTTGTTATTCTAATTATCAGTTGCTGAGAGTAGCAGCAGATTATCCAGTGCACAAGTTGTTCCTTTGGCAACTAATGCTGACAATCAAAACTAAAAGCTGCATTAAAATTTAGTTTCAAACTCAATCTACACAAGAGCAAAATGTACTTTGTAAACACATGAAAAAAAACTTGTCAGGCAACTATGACAAGATCTGAGTAGCTCAAGGTGTCATGCTGATCTCTTTGAACCTGTGTTGTGCCTATGGGCTGTGGGTCTCCTGTGACTTGCCCTTTATCCATGTTTTGGTAGGAGATCCTTTTAGAAAAGTGCTGAGACCCTTTACTTTGCTTAAAGTTTTGGTTGGTTTTTTTTGGAGTTTCGTCTGGTTTAGAAGTACTGACAAGCAAAGTGGCATTAATTAAGCAGAACACTGGCAAGAGTTGTGACTATAACACTACATGCCTTTTCCTGGATGTTGGATATGAAGCAGGAACATAAAGGTTATGTGATTTGCCTACTTGACTAATGAGCTGCAATGCTGAAACACATCCCAGAGCTCTGCTCTTACAAGTGCTACCAAAATTTTACACAGGTGCATAAGGTGCTGAAGGTGGGGCTTTGCATAAATGTGAAGATTCAAGGCAAAGGAAACTTCCATGGTTGGGCCCCATAGATAATACTTACAGTAACAAAAAGCAGTTCCAGGATTCTTCAGCATTAACCTTGTGTTACTATGTCATAGGTAACACATTTCTTTCTGCAAGCTGTGGAGCAGAAGGAAATGCCTCCTAGTCAGTTTGTCTGTTAGCTGGTGGTGTGAGTTACTCTGAGATCTCTCCAGGGTTGGAGAGGGATAAACACACTCTTTTCCTCAGTATGACCACAACCTTTTGCTCACCCCACAGCAAAGTACAGTGACACACTAAGCTCCCTCAATTTTATAAAGCATGTACTGTATAAACCCTCACTTCAGCAGCAGTGGGGCCTGGCAGGGATGAATAACTCCTAAGCAAGCATGAAAACACCTCTGGCAGAGGCACATCCAGCATGAGCTGCAGCTCCCCAAGAAATCATTAATTTGAAACCATAGCTGCTGTTCTGTACTGAGAGTTCTACAAATGGGCAATGTGCACTGTTTCTGAACCCTATTGATCTGCATGAATCTTAGGACAGACATAGCTGTGGATTTGAATAGACCATAAAGGAGAGTTGAGGCTTCATAGGAAAAAAATCCCATCTGTTCTATTTATAATGAAATTTTAAAAAAATAAGAAGGAGGGTATATAAAATCCTGCATTTCAAATTCTAAATCAAAGTCTAATTGATGGGGGTTAGAGTGAAAACCACTTTACATCTGCAGACTGGGATTTCTGGCATGCTTTTATGCAATGTTTGCTAGAGATCCTCAGAGAGAGTGAAACCACCCTACTACTCCTGATCCAGTACAGCAATTGCAATCTTCATAAAAAAGTATGATCAGTACAGTTTAAACTGCCAGTTTTTAAATCAACCTAGAATAACAATAGGCAATATTGTAGCACAGAAAAAAAATCCCCTCAATAACTCTTTGATAGACAAATGAAAATTGGACACAAAAGTCAAAATTGTATGGCTGTAAGAGGAATGGGGTCTTCATTGTATGCCTGCTACAAGAAGTGACATTTCTTATAAAAGACTGACCCTTTTTCCCCCCCTTACTATAGTAAGGCATTATCCTAGCACATAGATATTCCTCTCTGCTCTCCTGTCCAATTATAGAAAAGGTCAGTTCAAAATAAGTATAACTTAAGTTTATAAAGTCTGACAAGAAGATGGTAGGGGATGGTAAGAATGCAATCATATTAATTCTGGGTAATGCTTTTCCACACATTAGCAGCTCAGCTCTTGTGCTCAGAATAAGAATTAAAATAAAAACTGTGAACTTGTGGCAGTAAAAAAGAAAACAGTATATCCAATGGCAGAGAAGGAAAGTTTAAATGTAGTGTACCTCAACAGCACTCTAACATTACCAAAAGTAACAATACTCAAGGAAAGCAGTCATTCACATCACCAGCAATACAGTGCAGCGATGACCCTGGAGGAAAGCATGATGTTTCCCTACAGTTTTCTAAAGAGAGCATTGATTCCTGCACTGGTGTGCTTTTGTTCCCTGACGTCTGTGCTGCCAGGCACCCGTTGCTCGTGCATTCTCCCTCATTTAGGTTCACTTTAAGTTCTCTTTTCCCCATAGGGGGCTGTCATTGTTAGTGTTGCATGCACATTCTCTTTCAGTTCTTGGTCAGCTATAACCAGTGAAGTAAAACACAAGAAAGGCAATCATCAGAACTGCCCCTGCGATTATTATGTTTTGACAAGTTGTTGAAAAACAACATGAGAAAAAATGCCTTTTCTCATAATTTGTACCTGTATGAATGTTCTGATCCTGTCAGCAGCTTCTTTTATTTCAAAAAGACAGACATCTACTGTGTGCTAATTTGGGATCCAATTACTCCAAGAGGCAAAGGGAGAGGCACAAGCCCCCCACTGTAATTTTCTTAATAGATGAGAAGTTGTGGTCTTTTTACGTCTACAGACTATGCCTGTGCTTTGATATGCCACTGACAGAGCAAAAAATAAAACATATTTTTCAGCCCTGTTACCATGTTTCCAGCATTGACCACAGTGGATACTTAGGGAGAGACTATGAGAATCTTTCCACAAATGCTTCCATGACTCATCCCACTCATGAGTCAGTGAGTTCCACCATTTACAGTGTTCTGTAGAAAAGTAGTGGAGTTTGTGTATTTGAAATACTGCTTTGTAAAGTCCTGTTTTCCCTTTGTGCATTTCTAAGGAAGAAAATAAAAATTGGTCCGTTCTTATCTTCTCCATAGCTCTCATGACAATCAACACCTAATTTTTTCCCAGTTGTCACTTTATCTGGTTTTCCTCTCAACCTTCTCTGAGTCTTTCCAACTCCTGTTGTATCCATTTTGAGGTTAGAACTGCATATAACAAGTGTGTCATCAACTAAGTAGTGGCATAGCATATTTGATTTGTTGCCTCTTCTTTTACTAATAACTCCTATCTTTGTCTTTTATTGTTTGACCAGTGCCAAAATCAAGTTGATATTTTCAGTGAACTTTTCATCATGACTCCAAAGTTTCATTCTGAAATTGCTTTCTTTTCTGAAGAATTGCCATTCTCATTTGTGATGTGCTGAAGTGAAGGTTTTATCCCATGTGTTAAATTTGGTAACTTTGAATTTTACATGCCTCCCTACTATATAATTAGTCAGCAATATGAGATTCTTCTGCAACTCTTTATGGCAGCAAGGATCTGCTCTGAAGTTGCTGAAAGCAGTAGAACTAGAGGGATTACTTTCTAAAGCACTTTTCCAGTACTATTGACTGATCATTATAGTTATTATCTGAGTGCTGTGGAGGGGAGGACAATGCAGCTGGGCTTAGCTCTACTCACATATGTTATTACAGCAGGAGTTTTTCACACCATGAGTGATTGCATATGCTGTATTTGAACAAATGAAGCATTTCCCTTGAAAAGATAAAATACAGTTTAGCATAATATACTTCAGATGCTTATAGAGTACTGTAAGCAAAAGAAATGGAAGGAATCTGAGAACCCTGATCTGCTTATAAGCCTAGTGGTAAGAAAATATTTCAGAGTGCTTCCACTAGTGACATTTGAAGATGGAGATACTTAAGAACTCCTATAAAAGAAAGTATCAGCTAAAGTGAGCTGCAAGGTAGATACTTTGTATTTAACTAGGTCACAAGCCTGGGAAAGAATGTTTAATTACCCTAGTTGAAGGTGAGAAGACTTGAGAATGTGGACTCCAAAGCATTTAGTGAATAGACATAAATGTATCCAGAATCTACAATTTTTATTATTTTATTTAACAGAGGAGATTGTGGTTTTGCCCAGAAATAACATTCTGCTGTGCATCAGGAAGTCTTCAAAATGATGGGGAAAAATTCTTGATACAAGTTATAATGAAAATTTAGAGCTGAACTATGGAGTTGGAAAAAATTCTACAAAAATAAGTGTTCCATAACAACTAAAAGATTACAGTCAAAACTTTTAACAGAAAAGTATGTGAAATGAGGAAGTAGAGGGCTTGATTACATGAATGATGACAGATGTTAAGAGCAAAGATCACAGGCAAAGATATGCTAGAATGACATTAATTGCAATAATTACTGATAATTTCCTTCCAAAGACTGTATTTCTCACTTACCAGGATCTTCTGGCCTCTTTAGCCACAGACATAACTCTACATAAAGTCTTCAGTTTATTCAGGTAATTTCAACAGCCGTAAAATTTAGCTATTGAGTGGTTTGAGTATGAAGGTTGATCTCTCTAACTCTCCTTTTGTAAAACACTCATCTTAGCTCCATGTAGCAAACACTGGATTATTCCTTACTTGGCTTATGCATACTGTAGTCATTACTCTGACCACATCTTTAGCATATACATTAGTTTTATTGTCCATTTACACTACAAGCATCTTGATTTTTCTTTATGTATGTGTGTGCATTCCAGCCCTGTCAATGTGTCAATGAACTTCATGTTTAACTTCCATGCAAAGATCACAGCCTGAAATTTTCTACTTCCATTCAATCAGGCCCATCCCAATAGATGAACCTGAGAACAATCTCATAGCAGTGATTTTTTAGCAAGACAGGGAAATATGTATTCAGAAATACTGTTGCTTGATTAAAAGAATTTAATATTTTTCTCTATACTTATGAAAAAACACTGCAACTACAGCCAGAACCACTAGAAAATAGAAAAAACTCCTAATATTTTGGATTTTACCTTGTATAGAAGACATATCTAAATGATAAAGTATAATTAAGTACAGAAATGCTACTAAGAGATCTATTAGATTGATATAAAATGGCCACAGGGTCTTCAACATCAACCATTTTATTTCACAGATCCATGAGAAACCACTGAGTTACTTTGCTCTAGCACTGCCACATAACAGCTTCACTGTTTTTGAAAGACTTCACCTACTAAACACTGACAATTCTGTGTGGCACAAAGTAGAGCAAGACACAACCATTCACAGTGAAACGTAGGCCTGGCAGAGAAGTTTTGTAACATCTGCCTTCCATATCAGAGCTCATTTCTTGTAGTTGCAAGTCCCACTGGGCCTGGAAGAAGTGGGAGTCTCTGTCCTCATATGAGCAACCTGGAGGACTTGATGTAGATAATCACTGTTCAGCAAGGAATCAGAAACTGACTGCAAACAGCAGTGTGGATATGAAGGTAAGCTCCAAGAAATAATGGGATCCTAGTTCTGGATCCAAGTGTTTGGTTTTAGAAAACTGACCATAGTAAATATGGAGCAAAGATACCTTTCTGGTAGGATTCTGCCAAAGTTCCTGTATAATTAAAACTTAATTACAGTTTTAGTGGACAGCAACATCAAAAAGTTCCATACATATACGGCTACATATAAATAAAATAAATAAAAAACTGATCATGGCAATAATATTTCTTTAAGCCCATTTTCACTAGTACATACACAAAAGTTTGCACGGAAAGTCCATTCAAGACTGAAGAAAAGCATTAGAGTTTAAAGAAGTGAACAATAAAGAGTCAAAACTTTCTGAAGAAACAGATAAAGAGGCAGACAGACACAAATCATAGGAGACACTGATTTTTGTTAGGTCATGAGTAGCACTGTCACTGTCTCCCTATAGACTGTGTATTTTCAGACACTTCAGTTCTGTGGCCCGCTGACAGGAACACTTCTCAGAGCAGACTGGTACTCTGGGGCACTTGGACATAAGAGTGAGTATTTATGAAAAGACCAAGCACATGTGTGAGGCTAGTTACTGAACACTGGATGTAGAATTAACAACCTAGTTTGAAATACAGCTTTTAGCAAGAAAAAAAAGGCAGCACACAAGGTTAAATAAATATTTAGTATTTTGCGGTGTTTTATAAAGTAGAAAACTGTACTCCTACCAACAAATAGGAAGTGAAATAGCTGGGAATAGCTTAACCAGACTTACAATTAGTATTACAAAACAAGAATGATATAGTCAGAAAGTTCTTTAAAATTTCAGCACAAATGTTTATGAAAATAACACATGTACAAGAGTGTGAAGCTACTAACGGCTGTAAGTGTGCACAGAGGAGCAATCAGCCAGTAAACTGTATGCAGAGGTTTCAGTATATGCTTCTATTTGGAACCCTTATTACCCAGTCCAAAGAACACATTTCTATTCTCATCGCTTGAATTTTTCAGGATTTCTGGTAAGGAAGGAGTCGGGGTGGGGGAGATATGTGTATAGCCAGAGAGTCATTAGCAATACACTGTCATTTTTACAGTCATTCTGTTTTGAAAGATACCTTAACAACTTTGTTTGCTGCTGTAAGCCCTTGAAATCTTTGTCAGGAACCTACTGAAAGCCTGAATTACTGCATAACACCAGTGTATAATAAATAACATTGTGATGGGATTTCTTAGCTGCTTTAAAAGCTGAATGTAAGAATAAGATTAAATTTTTCCACTGTATCTTGTAAAGCTTCCTGTTTACAGTATCATAGAATATTCTGAATTGGAGGGGACCCACAAGGACCACTGAGTCCAGCTCCTGGCCCTGAACAGGACAGCCTCAAGATTCACATCACGTGCCTGAAAGCTTTGTCCAAATGCTCCTTGAACTCTGTCAGGCTTGGTGCTGTAACCACTTCCCTGGGGAGCAAGTTCCAGTGCCCAATCACACGCTAGGTGAAGAACATTTTTCTAATATTGAACCTAAACCTCCTCTGACACAACATCAGGCCATTCCCTTGGGTCCTGTCACTGGTTACCACAGAGAAGAGACCAGCATCTGCCCCTCCTCTTCCCCCTAAGGAGGAAGGTGTAGACAAGGTCCCCCCTCAGCCTCCTCTTCTCCAAACTGAGCAGTGCCCTCAGCCACTCCTCATACAGCTTCCCCTCAGGACCCTTCACCATCTTTGTTGCCATCTTTTGGAAACTCTCCTCATATTTTATATTGTGGTACCCAAAATTGTACACAGTATTAAAGTGAGGCTGGACCAGCGCAGAGGGGAAAAATCACCTCCCTCCACCAGCTGTCTCATTTCTGTTCTGTTCATTGCTGTCTCATTTACGAATCACTACTGATAAAATCTTTTAAATCTTTACTACAAGTGTGGGTAGGGAGTCAGTTTGAGACTAAGACATCTTGGTCAGTGAAGACCTAAAGCTTGATTTAGTTGGTGCTTAGCAAGAACTAAAAAATTGTCGACATTTTTCTCATACTAAATCCAAAACAAAACACAAAAAAGAAAATAAACTCTATACCAGACAAAAACCAGGACAACCACAAACCATAAATAGTTTCTTACTAATTAGCCCTTCCCTTGTTTCAAAAGTCTGGATTAGTCCACTCCTAGCTGAAGATGCATTGTAAAAATATTTGTTTTACTAATGCAAAATCAGACAATAGTCATCTTGGTTTTAACGACCACTCTTGTTTCTATAATATTTTTTCTCTTTCTGTTTTTATCTTTTTGGTCTTATCAATGACTTTTTTGTCACTGCTTTCAAAGACTAGGGCTTTAACTAGGGCTTTCATCTGATTTCAACTCTTGGAGAGAAAGGACCATAGGATACCACTCACTCACCCAGTATGAACTAAGTCAACAACTTTAACACTAAAGCACCATAGTAGAGTAATTTTTTCCTTTGATTTGAAGACATCATAGGATGAAAACATTACTGTTTCCCTTAGTTTGTTCCACTGATGCCTTCAGATCCTTAATTTTTTTTATATGTTTGTAGATTTTAATACAGATTTATAGTTTCTCACACTTAAGGTAGCAGGTGGCAGTTTCTAAACTCCTTTCTCATGGTTTGTGCCACATCCTTGAAACTCATTTTAATGTTCTCTTCAAGGAAAAGATTTTAGCAATGACATCTTGTTTGGGATACATGCTTAGAAGAACATAATGTGTCATTGTAGTCAAAGTAGAAGGTCCAGAAACCTTGGAGAATCTCCAAAGAAGGTATGTGATGTGAAGATGGTGAAGATGATGATGTGAAGAAGTAAGAGGTCTTGAAACCTCCAAGTCAGTTCTGAGGATGTAAGCAAAGTAGCAGTCCTGAGGAAGGTTCTAGGGGCAGACAATTCTCAGGTTGGATGTATTCATTAGATATGAGAATTGATTAGTGTTATAAATTTGTCAGAGTCTTATGCCGTGATGTACAACTATGTATTTTGCTGCACTTGAACGTGCTTTCATTGAAGGACCTGCTCTCTATTTTGTCTATGCTGATATTTTCTGTACAGTTCTTTTCTTCAATTTTAGGCAACACCACAGGGGACTATACTCCTAATGGTGAAAATGCATGCCCTGCTTTTATTTGAATTGCCTTACTTTGTTATCAGTGATTTTATATTCACCTTCAGCCATTGACTGAAACAATTTAATACTAAGGAACCCTACTAGCTGAGCTTCTATGCAGCTTTGACTCCCCATGGACAGCTTATTTTCCAGTACTATTCAAAATACAGTTCTTAATCCCTTTAAAAATGTCTTTATTGATCATAATCATATTTTTTGTAGTCAAAGTGTTATAAGTAACTAATAAAGCACCTAAATACTTTTGTTCTTTGCTTTTAGCTTTATGAATTCCAGTTCCAATGATACAAATGATCAAAACTATGTTTCCTTGACAAGACTTCTTTCTATAATATTATATTCTCTTGTCTTAATTAGATTTTCATCCTTTCATTTTCAGACTGGTTACCTACAGAAATAAGGCATTGTCTATGTATTTGCTTCCTTTTGAAAGGAATCATGACCTAATCAGTAATTTCAAACATATTTGGCAGCGTGGAAGAAATTCCAGAGATTTCATGTTTCTATTAAAAAAAAATGCAACAAAAGAGAAAAAAAGACCTTTTAAATCGCTCATGAGCCCTACTTTTAGTAGATATCAGATCTCTGAGGTCTTCAATTCTTGGTTTTCAAGTCTTTATTGTTTCTTATACTCACATGATTTGCTACTGATTCATTGTATGCAGTTATAGCTATTACTTTTTGCCAGGATTCCTGTGTGGTTAGCTAACCAATATGTAACTGGGAAAAAAGCCTGAAATCCAGTTTAATTCCTAATTTGAGAGTTCTTTTATAATTCTAGAATACTTTTGATAATCTCTCATTTATTCAAAACTGGCATTGTTTAACTATAGACTCATGGGATCACATTGGTTTGAAGGGACATCCAAAGTTCATTTTACCAGTGAAGTCATAGTTAGAAAGGTTGTTCAGACACTCACTTAATTTTATGTATCTTCAAGGATGGACATTCCACTCTTTATCTGGAAAACCTTTTTCAATGTTTGACCACTCTCATAGCAATAATTTTTTCCTTACAGTGCATTGGAACTCTCTATGCCGAATCTCCTATTCTTCTCTGTGCACCTGTGGAGTGATGGCCCCTGATAAGCCTGATGGGTTGAGGGAAACGCCTCAGCCCCCTGCAGGGGTGTTCCTGGCCGAGTCAAAGGCTTTCAAACTGATAAGATTAACAAAGGATGGAGTGTTAAAAAATAACACGGCCTTCCTTTGCGATATCTTCTATGACTGCTCAAGGGCCTACCTCCCCAAAAGATTGACTATTAGTCACACAACCATCTGAAGAAGAAGAAAAAAAAGATATAACAAGAAGAGCAGTTTAACTACAACTGGGGGAGAAAACCTTCCACCTCTGGGNAATGGGAAGTGGCTATATTTTTTTCCTGTTGCTTTTCTTTTGGTTTATTGAGTGTGTTTACCGGTGGTGTTGCACTGTTATGTTTCTGTTTAGTAATCCCCTGCTAGTTAAGTTTGTCATGGGAGTGGTATACTGCTGGAGCGCCCTGTAAAATGTGTGTTGTGACGGTGTCTTTGTACAATCTTGAAGATAAATGTTATCAGCAACTAAGTAACCCATATAGTCATTGTCACATACCTGTATTAATAAATGTTATTTCGGGAGCTATCGTGAGGAAAGTCCTTTTCTTTTTCTTTTTTGCTATTAAGTGTTGCCTCAATAGTGGAGGTCAGAAACCCTTCCAACCTGTGTACTGTCCAGTAGTCGACAGACAGTCTTGGGAAACACAAGGATTTGATTGTCTGGAGGCGCTTATTGCTAATAATTTCTCCCTGGCTTAAGTGAGGTCCTCATAGGGGGTCAAAAATCTTTCCAGTCTGTGTGCTGTCTGTTAGTCGACAGACAGTGCTGGGTTCACTAAGCTTTGATTATCCCGAGGGCAATTATAGCTATTAACTTTATATTAATACAGTTAAGATTAGAAATCTTTGTATTCCTGTCTCCCTCCTCCCTTTAACATGACAGCACCTCTGAGAAATCTGGCTGCCCCTCCTCTATAACCTCCCAACAAATAGTTATAGGCAGAAATCAGATCTCCCTTTAGCCTTTTTAAGGCTGAACAAACACATTTCTTCCTGCCTTCCTTGCACATCATCAGCTCTTGGTGGCTCTTCACCAGACCGACTTTAGTATGACCTTCATGTACCCCAAACCAGACACAGTACTCCAGATTTCACAAGTGCTGAACTGAGCAGAAGTATGGCTGCTTTAGACCTGCTGGCTGCTTTCTTGCCAATAGTCAAAGACAGCCAAAGGTGCTTTTGGCCTTCTTAGATTCAAGGACACTTTCTTGGATCATTTTAAAGGTGCTGTTCACTATGATTCTCAGGTCTAAAAAGAGCATCTACTGAATCTTAGAAGACTTCCGGGAAAAGCTATCTAATCTTAAATATTTCTTCTATTATTGCTGTCTTATGAGATTTTTAACCAGTGGACTAAAGAGAACTTTGTTATTTTTCTTTAAAATATGGAAATTAAGAGTCATTAAATACTATTATTTTTTAATCGTAGTTTAGATGTCTAAATCTTGAGGCATCCTTGAGTGGTACTGGAATTTCTTTCATTTCAGATATACAGTAGATTAGTTAATGTTTATAGTTTGACATTACCATTTACTTCACAATGGTAATTTTACAGGACATTGTTCCTACAATGTTTAGATTCCCTTACCTATTTATTCCTTACATCTATAGCTGCTTATGTATACCAGCTACTATTGGACTGTAATATATTGTAATATTATTTGCTATTTCTTCCTGAGTGAAGTTGGGAACTTGGGTATCTTGGCTTCCAAAATCATCATACTGTGAACCATAATACAAAAAAGCTCATTTTGAATGAATCCCTAATTTCATTTGTATTTTCTGTCTTCATGATTGCATGACTTGATCTTGACTACTGATTTTGATAAGATACTCCCAAAACTTTCAGCAGTCTTTTGTATACTGAACTTCTCACCCAATTTCATAATTTTCTTCTTGAAGGTGTATTATTTATGGCTCCTGATTGAATCAGATTTTTAACTCCGTTCTCTTTGTCTTTGGCAGCTTTTCATCTGTGTCACTGTCAAGTACTAGAGAAGTAAAAACCACAGGAAACAAGAAGAGGAAACAAGAAAAAATTACAGAAGGAGCATCAGCCAGACTGACTAGCTAGCAGCTGTGAGAGAGATCTTAACAGCAGCTTCAGGCAAAAGAAGATAACCTGTCAACCTCTTCATCCTTGTGTTAGTAATACGAAGAGAGAGTTCATATAGATAGCCTTCCTTGTGGCAGAGCTTGAAACAAGCCAAACCAAAAGGAGAAACTGATACAGTAATTATAGGAATGCAGACAGTAACAGGACATTCGAGGGCACTTTCTCCCTTTACTTTTCATGATTTGGGACGTTCGGGTTTAAAAAAAAAAAATCACCCTTAAAAGAAAGATTTAAGAAGTCAATTCCTACTTTTCTTCCACAACAAGAATCAAAATATCTGGCAAAGTATAGTTCTGAGTAGAAATGAATACACCTTCTGATGTGGTTTTTTTTTCAGGATTATTCATATTTCAAGAGATGCAAGAAATAATCTGTCATGATAGACAGAACTAATCATCTGGAGCGTGTTTTAAACAACACTGTAAAGTGTTTCAGGCCTTTTCTGTGAACTATCAGTCACCTTTTCTGTGACAAAAGTTGCAAGAAGGAGGTGGATGCTTTTATCTCAGATTATTTTCTTTGCTCTTTTTCCTTTAGATGGTTTCTCTCTTTATTTCTGTACAGACTACTGAATTCCCTGGGAATAATTTTCAAAGCCATGTAGGCATTTCAGGAGACTCTGTGGTTTGTGAGTAATGTAATGACAGTTGCCCTATTTTAGACAGAGACTGTTTCTCTGTTGCCTTTGCATAAATCTACACTTTAAGTACAGACTTACCCATATCCATATAACATGCACAAGTCCTGAAACATTCCAGCTCAGCTATTAACAAGATTTGTGTGTTCCAAATGATACTGATCTAGGAATTTTTCATTAAGAACTTTTGGGTGTCCATAAGGTCTCTAGATATCCTTTTTGACTATGTAAATTAATTGTAAATTACTTAGGAATGCAGAACCTCTCTATCCTTCCCACTCCCCCCTGGCACACATACATGCACAATTGTTAACTTCCACACATTCCTGCCCTTTTGTTACTGCACAACTGGCACAAAGTTAGAATTCTTGACAGATTTTGTACAAATGAGTGAAAGACATCCTGTAAGAATCCCATGTGAGGGAGATGTTACAGTGTGATTTCACACTTTACTGGAGAACAGAAAGTTCATGAGGTGAAGGCAAGACATAAATCAATAGGAAATGAGGTTTTATTTGTTCCAGCTTTGACGGAACCACTGTCTGACAGGGAAATATGTCCTAGTGGGTGCCCAATACAGAGTTCACCAGAGTACCATCAACACAAAGGCTTGCTAAGGCATTGAGTCATATGTGCAGTCTTTCTGGGATAGTTGAAAAGAAGTGTTGTAGTAAGTACATAATGAGGTAAAGCTATAAAGGGAACACACAGGACAGGACAGTTAGAAAAAGAAAGATATAGCAACAATGTCATAGACACGTTGCACTCTTTTTACTATGTCCCAAAGGAGGATAAAACTTTGCCAATTACCAGTGCAGGGTATGTGACATCACTGTGTTTTGGCAACCACCCTTCCACCAGTACATATTCCTTCACTCCCTTCCTGATAATCATTAGGTTAAATGTGTTGGAACTGTGTTTGTCTCCCATAAATCTTAGCCACTATACCAAATCTTCAGCTACTCCTCAAGACAAATCGAGAGCTAAGGTCTCTTGACTGCAATTTAGATGGCATCACAAGGTTCCAAAGCCCCCACCTACACATCAATAACTCCCAACAAGGGCAACAGCAACAGCAAAGTTTATGACACCAATTACTGAGCCTAGTGACAACCTGGCTGATTCTGGTAATTCCGACTGATGATTCAGTTAATGACAAATCCCTCACAGGGCTTTCAACCCTCATAGGCTTTCAGTCTTTAATGACGGTGAGTTATGAAGTCTTTTTACCACTCTTTAACAACATCCCTCCAGAGATGGATGAACTATGGGCACAGAAATTAATAAAAACAATCCATAGGGATTTTAAGAAGAAGCAAGCAAGCAAGGGTTACCTGGAAAGGCATTAAAAATCTATGACACAGCTGCTTTAAAAACAGCAAGAATAGTAAAAAAAACTGCAGCATGCTGCAAATAATGGGGACAATTCTCTTTCAAAAGCTGCCTTAGTCATCAGTGTTAGCAGAGCATATCAAAAAAGGGGAAAAAGAGTAAGAGAAAACATTTCAAGTCACATAAAACTGGAAATCTCTATCTCTAATAGCAGATAGCAAGCTACTCATATATGATGAATTACAAGAAGGGCAGAAATAGAACAAGATGCTAGAATAGGCTATTGAAAATTTAATATAACTCAAATTACCACTCTCTATTAACATAACATCCAACATGGAGATGCAGAAATGGAAAAAGACAGCTCTAGCAACATTAAAAAATTAGCTTATAGATGACTGGGCAAAAAACCTTTTGCAAGTCTTCATATCCTAAGGGTGCTCTGCTGCAAAAGATGAGGAAAGATGCATAACTGCTTCACACTAGCCAGCATCCATCTCAGCAGACTCAGATATCATATTTCAAGTGAGATAATATTTAACAGTTCAGGCCTAGGGGAACAGCTTCCTGCTTACAATGTGTTGCAGTGTCATGTTTCATAAGCATTTGAAGCTGCTGTGTAAGTTGTGAGAGGTTCAACATGAATGCTATCAACATAAACATGCTTGGTCCACCTATACTGCATGTGCCCTGGGTCATAGTAAAACAGTGGGTTTATCTAAGCATCTTTCTTTACCTGGCATACTTTGAAGCTCATACTAAAAACAAGCAAGACTGTAGTTTCTACATACACCAGATGGACAGTCATAAAATTTTGACCTGAGCATTACTTGGTCATATGCTTAGGTCGTAGCAAAGAAATGGTCATCCACCAACATCTAGAAAATCACAGTCATAGAATATCCTGAGCTGCAAGGGACCCATCAGGATCACTGAGTCCAGATCTTAGCTCTGCCTACACAGCGATAAGCCTCAGTCTCAGTGATGTCCAAAACATGAGAATGCTGCAGTCAGATAAAATCATATGACTGAGATGTTCGGACAACAAGGTGGCCTCTTGGACCCCATTGTCAGTGAAACCTGTGGGGTGCCAAAGTCAGACAAGGATCTGAAAGGTATTAGTATTAATACTGCTATCCTACTACAGTTATATTCAAGATCTCATAATTTAGCTCTTAGATAGAATCATACCCTCATCTCCTTGTGTGTGTTTTTGGTAATTAATATCTCAGAAAACATAAACTTCAATCTAATTTCTTTTTTGCCCAGAGTATCCATGCAATAATGCCTCTTTCCTAGGTCTGCTAGCTGCAAGATGTCTTTACTGACAATATGCAGTCTGCAGTAAGTAAATTAGCAAAAAGAGTCAGGCAGAACGCTTCCAGAATATTCTTGCAACGTAACAAAGTCTTCAAGAAAGCACAGCTTAAGATAGAATTTTCTTTAGGCTCTTTGCTACTTATTTGTTTTTATGAAATAAAGGCATGTTTGATGAATAACTTTTAACTAAGTATTTAAAAATTCTGTACACAGATGTATAAGAATAATTACCTCCATTTAGAACAGAAGCATAGCTAACTGCTGTGAGAGAAATAGAACATATGAGCTCAGCACAAGTCTAAATCCTAACTTTTTGTTTTAAATTATTTCTACAAAAATAACTTCTAATTTGTTAATTTGCTTACTGAAGTCTAAAGTCACATTAGCTCAAAACCAACCTAAAAATATCTCTATCTTGGACTACCTATATTCAGAGAACTACAGACAAAAAGCAGAAACACTGTGTATACCAACAGTCTTTTACAAGTATCTGGTAAGAATTCCCGGTGTACAACCACTGAGAAATATTCTCTTCCCTTTAACTAATGGGCATTGTTAATGGCCTCCAGATTTGGCTCAAAAGCCCATGACTTTGCAGCCTATGCAGAAAGAAAAGGAGGGCAAATAACAAATACGATGGAAGTTGTCTTTTTCCAGTAATTGTGGAGAAGCCAATGAGTATTGATAAGGTTAAGATTTAAATACTATCCAAGAGCAACTGTCAGTTAAAAAGTGAAGAAACTTCAAAACAGAAAGAACTACCATGAAGAAGGGGATGTATGCAATGAGGTGATGATAGACAAAGCGTGCACAAAACAATTGTGTGAACATGTTAGCTTGACTTACAGTTTGACCCAGATTTGATGTTAACTCACTTCTTGGAGTTTCTACATGAAATTTTCAATAAATGCAAGTGTGGGGCAGGGAGGCAAGAAGCAGAAAATAACACTAAGAAAAATGTGAGGAAAGAATAGGAATAAGACTTTTTTTTTTTTCTCCTGGAGGCAAATAGCTGAAACAGGTATTGACTGAAAGAGCTATCGATAGGTTATAGGTATTAACCACATGCGCAGTGCCTGTTCGGTACACCTGTCACAGCTACATGATCACTACTGCCAGCCTTGGGGGACAGCATATAAACTATATCAGAGTGAGAAAGAAATTCCCTTCAAAATTAAAACATAAGGATCAGCACAAGTGGTTTTACATTGTTTCCCAGCTCTTATGCTTACTGGCTTGTTAGATGGGAAATGCTTTTGTATGTCTGCAATACAAAACAAATTCTGCTCCTAAATACTGCCTTCCTGACAAAAATCTGCCTTTTGCAGCAATAATTTTCACCTATGACTGTATTTGGTCCTGAAGTTTCTCTGTTGGTGCAGCATAAACCCCAGCCTGAAAACTCTCTTTTTAATGTTATGTCTGAAATACATGCTGCTACCTACTAACTAAAAATAGGAAAAATTTAGTTACAGAACAAATGAGAAAGGAGAAA
This sequence comes from Sakesphorus luctuosus, assembly GCA_013396695.1. Lineage (NCBI taxonomy): Eukaryota > Metazoa > Chordata > Aves > Passeriformes > Thamnophilidae > Sakesphorus > Sakesphorus luctuosus. The sequence goes on along the minus strand of VWZD01008878.1, from coordinate 1,465 downwards.
AAAAGGGAGAAAGCATGAGTAGAACAGAGGGAGTAAATAGAAATAACAGTAACTGTCATTTTCCTCTTCTCTGTTTAGAGCATTTTGTCTTCTTTCAATTTTTTTAATTATATAGAAATACTTCCTCTCTCCTCAATCTCCACATTATTATTTAAATCACACAAACAGAATGCACTTCTCCATCATTACATGGAAATATTAGCAGCCCTGTAGTGAAGGTTGCAGGCAGCTTCTATTATAAAGCTCTATTCAGCAATCTTAGTAATTTGGCAAAGAAAATTAGTCTGGCATGAAAATACCTGTGCATACTGTGAAGGATCAGGAGAGGGTCTCTAAAAAGACTGAAGAAATATAAAGTGGCTTTGCAGTGGATAACTGCACTAGTGTTGGCTGTGGTAGAATTGTCTTCACAGTGGCCAGTGTAGGGCTATATTTTGGATTTGTGCTGAACACAGGGTTGAGAATATAAAGATGTTCTTGTTACTGCTGAGCAGAGCTCACACAGAGCCAAAGCCTTTTTCTCCTTTTCATTCTGCCACACTGGCAAGGAAGTTGGAGGTGCATGGGAGGATGGGAGGAGGCACAGTTGGGAAAGTGAACCCAAACTGACTAAAAGGACATTCCATTCCATGTGACATCATGATCAGTATATAAAGTGGGAGGGAGAAGAAGGAAGAGGGGGGACATCTGGAGTGATGGTGTTTGTCTTCCCTAGCAACTGTTACACATGATGGGTCCCTGCTATCCTGGAGATGGCTGACCACCTCCTGCCCCTGGGAGGTGGTGAATTAATTCCTTGTTTTGCTTTGCTTGTTTGTGTGGCTTTTGCTTTCCGCATTGAACTGCCTTTATCTCAACCCATGAGTTTTCTAGCCTTTACCCTTCCAATTTGCTCCCTGATCCTGCTGGTGAGAGAGTGACCAAGAAGCTGAGTGGGGCTTGGCTGCTGGATGGGGTTAAACCACAACAGTGACTCACTGGTTAAAATGCCTCAGTTGGCAGTTCAACTTGTAAAGCAGGTAGAGCATTCTGCACTCCTTCCACCTCTGCTTGCTCTCAGGCCTGGCACCATGCAAAGCCCACCATACCACCCACATCTCGAGGTGACAGAAATGCAGGCGGCAAGGTCTGTAATGGAAAGGACAGAGGCCACTCCTGTGTCTGAAGTCATGAGTATGAAAGCTGTAGGGCCACAGGCCATTCAGATATAGCAGCTTTCCCGTTTCCTACTTATTTTGTGAAAAATCATTCATGTCCTTAACAGCTTACACCAAGTTCTGCCAACTCTTCTGACTGCTCTAATTATTATTTTCTCTACTGGATTATATCCCAGCAATTTACCTTATATAAGCTCATCAAGGCACTAGTTATTTTGTTTTTATAACCATAATTAAAAAGAAATGTTACTATTTTTATATGTAAAAAACCTACTGTTACTAAATTCTTTAAAAGTATATTGACTCCT
>VWZD01008877.1:45475-55845 GCA_013396695.1 Sakesphorus luctuosus | reverse complement strand
TACCATTTTTAAAACTGACATTCATTCTTTCCTGGTATTTGAGATCCAAATTCTACAACACTCAGAACATCCTATCTGAAATTATTTGGTTAATTTTTACTCCTAATAAAAAAACTCCCAAACAAACAAAAAAACCCAAACAAACAAACAAAAAAAACCCAAACAAACAAACAAAAAGAAACCAAACAAAAAAACCCACCAAAAAAAAAACCAAACAAAAACCCACGACCAACCAAACAAAAACATTTACAGCAAAAAATAAGCTAGGCTTTGAAAGATCATGATGCTATAAGTAAAACAGATATGGAAGGGTACTTTGTCCATTGGAAAGAAGAAGAAAGGATTCTTTCACACTTAATTTTCTTAACTTATTCTTTGTTAATCTCCTTTTATACATGAGATACTCCTACATGTATTGAATTATTCATTTTCTTCTATTAGCTACAACTCTTTAAACAAATAATAGTTTCCATAATCAAGATTCCTGCTCCAGTCTTCAGGAAATAAAAACTGGGTTAGCTCAATCAAATTCAATGAGCCTATGCTTGTTTACACAGGCAGAGGACCTTTGATTATAGAGCTGTAAATTAATTCTGGTAAATCATAAAATATGGTGTTTATAAGCCAATGGTTAAGAAATCTACCCTTTGCAATTATTATCAATATTTAACTACTCAAAGGAGTAATAACTATCTCTACATGATAGAGTGAGCACTATGTAGCTAACTTTCCAACATTTGCTTCTGAACCATTCTGCCCACAGGTTCCAGACCAAGCTGTGTGCTTACACATTACCCAATGCAACATCAACACACATGCCATTTCTAACAAACTTCATATTCAGAACCACTCTGTGATTCAATAATTCAATATCCTACTTTGATAATCTTAGTAGAATATTAACAGCTGTTAAATTATTCATTTACTAGCACACATACACTGTAGCAGCAGACAACAAAGTTCCTCATCTCTCAAAGAGGCATGTCATGACAAAAAATCTGTAGTGACAACTCCAGGGATGACTGTAGAGCTATCCTGGGCTTGTTCCAGCCAAAGTTATGGACTAGGATGTATAATCTTCAGTCTTACCTCTTGGGAATGCCTCAGGAAATCACAGAATGGTATGGTATGCCTCCCGATGTCTTGGGTTTTTGTTGTCTGCTGCATGAAACTGAGATGTTCCAAACCTAGACAAAAGAGCACACAACAGCTATTTCTAGAGTGTAAATGAACAGTTCTATCACTGTAAACTAAACACCTATGCAGTGCTACAAAACAAATATCTATATACCATATTGTCCCAGCAAACCCATAATGGGTTATAAAAAACAGTGACAGAATTTCATATGGATAAAACAAACTCTTTACATTTTTCACCAGCAGATTTGGGAGGAGTGCAGCCCTCCTCAGACTATGAGGTGCTAAGCCACAACATTCCCCAGTACTTCTCCCAGCAGCTCTCAGGATGAAACAAGTGAGCCACATCACAGCAAAGTCGAAAGATGAGATAACTATACATAGGTTTCTGAGAATGAAAGCAGAGTAAGTATGTCATTCCTTTTCATTCCAAAAAAGACAATACAGAATTCATATCTTCCCTTTGGAGGATGTGTTTCTGAGCAATGAGAAATTAATAATGCAGGTAGCAGATCCGCCAGCAAATACAGTACTGTAGCACTGCCTGTGAATGTAAATGTCCTGGAAAATCACAAGTTTATTTTTGCAATTAGCCAGGATGTTACTTTAGAAGATACTTCAGGAGAGGAGACAAAAATATCATCCTCTTTCTTCCCACTTATTCCTGACAATCAGCACTCTACTGTCTCCCATGCAAGGCAGGCAGTGCTCCCAGAAAGATTCAACTGACCTTCCATCCAACCCAGAACTCTTTTGCCTCTTCAATGATGCAGCAAATAACCAAGCCATATGTGCCTGGAACTTATGTCTAATTTTATAGAAATTATGCCATGAAGTGAAAATGGTGGATTACACTTTGAATTTGTGAATTTTATTTACTGCTTCTTTTTAAACGCTATTTTGAAATTCATTGTTTGCAAAATGTCACATACTTAGCTGCCTGGAATTAGACACGGTGAGCCAATTCTTGCTGTGTTTCTCTTGCTCATCCCAGACACTCATCTCTGCAGGCTCTGCAATCATTTGATTGTTCTGGGGACAATCGTCCACTCTAATCACCTGACAATAGAGAGACAAAACAACACTCTATTTACAGAGCAACTAGCATCTCTGCAGTTGCTCTAATAGTTTATGATGTGGACTTTCAGAGCATCACTGAAATGCCAATGACAGAACATACTCCCAACGGAGAAACAGATTTTTTGTTATAAGTTGCAGAAGACATTGCTTTTTTCCATTAAATACAACTGATGAAAGATCTCACACTATTTCAACATATTTGAACTTCAAGACCTAATATGTTCAGAGGAATTAGGTCTCAAAAGTTCAAGCATAAGGTCCTTTGCTCACCTGAGCACCTTATGTAAACAAATGAGTCTTCAGCAATCATCTCATTAAATAGTGATAACTCTTTCCAGATGACAAAGACCCAAGGAATTTCTTTATAGCTCTATAAATAGATGTTTATATATGAACAGAGATACAATTACAAAAGTTGCCTCATACATATGACACAATCAGTACGCTTTCTGCAATGTGCTAAATATTTGACAGATTTAGGGAGAAGACTGTGGGACCTTTGCAGGCAGGAGATAACCTTATGAGGTCTAGCTTGCTTGTTAACAATTGTATACCACCTGGATATGGTCACTCCTTCAGTCTATCCTAGATCCTATGAAGCCTCCTCAAGTTCTCCTGCCAGTTGAAGTGTAACGACTGATTTATTCTTGTGTAAAATCAATATTTATCCCACTATACTATCTAGCAAAGTCCCCGGGTATCAAGTTCAAAAGGGAAATCCCACACATTCCAAACAAAAGGAAAATTGAACCAAAGCTAGATATACACAAGAAATGCCCCCATTTGTATGCAGCATTTTAAATGTATACACTTTCAGTTAAATCACACTGCAGAACTGCTTGTAATGAAAGAAAAAGACAGTTTTGAGATATATGATTCTCTTGCCTCTGCCCGTACCGGCACTTGAAGGGGCATTTGATTCCTCTTTCCTCTCCCAGACTTTCTGTCTCTGTTTTGCTGGTTTGCTTTTGTTGCCTCACTGTGGTGTAACTCTCTGGATCGTAAAGACTCTGCAGAAAAGAGTCAAAAAAACCCCTTTAAGCCACAGAGCTTTTGTTTACTAAGACTGAGAATTGGCAGATCTCTAAAGCAAGCTGAGAAAGACTTGTGACATCCAAAGTTAATGCTCATGCAGTTTGGTGCAAAGACATGTAACATCACAAGATATAAAACAACAAATGTTATCCATCATCTCATACTATTCATAATTAGAACAGGAATCTGCTGTATTTAAGTTCTTGGTGGTGGACAGGGAGGGATTTAAACTGATCACTGTAGTGTAAATGACTTCATTCTCCATGCACCCATCTGACCTATGATAATGCTAATGTATCTCTAGGGGATTGTGTAATTTATTTTGGTTCCTACAATTGTTGCAAGAGACTTCCCCAAAGTGAGCAAAATTCTTCTGTCACCCCGGCTGTGTAATCATAGACTAAGAGATCCCGCAAGATGGTGAGAATCCGGGTGGCTGACACATAGGTGTGTTGCAGCTTAGATACCAGGCACACTTCAGAAATTCCCAACAACTGCTAGACCCATCACAAAGAAAGTGAAAGAATAACTCTGCATTCTCTGCTACTACCATAAACTTCAGCTAATACATTCTGTGTGCAAATGAAACATTTTTTAAAATGTCTAGGACTCTCCAGTAAAAGATACTGTACAGGTGTAGTGTTTTATAATTACCGCCTATAGCCTTGCAGGTTTGCCATGATCTCTCTTTCTTAGGGGACTGTAAGCTGTTGCTTTTGCAGAAACTCCAGCCCCTCCAGAGTGGGCTGATCCAGAAGGAGGTGTTTCGTTTCAGCTTGTTCTGAGTGATGCCGCTGCTGCTGTGATGTGACCTGTCAGAGTTGTAGGCAAAGGACTTTGAGTCTATTAACGGGACATGCCCGGGAGGGCTGTTCTTGCAGTTGTTGTCCCTGTCACAGGAGGAATGCATGTACAGGGCTTTCTCCTTTGAATCTGAGATGAAAACTCCTTTTTCATCACCTTCAGAGAATCCCCAGTTCACATAACCAGCTCCTGTTTTTTCTCCATCATCGCAGGGGTATGCTGCACTCTCTTCAATATCCAGCAGTGGCTGGAGACCAAGAGGATGATCAGTCTCTACAGTATTAGCTTTTTCTGATGGCAAACGAGTAGCAAAGTCTCCCTGGCTCCAAGGATAATCTTTTGTCTCTTTTTCAATAAGGCTGACACTCAGCAAGTTTTGCTGCAGCACAATGCTACTTCCCAGGCCACCTCTGAACATTTCATCCTTGTACACAGTAGGAGTGCTCACAAAGGACAAATTTAAGGTGACATCCTCAGGCAAAGATTCTCCCTGATGGTCAGGAGGCACTAGCAAGAACTGTCCATATCTAAGGGTTGATTTAGTCTCAGAGGTTACTCCTGAAGTAAGTGTGTCATTTTCTATCTCTACCTTTCGAGAACTGTCTTCTACCGCCTTGTTACACTCAGATCTCCAGGCATGGTCTTTGCACTCTGATGGGCACTGACTCCTTACCAAGCTCCGTAAGAGGGAGGGTGGCACACTGTAGTAGTGGTATTTCTTGTCATATGAACACTCTAGGCTGCTCAAGGTCTTAGAATAGACTGCATTGCTCCAGCTATGTGGCAGCTTCCTACACTTCTGATGTTTTGTGTCAGCCAATAAGGCTTCTTCTACCTGCAAAGTGTCTACAGCTGAAAGGACTTTCAGGATGTCCACTGTCAATGCCGAAAGGTCTTGCAAATGTCCTAGCTGGCTGTCCAGGGAGAGTAAAGACTCCTTGATATAAAATACCTTCTCATGCACCTCTTTAAGCTGTAGAAACATCTCCTCCACTCTAAGCAGAAAAAGAAAATATGATTAAAATACCAAAACATAGATCTTTAGGTCTGTTTTCAAGACAATGAAAGAAGCCATTAACACATTTCAAAAGGTCAGTGTTTCAAACAGGCTTTTTTTTTGCCTTCTTTTTCATGGTGACTTTCATTGTTATAAATATCCATATTTGACAAAACCCTGCCAACAACCAGAGCCTCTTAAGGAAATAGACTTTTTGCTTATGGAGTTTCTATTTTTAAAAACTACTGTTTTCTTTCATTGCCATCGAATTACTAAACCATGGACAGCAGACTGCACTGGCTACTGCTGCAGATGTAAAATACTGTAAAGTTTATTTCTTGTCAGCTAGTCATCCTGCATTTATACACCTCTTGTGCAAGCATGAGAAGGACAAGGCTCACACAAACCTACAGGTATTCTTTAATCTTGCATTTCTCAAATACTGGAGACTGCTGGGAAAGGGGTCTTCCCAAGAACATATTTGGCCTCTGGAAGCAGATTCTCTGCATCTTATGCCATAAATTATCTTCAGGTAAAATTCAACTGCCTAAAAAACAAAGCCTTTCTTTCATCATTGTCCTAGTTCATCAGGTGGGACCAATTTATCACTGTGTGGCTGTGACCAAAGCTGTGTATTCTACACCCGCTATTCATTTCCCATGAACTGTTAACAATGGACCATTGGCAGCAGCTGCCCAGGGCACACCTGACCCCTCAGGCTGTGAGCTAGGTGTGAAAGTCATCTGTGAGGTAAGAGCTGTGATAACTCCCTTCCAGCAAGTCGTTAGCACCTCCACACCCAGCCTGAGCTGTCATTTCTGCTAATGGGCCATCAGTGATTCCAAATACCCCATGACTCTCAGAGTGAGATTGCTCATTGTGGAATTGCCCACCCTGGGGGAGGTGCTGGGCAGTCCCACCTGAACCTGAGGGGATATAATCTTGGGAGTTTGGGGACTTGGTGGTTTTGGGACTCATCAGATCCAGAGGAGGACCAGAACCTCCACAGGACTACGACCACCACTCTCAACCAGACTGCAACTGTCATCTGCACCAACAAGTTTCTCACTTCTTTTTACTTTGGACTCAGGGGGAACCACGTGGGGCTCAGCACAGGGGCTAACAAACACCATTGTGTTTGTGCCCCGGGGGCTGGGCTATACATCTGAGTTGTGCGGGTTAAAACCAATTTCTCTTTGTATCATTGCATTTATTGTAATATTTTTATAAAATTGTAACTCTAACTTATAGTCTCTTTTGTGTTTGGTTTGTTTCTCCTGCCAGTTTATTTTCAAACCTTCAAATCTCCAGTAAAAAGCACAAGAACTTCTTGGCCTGGAATTATATAATTTTAAACAAATAATTATCTTTACATTTGCTGAAGATACTCTCTGGTGCTTTGTCACTAAGACAATGATAAACTGGCTGCAGGTAATATGCAGTAGTCATTTTTTTTGTTTGTTAGAGTAACTAAAAGATACAATATTAACCAACTGCTGAATAAAATCAGACCCGTGTTCTAGAACATTTTTTCATTTAAATTAATTTCTTGCATTAATATTATGTAATGCTATGAAGAGCATTTCACTTTTGCACTTTGGAAAGAATTCCTTTCCATATCTATATTTATCCAGTAAATGAAAATTTGAAGTAATCAATTCTGCAGCTTCTGAACAAAGCTACTTATTTAATTTCTTTACAGGGGATGCTTATTTTGCTTCTGTGTTTTGTCCTAATATGCAGGAAATAAGATTATAAACAGGTAAAGATTAAGAGGTTATCTTTCTCTAGGCAAAACAAATATTTTAGAGGAGATCAGTATTGCCTTCACTGAGACTTTTTATAGTGCTACTTTTTTTTAACTCTTTCCCTTAAACTTAATGGTAGATTTGCCATTGATTTCAATAGAATACTAAATTAGGCCAATACTGAGAGAAACCCTGCTGACAGTTGTGTATTAGCATTTTGCAAAACAAGACACTACATTCAAAATAATGATAAAATGGTTTTATGGTTATTTCTATAAACAGCAGTTATACTCAGTCACAAGTAACAGTCTCACAGAATTCCTACACTGCTAAGCTTTTAAATAAAAACATGTACTGGTCTGCAAAAGTGAAACTTAGCAACACCTTACTGTGGCTCTTAAACCACCTACACACTGCACATATCTGGGGATGCAACTCTGCCACAAGGCTTCCCAGACAGACTCAAAATGCACCTCAAACAGATACATTTCCATCAAATTAGCAAGGCCTATGGATTTTCACAGTGGCCATAATCTGTTTCAAAAGCATTAGCTTATCAAAGTCTTTTTATATGACAAATTTATACAAACAGGAGTCTACAGCAAAACACACCTTTCTGTGGTCAAATGGATCCTTTCACTGTCACTGGAACTCAGGCTTTCATTCTTTTCATGAAAATATTTTTCCACACACTGTTCCTCAAAGTCATGAAGTTTCTTTAACTCCTCATCACTCAGGTAGAGCTCTGAACAAAGGAGGTAGGAATCAGTATGGAGCATAATGATAATTGCAATTGTTAATAAACACCCATCAGGAAAAAAACCCCAACCTGTTGGAACTTGTTTACACTCTCTCCCTTGAAAAGAATGAGTCAGGCCTAATTCTGTGAATTTGGGCTCATGTATAAAGACTCAACATGCCAAATACAGGAAAGTGTGGTTTTTATCTTTCTTTAGACAGGGAACATAACCATACTGACAAAAATTACAGTGTACTCTGCTTTAAAAATGCAAAAGTACATACCCAAATTGCTGCTCACAAAGATGTATTTTCTCACAAACTTTTCCTTTATTTTGTTACACATGTGCCACTTACAAGACATCATATATATGGCTTACAAAAATTTCACTCTAATTCGGTCCAGGCATTCATTTCAGGCTAGTCACCTACTGAGAAGGAGCAAGACCTGATTTCCAAAAGACCTCCTCCAAAAATTCTAGGGTCTGTTTGCTCAATCCTTATCACTAAGCATGTTCTGTTCCTTTTACCAGGATTCAGGCTTTCACTAGAGTTCACTGTACCATGGACTAGAAGCTATAAATCAGGTAGCAGTAGACATATGAACAGGGACAAATGGTAACTAGCCAAAATTTTTTTCTACTAAATTTGGCTGGGTCACTTAAGAAAAGGAGTGATCTGGGTCAATGTGAGGAAGACCTACTGAGACCCTTATTCTGCGGATGAGGAACAGAAGAACCCCTACCCAAAACTGATGCCAGAAGAAAACACTGCCTCAACTCTGCCCAGACTCCAGCTGTCATCAATATGTAATGAGATGTTGTAATCACATGCACAATATATGAGAAATGTTGTAATCAATCATGTTCAAATGCATAAATTAACCTGCTTTGACACCTGTGCTTTGAAGTGAGTTTGTGTGGCAATAGCTGCCTCGCTTCCCTGCTCAGAAATAATTACCTGCTGCTAATGGAATAGAAAACTTTCTCTTAGCAGTTCTTTCTTGTGGCAATTTCGCTATCACCTACAACAGTTACAGTCCTTTCAGGTATTCAAAGCGGTAAAGCTTTTTTTTCACCTAATTGTGTAAAACATTAAGATGTTCTTAACTAACTTTCATATGCATAAAATATTAAGATCTCAGATCCCTCCCCCCACCCCCAATTGCTAGGAGGAAAGAAAACACTCAAAAATTTGTAACTCCACAATTTGGGCTATTCATTTACTACTATTCAACTACACAATTTGTACTCTTCTAGCACATCAAGACTTCTGAGGGAATACGCTGATTACAAAACAGCAAAAAGAAATGCATATGGTGGAAAGCTGCTTCTCTGATGCAAATTCCACATTTTCTAAACATCTCTTTTCTTTCCTTTTTTTATTTACTGGAGTCCTCACTATACTGGCTCCCTGTGTCAAGCAACAAGGCAATGTTTGTTACAACCATGCAACAAACAGCAGCAACACACAGCTCAGCAGCCAATACCCCCGCAGTGTTCTGGGATTCCCCTCCTCACTCCAAATGAGACTTGATAATCTTTCAGGCTCTTTTCCCCCATAACTGACCTGTGTTCTTTCTTCCAAGATTTTACTCTCTGTATCTTGGTATTTTCACTGATTTTCCACAGGGTGGCACTGGATCCTCATTGTGAAAACCAGTTAATTAAAACCATACCAAAATTAAAGTAGAAGAAACTTATCAAGCAATGCATACGTGTATGTGTGTGTGTGTGTATATATATATATATATATATGAGCACAGAGGCACATAAACAGGAAAAAATTCTCCTTCTGAGAGATGTGTAAGCAAGGCATGAACCCTCTTCTATCCAAGGACTTTTAGATGTGCTAAGCAGGGTTTTGGTTTTCCTTCAGCCTGATGCACCTTACAAGACACCCTCTATGCTACATCAGTGACTTATGCCATTCATGCGTACCAGTAGCAATTCAAAGGCAAGCTGGTGTCTCCAGTTCTGGTGGAGGAGCTGAGCCCGGGAGCAGTAGTGAAGCAGCTCAGCATTGATTAGTTAAGCCTGGTTTTGAACCTTGTAACTACCTGCAAGCATGCCAGGTATCTTCAGGGATTCATGTTCAGCAGAGCAAATCCTAAGTAAAGCATAACCCAGGCAGGTTACTAGGCATCAAGCGTGTATGTGGCATCAGAAAAGATGAGGGTGTATAATACTACACACCAGAGTTCCCCACTGTTTTTGTAGCCACCTCATCCTTCTCATTTCCCTGCCTCATCCCAACCACCAAGCCACACTACTGAGTATTCATTCCCATCCCAAAGCCTAGTGGTTCCCTCTTCTGAACAACTAGGGCTATTCCCAGCAGAGCTGGCAACAGTGAGACAGGGAACTGGAATCACCTTGAAGAGGCATTAGGAAAGACTCTGTGATGAAGAAGTCTAGGCTGGAAAAGTGCAGTGATAAGCTGGTGCACAAAGGGAGGGAAACAGTGAGAACGTGGGAAGCCCCTACGCTCTCCCTCTGCATCTGCCATCACTGAATTGCCTTTGTCCTTGGGCTCTGCATTTACTTTCCCCAGGTAATGAAAAAGAAATTGTTGGTCTTTTCTTGACAAACATACAGAAATTTACACCTTCAGTACTGTTTAACTTCTTCAAAAATAAGGCTACTAATTCGTACAGGATAAGTTGTCACTTTGTTTCAGCTCAGAGTAGTGAGGTATCTTGACTGATGTACAGTATGTAGCACAGCAAAGCATTCCCCTAGTCACCTAGTAATTTTTTCCTTCAAGAATTCTCAGGTAGGGAAGTCAAATTCAGCTTTTCATATTAAAACAGCTCCCTACGAGAAGAACAT
>VWZD01008877.1:26548-36857 GCA_013396695.1 Sakesphorus luctuosus | reverse complement strand
CTCTACTGACACAGGGATACTAAAATTGATTTAATAAATGCATATTTTTCTGTAGCAAAAGATCTCCTACTAAACAGATTAACTCTTTCAGAAACAGTTCCTAAAGAAAGGGCTACAAATGCGGTATTAAAGGTATTTAAGGCCAGCTTCAAATCTATCTCTACATGTGCAATTGACCACTGTAAAAGCCCTGCTTGAGTGCTTGAGTTTTTCTTTAGTTCCTTTTCTGTTGTCTTTTTTTGGTTTGTTGTAATGCACTTAGAAGATTTTAATAGAAAATCTTTGCACTTAATTGTCAGAGAAATTTCCAAGTATCTTCCCATCTACATCTACCAGTAAGAGACTGCAAATCTATGCCAGCCAAAGTAAAAGCAGCATTAAGTGTCATTTGAAGGATCAAGGGAAGGATTTGTCAATCCAAGTTCTAGAGTGATGACTAACCGTGTGAAACCAGAACTTGACAATTGGTGCATTGTAGAACTCATAGATTTTTCTAGTGCCAGGTAGTTTTCCTTGTCCACCATCTACTTGGCTTTCATCAGACTTCTGAGCAACCTTTTCCACATCATAATCTTTCTTTAAAAGAAAACAGCATTTAAAAGTAAAACAATGGTCTATGATCACAAAGGTAGTGTTTCTTTAGAGAGAAGACAGACACAGATGTATACACATAACAACACCTATTCAAGACAACTGTGTTACCTAGAACTCCACTAACAACTGTGATCACATTCTGAAATAAGAGCAGAACATTTCTATCTCCTGTATACAGTTGCACAAAAAATGTCAAGAAAGTAAAATACTAAATGCAGAATCTCATTGCTATTTTTGATGTATTTTATGTCTGATTAGAAGATGAGGTTGAAATAAGTACTCTTTTATAAAGATCTGCCTACAAGAAATACCGATAATTTCTTTATTTTCTTCAGTAAAATAAAAACTAACACACAAAAAAACAAACATACTTCATTTTCTATTTACACTTTGACACTTGTTGGAATACACCTCTGAAAGGCTGACTGCTGCTGAAACCTAAAAAAAGCTGCAGACAAAGCAGTGGGCTACTGACAAACCAAAATGTGCTTAAAGGAGTTTTCAGTAATGAAGGAGAGGCCTGAGGGATGCACACACACATTGCTCAGTTTGTTAGACAATGGTGCTAATAATACCAATATTTACTGGTTATTTAATAATGCCAATAATTACTGGTTCAAACTATGAATAGCTAACAGCTGGGCAAGGCTGAGGAAAGCAAACTAACTTGTTCAGTTTTGTTTCAGTGCTGGACAATTACCTTGGCTAATATCAGTGCTAAAACTTAGTGCTACTAGATAGCTACAGTATAGAACTTTTTACATAATGTATTTATCCCTATAAGACAATGTTTCCTTGAGTTATCAGGAGAAAACTGTTTTTTCATCACATTAGACTTGAAAAAGGGCTAAACCAGGGAATTTAATATACAGAATCATTTCAATGTGACAATATCAGATCATCCAAGGTGAAGGAGAGAATTCATCCCATGAAAGAGTGCAACTTCCAGCTGCAGCAGGTTATTGGAATTCAAAACTGTTTGTAAAAGATGCTCTATATGGCACACATACACTGTTAAAATTGTATATTTTTCTATATTATTTCATATAAGATTATTTAAGAAAAATCAGCAGCTCAAACTTTAAACAACACTCTCTAATAGGTAAAATCAAAAGTTAAGCTTATTTTCAGTGCAGGAAGGGAGCAGCCCTATCTGAGTTAGATCCAAAAAGTGCTTATACACATTTTTATGCTGCCTTCTGTCAGACTGCAGGGGTGGTCCTACTGCAAATAATTACAATTGGCCTGTCCTCTATTATAATAGCTGTTACCTAACCCTACAAAAATAATTTTTGAACTATGTCAGACAGAAACCGCAGGAGACAAAGGCTTTGAGCGTTTTTCTGCATCAAAGAGAGAAAACATGAGTGTGACAACAATAGGTCTACTGTGCTGTTGCAAAACCACTCAAAAACAAACCTCTCTCTTTTATCACACACAAATTCAAAGTTAATTCAGAAGGTCTGAAGTAAACTACAGTATTTAACTGCTTTGAGGTGAGCAGAGGACAAAAATATTGCTTCACAGCACTCATTTAACAATCATGTTTTTATGGGTTAGCACCTCACCAACATTTACCCTTTTGGATGGAAATTCTCCATGTCTGCCCATGTCTAACTCAGACTGAAAACTTTTGAAAATTGAGAGAGGGAGGCAGCAGCTAAGAGGCAGAACACTGGCCACGGGTCATGCAGAAGGGGAAGGAGTGAGTTGTAAAGGATGGGACCTGGACTGCCTCAGTTCTGCTGCTTCCCTGCCCACCTGGGCAATCTGAATTGAGTTTTATAGTTGTGATTTGTGTACGACATGAAATCTTTCTTAGATTATTTGGTATACAAGATTACATTAGTGTAAAAGATTGCAAAAGTATTTATCTGCAGTTGGAATAGACTTTGTGCCCTAAAAGACCTGCAACTAAGTATAATCTCAATATATTTGTGTGAGGTTGAGAAGGATTTTCTCATTATGACCAGTACACAGAAGTGACATCCAGGACAGATGAAGTGACTTGCCCAAGTTCACTTCAGTCTGTATCCAAATCAGGGATCTAAGCCCTACGTCTTGAGAAATGGGATCCAGCAGTTCCAGCTAATGACCATCTTTTCAGTCCTTAGAATTATACTGTAGTAAAACAAACTGACACTCAAATTATGATCATCACAGACTAACCAGAGACAAAGTATCTTTAGAGCTGATTGGGCTCTGATCCCCATGATACCACATGAACTGGTGGAAGTCTTGAGACTGAGGTACATGAGACATCTCTGCCTTGCTTTTAAACTCCAGCAACAAGATGATAGGAGGCAGGAGAATACTCATAATGACCTAAAAGGGGGACACAAGATTCAGAAAATTAATTCAACAGAAATTAGTTCCTCCATAGACCCGAGGCCACAGTCAGCTATGCATGGGGTCAGTACAAACCCAGTGCAATTCCACTGGCCTGGGAGGGAGCCACTGGTGCTGGGAATCTCTGTATTATACTCTGATAGTCTCTGAAGAAGTGTATTGCTCTTGTGTGTTTTGTGGCTTTGAAAAGTGTCATGGTATCTGGGGATGCTTCCAACACTGCTCCCTACGTCCAGCGAGCATTCCTCTCATCAGCAGCACTGCCAGTGAACAAGTAATGTGGAGAGAAGCAAGGGCAGGTGAGGGGGGACTGAAGGGTGCTGAGAGAATGGAAACAGCAAAATAAATCCTCCCTCCTAATGTCATCCTACAGGTGCTTTTGCAAAGAAATAAAACAGAAGCAAGTACTGTTTTCCATCCCTGCCTTTGTTTCCCAGATGTGAACATTCCAATACATACTTAAGCAAAACTGTCTAAAGTTGCATTAGCCATATTCATAACCACCAAAACATGCATACAGCATCTAAAGAGATTCTAAATGCTCAGAAAAAGCTAGAGTGATGTTACCTTAAACCAGGAGTTCTTCCGCATCTTCAGGCGTCCCATCCACATATCCGTCAGCAGCATCTGTGTGCACGTATGGGATACAAAAGACCGCAGGCCTACAGACACTGCTAGTTTTAAACAGGTTGAATTGCTCCAGTTCTTCAGTTCATAAGTCAGCAATTTCATCGCCATCTGCTCATTTTGTTTGAATGCTTTGTCCAGAACATCTAAGGCAAGCTGGCCAAATTCCCTTAAGCAGAAGAGAATTAACAGGCAGTATAATGGAGATCTGTCCAAACTCAGAATCACTGCTGCAAAGAGGTCGGTGTGAATACTCTGGTAACTAAAGGCCAGGTAGCAATCTCAGTAAGCATACTTTCTCCCATTTTTCTCACTGCTTTATCAACATACCTAGTGAAAAGCATTTGGGGAGTAAACCTAGATATTTACTTCTCATCACAAGGTATAGGATCATCCTGTTTTCTATTTTTTATTTGTTTTGTTCCTAATCTTGCTCAGTGATCAAAATGGACTCTACGAAGTATTGTGTATATCCTTCAACAGATTCATGACCACTGTGGGAAGCATTGCAGGCAGTTGCGAAAGTCTCTTCTTTTGGACTGGCTTTAAAACACCACTGTAAGGAAGACACTTGAAGGAAAGTACACACCTGCCTTCAAATTAAGCTTTGGAGCTGCATACACATAAGAAGGCAGTACATTTTACTGTACCTGAATCTCAGGCATGAAGTCTACAAAGCATAAAATACATTACTAACCAGAAAAACTACCAGAAAACACTAACTGCAAATTAAAAACATGAACAAAAATCTTGGTCTACTTCACCTTTCATTCACTCAGTAACTTCAGGATACATTTTTCATTTAGTCTTACACATAGCAGAATTTAAGCAACAATTTTAGTTTGTTCACTACTACTTATTACAGATTTGAAAAGCACAACATAACTACAAGGGATGTGTAAGGGAAATTTCAGCCTTTCAGCTGACCATTTAGTAGACAGTGAGCCATGTATTATTCACCTATATTTTAGTTTTGAAATATGCATCTAAGGAATATACAAATAGCTTTCCTTTAACCCTCATCAGACTGCACACTAGTACACAGATCCTGAAATTACTGTTTTTATACTCCATAGTCCACGGCAGCATTAACCCTATAAACTCTGAGTGGATTAGGACAATATCTAACCATTCTAAGCACTGCAGAACTTTATTAACTAAAGTGTAGAGCAAACTCATACTTTGAATACTTCTTGAGTTCTTCCGAAGTGTCATCCACCATGTTGCTCTGTTTAGCTTCATGTGCCATTGCCCTGTAGAGTTTACAGGCCACAACAGCTTTGACCATGGCTTCCTCTCCATGCTGCCAGAAGAACATTGCCATCTTCTGTCTTTTCATTAATACTGCCCAAACCAGGAGGTCATTATAGGGGTAGATAAAGCCAGTTGACTCATAAGTCTCTGCATAGTTTATATCCTCTTTTAATTTCTTCTTACACTTAGGGAAAGCACTGGATCTTTCCTATAAATTTGTTAAAAAAAATAAAAAAGGAAGAAAATCCCAATGAATGGTTGAGATTCAGATTTGTAAGAATAAAACTGCATGTAAAGCTGAATTGCAAGTAGCAAATTGATGGTTATACACATTTAAGTCATAAATCACATTCAGATTACCAATGCTAAGAAGCTGGTAACATTAGCGAAGGAAAAATCCTCCCTGCTCTAAATCCATGTCATTTATAGCTTCCCTTTCTATAGTGTTGTGCAGTTTTCAAACCCCATGACACCAAGATCCTGCTTTCACTTTTTTTATAGTTGTGTCATGACAGAAAAATAAAAAACAGCTAACAGGGGACTAAAACACACACCACTGACTGGTGATACTTAAAGATTATTTATACTGCCTGTCCCGGCAGTTCAATGCCTCCCTGCCATCCGATCCCGTCAGATCTCAGATGCCAAGCAGGGTCAGCCCCGGTACTAACCGGGTGCTGTAGATAGTCCTAAGGACTTCAGTGTCACTGTCCAAGCTTGCTCGGCCATGGCAAAATGAACCTTAGGACTTAAACAGTGGGGCCAGTTCTGTGCACGCTGAGCCTCACCTAAAAAATCCACTACGCAGGCTCAGAGGGCACACCCAGGTGGGGTGAGCCCTTCCCAAATCTTTGTTCGCGAAGATTGGCCATTATTTATGCTGCCTGTCATAACAGTAACGTAAACTTGCTATACATTCATATTTGGGTATTTCTCCATAAAAGGTAGAGAGAAAAAGTCTCGCAAACATAGGAGAGGTAGTCTAAGTGCTGTAACAGGTTCATTTTGGCTCAGACTAATTCCAACACAGCCATTTAAATTCATGTTGCTTTCTATTTTGTCTGTCACGTAGATAGACAGATAGATATAATGCCAATCTTTGCTCTTTTGTCATTATTTTCTTGGAAGAAAATACTCTGTCCTCATTTTCCAGATATACAAAATGTACCTCTTCTTAGCAGGCTTACTCTAGCACTTTAATAAGCCATCATGAGATAACATCATGAAAGTCAGAGATCCCCTGTTTCTTCCAAATAAGAGTTTTCCCCCCATGCTGGATGTTCAGAAATATGGTGATACTACATTTTAGTGAACTAAAGCCCTTAGAAACTAAGGATGGATGGAAGTTAAAAAACTGTCACAACAGGAGTCTGAACTAGATTTCAGCATTGAAATTGCAAGACCTCTACCTCACGGGCAGTGTGCAGTAAAGGATTGCTTCCACTGCAATATAAGTAGAATTATGAAAACTAACAGCCTGACCAACCTATGTCTAAAATCTGTCAATAAAAATATTAGCAGCCTAATATGCCCTCAGCAAACTCCAAAGTAATCAATTATATTACCTTGTATTTGTAAGGCTGTGCTGTTCTGAAAAACTGAGAATGCAAAGTACTTTCAGTAGATCCCATTCCACTATCCATCTGATTAATCTGATGAAACGAATGAGATAGGCTCTGAGAAAAGCTGGAGACCACTGTCTAGATCCAAAGGCATACCACAAAACACAAGGAGAGAAATGTAAATTAGACATGAATATGTGCCTGTACATATGATATATGCCTGTACTTTCTGACTACAATAATGCATGTAAAACTGATGTTATTAAAAAACTAGTGAGTTGACAATGACCGTAACTACCACTGGAGTTTATACTATAAGGGAAAAAATAGCCTGTTTCGCATCTTAGTTAAAAAAAATATTTATTTTTGTGAAACTCTGAATTCATATACTGATATTCTAAATAGCATCCACCAATTAAAAACAACAACAGGGCTTGCACCACACCAGAATCATCCAACTGGAAGTTCTTTTGAGTGCCAACCTTTTTTATAAAGTCTCTTAAGTCCTTTGAAAAACAGAAGTCTCTGAAATTTTTGCAGATCATTTCCTCTGAACATCTAGCATCCTTGTAAATTTTGTTCAGTGTTGACTCAGAGGGAAGAATGCTACCTGCTGAATCACTAATGTTCTTCCCTGTAGTACCTGTTTACATGATTATATGTTTTCACCTATTCCTGTTAAGGAACAGTGATAAGTGTTAGACCTGCTCAAATTTATTTTTTTAAGCATTGTCTTAAACCAGTGACACATAGGAAACTTTGTGTTTCTATTCCCTTCAAGTAAGTTTTCATTACTTCTTCTCAATTTCCCTCATCATCCTGAGATTCTTCTCTTGGTCATGAAAGCAGCTCACAGGAATGATGGGGTACTGTTGTTTGGTTTTTAACATACAGAACTACTTCAGTCAAAGTCCAGTTCTACTCCAAAAACTGGGCAGAATTCTTATGCAGTGATGTTGGGAATGATATTCAACTAATTTACTGAGAAGTCCAGGCTGCTTTTAAGTTACCAGTTTCGGAAAACTCAACAGGGAAAATGATGACATGCCCTAAGTCTAGTTCGAGGAATGTGGAATTCACTACTTCTGTGTTGTTCAAGCTGCAAGAACAGAAACATGTAACTGCTTCAAAAAAGGGAAAATTATGTTTGACACAGTCTTGTTGATCTTTATTGATGAATGGCAGACAGAGAACACAATCCAGCTACTGGACATAAAAGTAAATTTACTGAATTAATAGTTAATATAACAATCCCTGGTAGTCTTGGGGATTTGTCTGTTTTATTTGCAATCTCCCCACAGTTGGCAAAGATATTCATAAAACAGACATACCATGGAACTGATGTCTTCAGGCAAACTACAGTGACAACCTGGGCTGTTTTCAGGTGTCACATTTTGGCTTTCTTGGTAACCAGTGTTAGTAATTTCAAAGAAGTTACCTTATGTTTTCTGTAGAGATCATTGTAGTGAATTCGGAAATGCTTCCGTGTGTAGCTGCTTCGATAAGCTCCACCAAGGAGGTACTCTATCACTAGTCCAATATCAATCAATGATATCTTGTAATCCAAAGAAAGGGTGTTCTGAAACACCAAATGACACAAACAATCATGATACTGTATTACATGCAATGTGAAAAATGTGCATCTGAGATCTCCTGCATCTGTCAGGAAACTGTACACATTCATCAGGCATATGGAACTCCTCTAGGAAAGTGAATGTGGGCACATCCCATTTTCAGCCTGAAAAATGTGATGTTTACAGTTCACTGCACATACATTGCATAGTGACATACATTGTAATGATCACAAGCCCAGTTGCATTCAACAGTAAGGGTAATGGTTCTTCAGGACAGTCAGGAACAGTAAAGAGACAGATAAAAATCTTCTCAGAACAAGAGAAAACTAATATGGTGTTATTTGGTCATTAAGCTTGTTCATTAATTAAAAATTAAGACATATCTGAAGCATGTATTTGATGTTGCAGAGTACTTCCTGGAGATTTGAAATGTCTTATAGAGGCTCAGACTGCCTTGTCACCTAGGACAGGGACATACATGCACTAGCTCTACCTTTTGTCTCTCACCATTTCTATTTAAAGCACCACTGCCCAGCTTACCTCCACTGTCCTTCCCAGACCCAAGCTTTGTGACAAACTGTCTGAATAAAAAGATTATCCATACAGATTTTAAAAAATATTTGGTAAAACCTTAAACTGCAACTCTTTGAAGTGAAAAATGGGCCTGTACACAAATGGGATCTGAGACAGTATGTATAATGGCCAATCTTCGCGAACGAAGATTTGAGAAGGGCTCAACCCCATGTGTGCCCTCCGAGCCTGCGCAGTGGATTTTTTTTTAGGTGAGGCACAGCGTGCGCAGAACTGGCCCCACCGTTTAAGTCCTAAGGTTCATTTGCCACGGCCGAGCAAGCTTGGACAGTGACAGTGAAGTCTCCTTAGGACTATCTACAGCACCCGGTACTAACCGGGGCTGACTCTGCTTGGCATCTGAGATCTGACGGGATCAGATGGCAGGGAGGCATTGAACTGCCAGGGCTGCCTGTAACTGAGACTTGAACTCGCGACCTTGGGAGCTGGAGATCAGAGTGCTCTCCACTACGCCACGGGACCGCCCGAGACAATATGTATTCTAGCAGCATATCGCTTTCAGACTGTGAAAAGTCTTTTTCATCTGGACTGAGGTTTTTTTCAATGGACTTCAGGAGCAAGCCCCAGTATAGTCAGCTAAGGCCACCCAGCTCTAAATAACAGAAGGCTTCAACATATTGAGCATTCTGGGGCAAAAGTACATCTCACCTAATGGAGTTTGTCAGGTCTGTCTTTGGTAGTTAGTTAGGCAAATAGTTCTGACAACCTACATTTGTAGATATTTCTTTGCACTAAGACCCATATTTTATATTATCAAAGCAGACTGCCACATATCTCCATTCAAATGTAGCAGCATCAAAACTGATCATACTAATGGATCATTATGAAATCCACAATCACACCATTTTGGTGACTGTCCCACCTACTGTGTCACCATATTGGACTGCAACTGCACAACTCATTCACACAGCACTTATGCATACTTACAGAAGGTCAGGTGAAAAAGGCTTTTCAGCATTTAGACCTGTGTGCAAATCCTAAATAAATTTAGTTTACACAATGGCATAGAAAGTTTTGAAACTGTACAGACATTTTTTACATAAATTCCATTATCACATATTAAGTGCCAAAAGCTTCTCTTTCAATCACATGCTGAGTATTCCCAAAGTGTCCTGAGATACATACAGGGCATGTATTTTAAGGGAGCGGTCATATCGATCACTTCAATATCATTGAGGAAGACAGACTTTTCAGCCTGGAAACGTTAAAAGTTTTTTCGACACTTAGCTCTTCCAGATCTATCACATAAATCAGACTTTGTGTATGTTCATCAGTATGGGAAAACACAGAAAATAGTCTTTTATGGAGACTAGAATACCTTACATCTATCTAAAGAACAATAAATGAGATTGACATGAACATCATCCACAATAACAAAATCATACCAGGAATCCAATAAAACTCTGTAAACAGCCAGAGTTACCATTTCATTTTATCTTAGCATTCATACCCTGGAAAGAGTTAAGTGATTAATCTAGTTTAGGATCTAAGAAACCCCTGCAGTGAAGCCTAGATGCCTAAAGAACAGCTCATTCCTTCCTGGCGAAGCAGTGCTGTGAGGTAAAATAAGTAACAGAAACATGAAATAAATTAATGATGTATATAAGTAACAAGGCTGACATTAAATTACTAATGGAGCCAGTGCTCCATGCAGTAGTCATTCACTGCCATCTTCTGTTCTCCTAGGCAATGCAGCACATTAAAATATTATATCTTGTCACAGGACCTTTTTGTTATTGAATCATAGAATCATAGAAT
>VWZD01008877.1:3436-21353 GCA_013396695.1 Sakesphorus luctuosus | reverse complement strand
AAGTTTGACAAAGGCAAATCATGGAAAATTAGTCATGATAAACTGTAAAGACACTGTGAAAAATAAAAGGTAATAATACCTTCCAGTGTTGTCCATAAATGAGTACGTGTTTCTTGGCAATATCCAACTGGTTCCAGGCCAATGCCAAATCTAGCTGATCTGAAGTAGACATGTTTGTACCTAGGAAACAAGCAAAGAATCTAATGGTTTTCGCACATTGATGTTACTCCTTTGCTTTGAACAGATAAGTCAATGAGACCCTTTATCAGAAGAAAATAGTCCTATTTTTTGATACCTTTCAAGAGTGCAGTCAGAATTGCCAAATCAATGTCCTGTTCATCTTCAGACTCCGCATCAAATATGGTTACCTGTTAGAATTGCAGAAGTATACTATTTGAGGTGAGGCAGAAAAGTCTGTAGTTATTTCTTCTTGCTATGGGCTGTGGTAGAATAAATCATACACATTTCAATACAAACAATGGCAAAGGCCCAGACATAATGTTCCTTTGTTTCACACCGAAAATGCACCGGTTTTAATGCAATGCTATCACAGACAAACTGGAATCAACCTACTGTTTGATTTTGCATGAGTCTACTTCCTTTTGATTAGCCTTCAAAGCCAAGAAATGTAAAAATGCAACATATTTGATATTCATTCAATTTTCAACTAGAAAAGAGGCATTCAAATAAAGTAAAATAAAAAATACTAGAAATGTATTGGGTAGTTTCCATTTTAGTGATCCTTGCTACAATTGTCATTACTCTCACAATAAATACTTGATATTCCATCATATTTGAAAAGTTGTAGCAGACTGGTGAATTTACCAGTAACTGGAAAAGGGGAAATATCACTACCATTTTTGAAAAGGCTAAAAAGAAAGACCTAGGAAACTATAGACCAGTCAGTCTAACATTTTGCTTGGCAAAATCATAGTCTAACATCTTGCCTGGCAAGATCATGGAGCAGATCCTCCTACAAAGTATGTTAAGTCACATGGAAAACAAGGAGGTGATTGGTGACAGCCAGCATGGCTCCATTAAGGGCAAATCATGCTTGACAAATCTAGGAGCCTTCTATTACAGGGTTACAGCATTGGTGGATAAGGGAAGAGCAAATGATGTCATCTACCTGGACTTGTGTGCAAAGGATTTGATACTGTCATGGACAACATCCTTGTCTCTAAATTAGACCAACATGTACTTGATTGGCAGACCACTCCATGGATAAAGAATTGGCTGGATTGTGGCATTTGAAGAGTTGTGGTCAATGGCTTAATGCCCAAGTGGAGACCAGTGACACAAAGTGTCCCTCAAGAGTCAGTATTGGAATTGGAACTATTTAAGACATTTGTTGGGGATATGGATACTGGGATCAAATGACACTCACCAAGTTTGTGGATGACACCAGCTTGAGTGATGTTGATACTCTGGGGGGAAAAGATGCCATCCAGACAGACCTTGACAAGCTTGAGCGGTAAGCCTGTGCAGACCTCATAAAGTTCAGCAAGGCCAAGTGCAAGGACCTGCACCTGGGTTGGGGTGATCCCAAGAATAAATATAGGCTGGGAAGAAAATGGATTGAGAGCAGCCCTAGGGAGAATGACTTGGACATGTTGGTGGAAAAAGACATCAACGTGAACTGGCAATACGCACTGGCAGCCCAAAAAGCCAACCGTATCCTGGGCTGCATCAAAAGCAGCACGGCCAGCAGGTCCAGGGAGGGGATTTCCAGTCACTAGTGATGTTCCCCAGGGCTCACTATTTGGCCCAGTCTGGTTCAATATTTTCTGATCACATGGATGAGGGGATCAAGTGTACCCTTGGTTAATTTGTGGACAACACCAAGTTGGGTAGGAGTGTTGATCTGCTGGAGAATATGAATTCTGTGCAGAGGGATCTAGATAGCCTGGATAGATGGGCTGAGACCAGTGGCATGAGGTTCAGCAAGACCAAGTGCTGAGTCCTACAAGTTGGCCACAGTAACTCCATGCAGTGCTTGGAAAGCAGCCTGATGGAAAAGGACCTGGGGGTGCTGGTTGACAGCCAGCTGAACAGGAGCCAACATGTGCTCAGGTGGCCAAAAAGGCCAGTGGCATCCTGGCCTATATCAGGAATAGTGTGGCCAGCAGGACAAGGAAAGTGATTGCCCCACTGTAATCAGCACTGGTGAGGCTTCACCTCAAGTCCTTTGTCCAGTTCTAGGCCACTCACTTCAAAAAAGACATTCAGTTGCTGTAGTAAGTCCAGAGATGGTCAGTAAGCTGATGAAGGGTCTAGAGGGTAGTAGCTGAGGGGGTTGGGTTGTTTAGACTGGAGAAGAGGAGGCTCCTGTGTGATCTTATCACTCTCTACAGCTACCTGCAAGGAGGTTGTAATCAGCTGGAAGTCAGCCTCTTCTACCAGGCCAAGTGACAGGACAACAGGACAGTCTCAAGCTGTGCCAGAGGAGTTCAGGTTGGACATTAGGAGGAAATTCTTCACACAAAGGGTGATTATACATTGTAATCAACTGCCAAGGGAGATGGTGGAGTCACTATCCCTAAAGGTGCTTAAGAACAAATGTGACACTTAGATGTGACTCTTAGTGCTATGATCTGGTTGATATGGTGGTGTGCAGTCAAAAGCTGGACTCAATGATCTCAGAGATCTTTTCCAATCAAACTGATTCTGTGATTCTTTTCTTCTACTGTGCTTTAGTAAGACCCCACCCGGACTGCTTGCCCAGCTCTCGGATCCCCAACATAAGAAGGATGTGGACCTGCTCAAGCATGTCCAGAGGAGGGCCACAAAGATAATACACCTGGAGCATCTCTCCTTTGAAGACAGGATGAGAGATTTGGGATTTTTAGCCTACAGAAGAGAAAGCTCCAGCAACACCTCATAGCAGTATTCCACTACCTAAATGGGGTCTACAGGAAAGATGGGGAGGAATTCTTTATTAGTGAGTGTAGGGATAGGATGAGGGGTAGAGCTTTTAAACTTAAAAGAGGGTAGATTTAAATTAGATGTTTGGAAGAAATTCTTTACTGTGAGGATGAAGCACTGGAACAGCTTGCCCAAAGAAGCTGTGGATGTCCCATCCCTTTGAGCAACCTTATCTTGTGTCCATGCTCATGGCAGAGGTGTTGAAACTAGATAATCTTTTAAGGTTACTTCCAACCCACACCATTCTATGGTTCTATGGTTCTAGCAAACAAGCACTCAAGCTGCTAAACATACCAGCAAACCTCAAGAGCACATTTCATTACTCAGAGACAAGTTCTAGCACAATTCTATTTTAAGTAGAAGAGTGGAAGGAAACCTTTCTAAATTGTAAGACCCTACTAGAAAAGACAAAAGTAGGAATTACTTGATCTCTTCAGTGGAAACAAATGAGTCTTGGCCTTTTACTAAAATCAGAAAGGTTGTCATCTCATAAACAACCATTGAAACTTGAGAAGTTAACTAAACAGGCTCTGTAGAGCTACTGAATATAGAAATTGCCACAGACACCTTTGTGTTATCTTTGTTTACAGATCACACCTGTGTTCACACCAACCCATCACAGAAGGAGCAAAATGGGTAACAGCAAATGAAGACATCCTAAATTCAGTGTATAAACCCAACTCACAGACTCTCTGTGTTTCATGCATTCCATCAAAACATGAAATAGACGATTGGACTGTTTCTGTTCCAAACTAAATGTGTTTTGAATCATCGCTATGACCTCTTTCTTCACTTGAGGGCACAGATCCCTGGAAAACAGGCATACAAGCAAGAATAATTATATTTTAGCTACTTCTTACCTGCCCAAATGATACTTCAGAAAAGATGAAACTTGTCCTAAGCAGAGACTTATAGAAAATCTCTTCTGTGTCTACTTCTCTGTTGACTTAATCCTGCCTTTCAACCAAACCAAGCAAAGTCATCACATAACGTAAATTACTATTCACACAGGAATTTGTTCTGACATACATATTTACTATTGGAAATATAACACATGAATAAGAGAACAACTTTCAAAGGATTGTCTGTGAACATAGAGCTAAAAATCAGTTTAGCAAAACTTTTCTTTCTTTCAATAATCCTATAGAGATAAAATGAAAATCCTCACTATCTTTTCATTAGACTTCATATTTCTCCCATCTTTTTCACCCTTATTTATCTTTCCATTAACATTTCCACCCATATATTCTTTTGAAATAGGATTTTTTTTTAAATGTCATAATTATAGAAAAAAGAAAGTGAAAAAAAAGTTCTCAGTAAAACATAAGAAGGGCAACTACTCTCTCTCCAAAACAACATTTGAAAGGACAATAAATAAACAATTAAGATATAAAATTTATATTTTATTTGCTTAAGTCAAAATGAACCTAGATCACCTCATTAAAATTTGATTTTTTTAATCTGAAAAGCTCTCCGTCTTTGAAAAACTCTCATGAATTATATTCATTGGCTATAAAAATACATGTATTTATTTCCAGTTTGGATGAAAAAATTTCATCAACATAGGTCAATAGATCCCGTAGCTGAAACTGCACTGGCAGTGACATCAAGTAACAAGTAGGAGTGACAAATCTGGGTTACTGAGTAAACCAAAGCCAAAGACAAGGAAACACAGTTCTCCTCCTACTGCAGCCTGAGGCGTCTACAGCAACTAATTCCAGCCCTAGTCCCCAAAGCTTCATGCAGCCCACATCCAAGCCTATATAGAGAGTATTGATAGTAGGAGAAACAGTTGAGTCAAAACACAAGCAAACACTCTGCAGTGATCTGACTTTGTCTCTCACAAAGATGAGAAATTTTATAATAACTCAAAATAGCTACAAACAGGTTTCCCTCATCAAAAAAGCCACAGTAAATGTGGCAAAATAATTACTTCAGCACTAGTTTGAGGCAGGGAAAGAAGAAACTCCGCTCCTAATACAAGTAAAAGCTGGCAAAAGACGACACTGGAGTCATTACTAGAAGCATTTGAAATTATCTCATAGTATACAAGTTGTTTAGAGATAAGCCTTTTCAGGTCCCTGCCAATATGACAGACCAAGGAGGGGAAGCATTATGCCGCTACTCACCCTGTATCACTGGTGTGTTTGTGCGTAAATGCCAAGATATCTGCAGCTCTGCCAGTGCCCTCATAGACCACGACTGGGATGGCTGGGCTGGCCCTCACATACTCCCACACCATTAGGATCACACTGGGGCCTCCTTCCACCACCAACCCAACTATTGGTACACCTTGGTTCATTCCTGTTTCCAAACATATCCAGTCAGTTATAAAACAAGTCTCAGTCACACACAAAAAATCAAAACATCTGGAAAACAAATACTCATGAAGGAGTCTCATATGTTGTTCAATGGTCAGGAAATCTCTACAATTAAGAAACCAATATGCAAGTTCATCCAAATGTATAATGTGTTATATATATAAATATGATGTCATTTCCATTTTTCTGATATCAGATTTCAAGACATATGCAATTAATAACATTTGACCTCAGTGAAATCTATGGAAAATCAAGATGTGCAACAAGTAATCAAAAATGTCAAGTACCTTCACAACTTTTAGGATAAGTTTTTCTGTCATTAAGATGACCACAGCGGTACTCACTTGTGTGTAATTTTTGAAGTGATATGTACTTCTCCAAATTCCTCCTGAGAATCATCTCATTCCCATACTTGCCTACAGTCCCATCATCTGCCATTAGAAAATAAGAATGCATGCTGTTGAGCATACACAGCTTGCTGAGTGGGTTACCAAGAGTCTGGTACAGGCAATCTACCTGAGAAAACCAAAATAAAAAGACCCTTAAGGAAACAACAAAATATCATCATTTATGTTGCCTCACTTGTATGTATTCGTCATACTGTGATTGTCTCAAATCCTCCATCAAGTTTTTGCATTTGATCCTTAGCATTTGATTCTTAACAGCAACAAAACCACAATTAATAGCACAGAAAACATTTCTGATTATCCTTGCAATACTTAGATTGCAATCTAATCCTTGCCAGACTTCCCTTGCAATAGCTGAAAAACAATGGAATCGTTTCCCTTGGTCATATTCCCATTAAAAACAGATGAACTAACATTTATCAGGAATGATTTCACCTTACTTCTCAAGTGCTTTTAGATAGTTAAGTAGATTGTGCCCTCACACTGGCCCTCACATAAAGTTGGAGTTTGGGAAAAAAAGTCACACATATTAATAGCCTGTTAGTGTACACCACTAATCTGATTGCTCATTCTGATTCTTAATATAGAAATACATCCTTTGCAATCACATGAGAGTAGCCTGATAAATTAAAAAACTTTAAAAAAGGAATGGCAATTTCCTGTAAGAAGAGAAATATTTTTAAATTATTCATTTACATATGAAAAGCAAAAAAACAGTGCCCCAACATGCAACAGAATGAGTAGCCAAATAAAATCAGCCACTGATTTTACACTACTGAGTAAAATCTAAGCTAATGTTACTGATAAAAAGTATCAATCCAGTGAAATTAATCAAGAAGAAAATCAAGTATGCAAGAAAGCTGTATCATTCCATGAATATGAAGGCTTTTATTATTAAAATGCAACCAACTCACATCTTTTCCTATTAGATCCCTCTGGTTCTCAATGACACCCCATGGAGGAACACCAATAGCACAGATCTTTCTCAGGTGTGGTGAGGCATGGCTTTTCAGTGCATCCCCCACATGCTTGGACACACCTAAACACATAATCAAATTGTAACTTTTTTCTATATTCTGAGACCTACTACAGGACACCAAGAAAGGGTTTCCCACCACTTAATTTATTCTATGGTTATGCTTTAACAAAAAAACATCCGATCCAACTTGTACATTCAGTGTACACTTCAGGAATCATAAGGCTCAGGTGTAATGCAACAATGCTTCAAACTGAGTACATATTTCAAATTAATAAGATTTTCATATGTTGCTTATGATGCTTTCTACATCTATAAAACTTCATTGTTTACATAAATGCACAAGACAGTTCTGTAAGATCACAGGATTGAATAACAGCTAATGAAGTAAAAGTCCTTCAGTTCCATGGCTTACCGACCCCACAGTTTTTGAAAGTACTACAGAGGGAGTTTCAGATACTAATAGGCTAATGAATAGATATTCCTGATTCAAAACTTTCTTAATAAATTAAATTTAGATTTGAAAACTGTTTTAAAAAGACCAATCATAGTCCTTAGAACCTATGTATTTTAATGAAGCAGATAAATTGACTGCAAGTAAGTTCTGGTTAAATACAGTGTTTCATATTACATGCAGAACACTCTGAGCTGGAAAAAAAATATTAAAAATATTCAAATATCTGTCAACAGTAAAGGAACATGATGTCAATCTTTGAATTTTTCCTTTTAAAATAACTTTATTTTATACTAACATATTACCAATTTTCAACATATTCTATGGTATTTAACCTAAATATATCCACTCTTATACAGGGTAAGAACACCAAAGGAAGACTGAAGCAAAGAAAGAGAACTACACTACCGCTGTTGATGCCTTCTGTAATTATCCATGCTCCTGTAGACTCAGCAGCCTTCACCAAACCTTTGCTGAAAACCTTCTTGACCTTTGACGGAAGCTTGAAATTTTGAATGCCTCCATGAACAGAGATCACCAGCTTTGGTAGCTCCATCTGCCATTCTTTAACCATCAGGTGCAACAGCTGATCCAAATTGCTATCATAAGAGAGTCTAATATACTGGACAAAATAATAACAATGGGTTAAATAAACATCTTTTAAATTCCCTAAGAGAAGAAACTGCAACATATTACAAAGTTCTCAGCATTATTGTCTTTCAGATTTTGTGAGGGATTACAAGTGTCATAATACCACTAAAACTGACAGCACAAAAATACATCTGAAGCAATGCAGACAGCAAGACAGCCTACGCTTAATCATATTAACATGAAGTTAAAAGTAAAAATATCATCCACAGACTTAAACCTGACTTACTTCTAGAGTTCCCTGCCCTCTTAAGATAATCAATCTCATATTCTCCAAAAACTACTTTTTGCCTTTCTCATGCTGAAACTATAAAAGTAAGTTGGACATATGGATACACTGTCTACTACCTTGGCATGGTAAGTGTGGTCTCCATCTTGAAAACTGAGGGTTCCAAATGCATCTGTTGGGCTCATCTTTGTGTGCTTTTGCACGGACCATTCTCCACTATCCCTCTGTGAACCAGCCTGATAAATAGGCCAGCCACAGTCTATTCCCGGGTGTTCTCCAATCAGCCGTCCACAGCAACACCTCACATTAAAAATACAAAAATTGTATCAAACTCACTTGCATACAACTCCAGGATCTTCACCTGAATAGACCAAATGGCTTTTGTACAAAGAAGAATATTCAGTTTTTGCACACAGAATACAATAAAAATTAATCATGTTGAAAAAATCTCAACAATGGTGTAGTAGTTTGGGCTTTTGTTTTAGCTAGGCCTCAATTTAGGAGGCTCAGAGAATCTACGTAGATTGGGAGAGACAGATATCACCTGACTTAAGTAATCAAAGAAATATTTCATACCAGATGATGCACAACTGAGATACAGATACAGGAGCAGGAAGTGTTTTCTCAGCTGGCGTGATGGCTGCAGTAGAGCAGGACGTGCTGCTGCTGCCACTGCTACTTTGATTTGGTTTGACTTCAGGAAAGTAGAAACATTTTCTTGTTATTCTTTCTTTCTGTTCCTTGCTGGGTGTCTTTTAGAATGTTTTATAAATCTAGTAGGGGGCGGTCCCGTGGTGTAGTGGAGAGCACTCCGGTCTTTGAATCCAAAGGACGCGAGTTCGAGTCTCAGTACGGATGCCAAGCAGGGTCAGCCCCGGTCAGTACCGGGTGCTGTAGATAGTCCTAAGGACTTCAATGTCACTGTCCAAGCTTGCTCAGCCGTGGCAAATGAACCTTAGGACTTAAATGGTGGGGCCAGCTCTGCGCACGCTGTGCCTCACCTAAAAAATCCCCTGCGCAGGCTCGGAGGGCACACCCACGTGGGGTGAGCCCTTCCCAAATCTTCGTTCGCGAAGATTGGCCATTATAAATCTAGAGTAATGAAAGGTTTTGGTGGGAAGTGGAAAATTGTTATTTCTAACTTGTGTAAGTGTGTATTACGTAAGAGTTTTCTTTTAATTTTCTCTTTTCTGTATAAATATATATAGTTAGTTTAGTTTAACCTGTTTTGAGGGGTTTTTTTTTCCTTTCTCCCTTTTCTCAGCAAGACGGGGAGGGAGGCTGACACTCTGTGTTGGGCAGTTGGCATTTTGCCAGCTCAACCCAAGACAAATGGCAAAATGGCATTGAATTAAATTGTAAATATGTTTTGTTGGATATAAAATTTGTTCTCTACCGGAGGAGCACTACTAATGGCTCGGGGGGTTGGACTAGATAGTCTTCAAAGGTCACTTCCAATCCAAACCGCGCTATGATTCTGTGTGATTTTGTAACAGCTTGAGAGCCCTATACAGAAATTCCGATCTGAGCAATTCAGCTAAGCTTCACTGGTCTTATATATTCCAATTCAGAGGAATATTGTAGGACAGTGAGGTTTGCTATGGGTATTACCACAGATTATTGTAGGTACTGAAGAAAGATCTAGGAGTTATCACCAATAATCAGGAGGAGAATTTCACAATGACTTTTATACTAACCACTGGATGCCAGCCAAGTGAATATATCAAACAGATGGATTGAAGTGCAGTGTTGGGGGAAAACGCATTGTTCAGTAATGGTATTCCCCAGTTTAGGGCTCCCACTGAGACTTTACAAACCACATGCCACTCACTCACTGCCCCATCCTGTTCCTCCTCTGGCAGGATGGAGAGGAAAACTGGGGGCAAAAAGGTAGATTGTGGGTTGCGATAACTACTTACTGGAAACACCAATGAGATAAGGAAACAAACAGTAACAATGGGTACAAGACATGAATGACTCATATAGAAACCTCCCAACAATAGATAATACCCAACTACTTCCTCTGCCACACTACATCAACCCAGAAGGGACCCTTTCTCTCTGGAAGACACTCCCAGCAATGATGTGAGGTGGTAAAGAATAACCTTCAGGTCCTAGCCATGACCTCTCCTGACTACTGCAAAGATTAACCCTGTCCTGGCCAGAACTAGGACATTTTCCACCTCTATATCCTTTCTATCACACCCGAATCGTACATTTTCCAGCTACATACATAAACATATAAAAACATATATATAAATATATATATATATATATATACACACAAACAAGCACAGGTATCATTTCCATAGTCAATGGCCGTCCCTCCAAGATATCTGTTGCGTTCACTTAGTCCAAGACTGAGGGTTCCATCCATCCTACATGTCTTTCAGGGCTTCCAGGAGGGCTAGCATGCTATATCAGCAGGTTGGAAGCAGAATCAGGAGCTCATGACTGCTGCACCTGGAGCACTCCATACTCACTGTCCATGGTGGTTATGGTCTACAGTGACAGGGTCATTCAGCTCTCTGGCTCACATATCTTTGAGGTTATTTTTGAAGTGAGTCTCATTGTCCAACTCAATTCTTTCTCGGGTGCCATGATACCACAGGACTTACTTTTCAAGGCCCAAAATGGTGTTCCAGGCACTGGTGTGAAGCACAAGGTACGTCTCCAGCCATCCAGTGGATGCTTCCAACATTGTAAGCATATAACACTTGCCTTGGTGGGTTTGCAGAAGTGTGATCTAATCAATGTACCAGGCCTCCCGCATTTATATTTTGACCATCTTCCACCATACCACAGAAGCTTTACCCACTTGGCCTCCTTGACTGCAGTACATGTCTCAGAGTTACAGATAACCTGCGAGAGAGTGTCCATGGTTAAGTACATCCCTCAATCACAAGCCCATCTGTATGTTGCATCTCTTCCCTGATCACCTGAGGCATCACAGGTCCACCCAATCAGGAATAATTCACCCTTAAATTGCCAGTTCAGATTCACCTGAGACACTTCAATCTTGGCAGCCCGATTCACCTGTCCATTGTTACAATGTTCTTCAGTAGCCTAACTCTTGAGCACCTGCATGAAGTACTTTTATGGACAGCTTCTCTACCTGGGCAATGATGTCTTGCCATAATTCAGCAGTCCAGATGGGTTTTCCTCTGTGCTGCCAGCTGGCCTTTTTCCATCAGTCTAACAAACCCCACAGAGCATTTGCTACCGTCCACAAGTCAGGGCAGAGGTAGAGCACTGGCCATTTATCCTATTCAGCAATAGCTAAAGCCTGCTGAATGGCTTTTAGCTCTGCAACCTGACTTGACCCACTTTGTCCTTCACTAGCTTCTGTGACTTGCTCTGTAGGACTCCCATGCAGCAGCTTGCCACTTCTGATGTATCCCTACAATATGCAGGAATCATCAGTGAAGACAGCATTTTGCTTTTCATTTTCTGGTAGCTGATTATACGATGGGGCCTCCTCAGCACATTTCACCTTTTCCTCCTCCTGATGACAATCCAAAGTTTTCACCTTTGGTCCAGTTCATGAAGGCCTCTGGTCAACTGGGGCTGCCTATTTGAGTTTGCTGTGTGATCAGAGTGGTCCACTTTCTCCATGTAGCATCGGTGGTATGATGTGTGGAAGGGATTTTCCCTTTGAACATCCAGCTCAGCACTGGCAGTTGAGGTGCCAGGAGGAGCTGTGCTTCAATGCCAATCACTTCTGAAGCATCTAGAACCCCCTCATAAATTCCCAGTATGTCTTTTTTAGCCAGGGTGTAACAGCCTTCTGATTCCTTTGTATCATCGTAACCTCAGGGATCACCCTCCAATCTCCCCAGGTACCTTTACAGAGAGACTTCAGGAAGGACCATTCTTCCTAGCTGTAGTGTAGAGTACATTTTTCACATCTTGTCCTGTCCTGACAGGCCCAAAGGCTACTGCATGAACAATGTCCTGTTTAATTTCTTCAAGGACCCCACTTAAAATCGTTCTTCTTCCAGGTTACTTGATACAGAGGGTTTACAACCTGACTCTGATCTAGAATATGCATCCTCCAAAACCCCACAGCACATAGGATAGCCTGTGTTTCCTTCTTGCTGGTTGATGGGGAAGTAGCTGCTGTTGTGTTGACCACATCCTCTGGAATCTAACCACATCCATCTTGCCATTTTAGCCCTAAAAACTGATTTTCCTTAGCAGGTTCCACGACCTCACTTTGCTGTTTGGCAGAACTGGCCTTCTGGAGGATTTGGATTATCTTCCGCCCTTTCTCAAAAACTTTCCCTGCTGTGTTGCCCCACATGATGACATCATCAATGTCTTGTAAGAGTTCTGGAGCCTCACCCTTTTCCAGTGCAGTCTGGATCAGTCCATGGCTGTGTTTTCATTCATGGGGTGTCGGTTTCAGGTGTACTGGGCACACTTCTAGGTGAAAGCAAACTGTGGCCTGCACTCTGCTGCCAACGGAATGGAGAAAAACACATTAGCAATGTCAACAGTGGCACCACTTTTCTGCCTTGGACTCCACTTCATACTGAAGTTCCAGCATGTCCGGCACAGCAGCACTCAGGAGTGGTGTGACTTCACTGAGGCCACAGTAGTCTACTATCAGTCTCCACTCTCCCCTGGCCATATGGGACTATTAGAGGGTGCGCAAATCTTCCTGACCACTCTGGCTCTCCAGTTCAGGCACCAGCTCATAGGCTGGGGTTATGGAGTCCCCATTGGTGCAGTGTTGTTGATGGTGCACTACTGTGGTAGTGATTAGTACCTGTTGATTGAGAGACCAGGCAAGGTATTCAGCTGTCTAGTTTTCTCTGTCTCCACAGCAGTTATCCAAAAAGCCCAATGATGCCCTTTTGGGTGCTTGAAATATCCTCTCCTGAGATAATGTATGCCAAGGATGCACAGGGCCTCTGGACCAGTCACAATGAGGTGTTCTTGCCATTCATTCCCAGGCAGGCTCACTTCATCTTCCAGTACAGTCAGCTGCTGGGATCCCCCTGTCAGCCCAGAAATCTAGATGGTTTCTACTTCTACATATCTTGATGGCATCAGGGTACCTTATGCACTGGTGTTAGCTAAAGCCCTATGCCCTTGTGGGTCTGATGTGCCAGGCCATCAGATCCACACAGTCCAATAGATCTAATTGTCCCTTTCCCCCACCTGGTTGGAGGATGGGCCCCTCTTGTTGTGGTCATTGTGCTCATTGCTCACTTCTTGTAAATATGAACTGGAGGTCCCTTCAAAGGATTGAAGTAACATCAGCCCTTCTATACTGTCTGAGGATTTGCCTATTGGAAACTGGAGCAGCATTTATCCTTGAAGACTTTCCTGCAGTGGTTGTTCTTCCTTTCATCTCAAGAATCTGTGCTGCTAGGGCAGAGGTGGTTGTTCTTCATGTCCTCTCTGTGGTCATGGAGGCAAAACCACAGGTTACCTTGTGGCATGTTCCCTCCTTCTCAAGTAGGGCAGTGCTTGCTCCAAATAGGAGAGACAAAAGCCAAGACTAAGTGGCTCTCAGGAAGGTTGTGGAAGCCATAGCAAAACATTCCATACAGCTGTTTGGGGGGTTTTTTTGTGATATTTTTCTGCTGTGTGCACTGTGACAGGGTGCAAGGAAGAGTGGCACTACAGCCTATGATGGCTGAGTCAGGATTGCACAGGAGCATTGGACTCACACACATGTCCCAGGGACCTGTTAGGCTGCACCACAGGGTGCTGAGGTAGGTGGCTGATGTCTCTGTACAGCTTCCACCACGTCTCCAAGATCAGGGAAGTCACCAATAAATAAGAAAGGTGAATGTCACACCCGCCTTCAAAAAAGGGCAAAAGCCATCCTGGGGAACCACAGGCCAGCCACGTGGCCATCAGTTCCAAGTCAAATCAAGGAACAAGACCTCCTGGAGCCCACATCTGGGCATGTGAAGGAGCAGACGCTGACAGCAAGAAGTAAGCAATGATTTAACAAGGGTCATCCATGTCTGACCCAGTCCACTGCCTTCTGCAACATAATTGTGGGGATGAGAGAAGAGTAAAAGCTATCACCTTAACTCCACTCTACTCAGGCTTTAGAAGATGGTCTGTGACATTACAGTCTGGGAGGGATGACATGCTGGAAGGTGAGGACCTAGTTGGGTAGTGGGCCAGTATTGAAGCAGGGTCCCACAGGGTGTGTACAGTGCCTGTCCTGTCCATCCTCTCCACCAGTAACCTGGAGGAGGGGATGGAAGGAACATGCAGGTCTGGGGACGGGGAAGCTCTGGGGCATGGTTGTGGGTGCTGGTGGACAGTGAACTGAGCCTGGGCCATCCATGTGCCTGGGCAGCAATAGGGGCTAGTGGTGTCTGGGGTGGTGTGAGCAGGACATGGTCTGAGAGGCAGGGGACAGCAAGGACTATCCACTCTGCTCAGTGCTTGTCAGCCCCTGTCTGGGTACCACCTCCAGTTTTGTTGCAGTTTCAGATCCTAATGAAATTCTCTCTCCCTACCAACACAGACTCTGGGAGCTAGTGTCCAACCTGCATGCCACTAAAGGAACTGCTTTGAATTCCAACTCAGTTGCTGAGGAGGCGAGGGGTTTCTCCAGAGCAGGGCACATCACTTTGTTTTGCTAGCTGTGGTGAGTGGAAGCTGCCATTTGCTGGACTCATGAAGGTGTTTGGAGGGAGCTGAGTTGCCTCGGTTTTGGCCACCCATGACCCCAGCTCAGCTCTGGTATTCTGTGCTGCCTGTCAGAGGGAGAGAGGAGAGGGAGAGGGCCTTGGATTTCTGCTACAGATCCCTTTCCTGAGCCAGTTTTCCATCTGCAGAGCAGTGAGTACTAACACCGCCAGCCCCTGTCCCCAGTTTCTTGTCTATGACCAGAGAACGAAGAGAGGACTCTGTATTTGCCTGCCAGAGGGTTCTACACCATCCTTTTTCGTGGCTTTCATCTCCCATGTGAGTCATTCGGAGGAGCCAATACCTCACGCTCACTCTTTCGTCTTTGTTTTAACGGAAGAGCAGGACTCCACGGCCAGCCGAGGCGCGGCAGCGACCCCTGCTGTCCGTGAATATAATTGCACCAAAGGAGCAAAGAAAAAGTTTCATTTAAATGGTTTGCTCTTTTCCTTTGGGGGTACAGTGTACTTGTTTGTTCTATCCTACTTTTGTTAAATATATATATTTTTGTAGTTAAGAACTGTTATCCTATGCTTCTATACATTTTTCTGATTAAAATTCCTAATTTCAAACCTGTGGTGATTCTTTTGGGGAGGCTCTTCTTTTCTGGTTAGTATAAATATCTTAGTTTTCTTCTAAACTTAGACAAGTTTTCATCCCCAACACAGAAGAGACATCAGTAAACTGGTGAGTGACAATCCTGGTGACAGATGGTAAGGCTGGAGCCCTTGCTCTCTGAAAAGAGGCTGTGGGACTGCAAATGGTTCAGCTGGGAGGAGAAACGGCTTCAGGGGCTCCAACAACACAGCTGGCACTGATGAGAGGGGATACAGAAGATGTAGATGGGCTTCTCAGTCAGTGTGCATGGCAGAAGGGTGAGAGGCAGCAGCACAGCTGAAACATGGAAGGCTGAGGATGGAAAGAAAAAGAAGCCTTTTTTTCAGGAGGACTGCCCAGCAGTGGAATTGGGGCTTGGGGAGAGTGTGCCCTCTCCATCCATGGGGTTTCACACCACAACTGGGTGAAACCCTGAACATATTTGTCTGAGCGCACTGGCTGAGCATGCTCTGGGCAGGGGCTGGGACGAAGAACATGTTCCTGACAACCTAAGCTACCCTATGATCCTATGGATATTATGATATGCGTTGATACAAAGCATCTTTGCGATGACTTTGCCTTCTTTGCCTCAAAGGCTCATCAACGTGCTGGAGAAGGTGGGAGCCTTGTCAGTAACACAAAAGCAAGCTACTAGAAAAGTCACACTTTGAGCAACAAGAAGAAACCCAGAGAGTCAACACTGAGGTGTAAGTTACTGTAGTAGTCAGACTATGATATCCAGTGCCCTAGCAGGCAGCAATTTAGAAGCTGTATCCAAAAATTACACCTTAAAGGTCAGATACACAGACAATTTGTGAGAATATCTCAGATATATAAAGATGCAGAAATTTGGCACAGCATTTCTGAGTATTTGTGTGGTGAGACCATACAAATATTCAGAGCAGTCTAACTGCTCTCTGGGATGTTTTAGTGAGTGCTGCACAGAAGAGTAGATAGAGACCATTTAAATACACCAGGGGAGCATGGACAAAGGTGCCAGTAAATTACTCAAATTTGACTAGCAACTACTAAAGGAAGTCATTCTACTCAGAATTAGCAAACAGTTGCATGACATGTTCATAAACTTTGCAAATCTTGGAAGTTTTCTGCAAGTAAGAAATCATTAATAGATTTCATTTGCTATTAGGTCAAAGTTATAGCAGGCATTAAGTACGTTCATGTAATTTTTGGACTGCTGTGGAAAACTACAGATCTCAGGAGGCCCAAAACCTGTTTCATTGCTGATCTAATAACTACAGCATAACTAGTAGAATTTATCATGTGAAAATTATTTCACCTTCTTCAGAACAGAAAAATTCTCCTAGAACAAACCTCTGTGTACACATTGAGATATACAAGACAACAAGAACAGTTGATATTTGGGGAAATGTATTTGCAAGATAATGGCTGAATGAAATGAACTTCAGACATCTACAGACATTCTGCAAGCATAAACTGACAAATCAGGTTCATAATGAATCTAAGCAACGTGAAATGAAAAAAAAAAGGAAAAAGTGAAAGAAACAACTACAAGATAAAAAACACACAAAGGTACAAGATGTCTTGACAAAGAAAGATGAAAGCAGAATGAAACCCATCCACTGGGGTGCACATTTTCTGTTTCTCTTCCTCCCTCTCCCACTGCAGTATTCACATTCATGCAGCTGAACTGTGCTTGACTAGGAGACTGATTTGGTGGAAGGCAATCTTAGTTTGGTTTTCCACCTCCTCTGGTTAACTTTCATACTAACGAGCTTCCCAGACCAATTAACAACATGGTCATTTTGTGGAGATAGAGAGGGAGGATTACAGAACTGCTGCAGTTTTGATTTAGACCAAACTGAACTACTACATTTTGAAGGAAAAGTTAACTCTATTTTAGATACTGTAGCAATAGAAATACACTCATAAGATACCCAGCTGGGGATCTGCAGGTTAGCAGGAAGCATTAAAATCCCCCTGGCACTTCCAGAAAACCTGCAAAAATCTTTGAATCTCTATTCTTCTGCTCTAAGGCAAAATACACAAGACCATTCTCCTAGACAGAGCAGAAACTTTCTAAACAGATGCCATGCAAATAATGCCAGCACTACTCTGCATATCAGCCCTTTACAGTGATTTGATTTTAAGAAGTATTTTATTTCATTTTTGTAAAACATGATTCTCATTTCACATAAATTGTAGAAGTAAAATAAAATGTGAAGCATAATGAAAAGTCAGATAATCCTGCTCATGCAGGTGACAGGACTATTTGGCACCAGCTTGCTAATCATGAGTTACTGGAAACTCATTGTTTTCTGATGTTTCAGCCTTCAGAGGCGTTCAACACAAAATAAATGTCAGGGAAAGTTCAAATTTTTGTTTCAACAGCTGATAATTTCTTATCATAAATATACAGTACCAAAACTTCTTTGGTAACACCAGCTGAATGACAAATGTTGGATTGAAAATAACTAATTAATATAAGCCACAAAATACAAGTTGNTGCTTTGACCATATAAGAGGAAGAATATTTCTCTTGTCCTTACTTCCTTGACTAGGAATGCCTAATACCAGGTCATTATAAAAATCACAGATATATATTTATGTACTCTTACCTGATTAAATTCTGGCACACCTGACATCCTGCAGGACATCTGTGACAAAAGGGGGATAAATTAATACATGCTTGTATAAAACAAGACACCTGTAATGCTA
>VWZD01008876.1:52626-79231 GCA_013396695.1 Sakesphorus luctuosus | reverse complement strand
GTTTTGTTGTTGTTGTTGGGGTTTTTTAATTTTTTAATTGCCACACAGGAAAGAGGAAAGAAATATCTGTTCAGTATAAGTCTGACTGAATGGATATTGAAACATCTTTCTAATGCTGGGATTGATCTGTAATGATGAATTAGAACAACTATATCTTCCATTTCCATCCTCTTAACTACTTACACAATGTTATAAAACTTCAGGTGTTTCTTGTGTTAAAAGGTATTCAATGCTTTTAAATGTTCAATGTATCAAGAATAAAATAATTGTGTGAACATGAATGAAATCATGTTATATGAACATAAATGTTATGTGAACATGTGAATCATGTTACGTGAACATGAATGAAATCATGTTACGTGTCTGTTAGAATTTTTGTCTACTTGCTCTATCATATATGGGTTTAGAAAATGCATATGCCCACCTTCTCAACAGATTTGTTTGTTGAGAAATGTTCTACGTATTTTTAGTGGAGCCTTTTGGGTAAAGGACGAAACATGTCTTTTTCATTCTAAATAATGTATAGGACAAAAAGCAAGTGGAATTCAAATGAATCACCATTCCAGTTAAATAAAAGAATACATTATATGAGAATGCATGTAAGAGTACTGCAATTCCCTTTGAAAGGTAACATCGAGGAATCACTGCAAATGACTGCCTGAAATTTTTGCAGCATTTTTGT
Source organism: Sakesphorus luctuosus (assembly GCA_013396695.1). Classification (NCBI taxonomy): domain Eukaryota; kingdom Metazoa; phylum Chordata; class Aves; order Passeriformes; family Thamnophilidae; genus Sakesphorus; species Sakesphorus luctuosus. The sequence goes on along the minus strand of VWZD01008876.1, from coordinate 78,549 downwards.
AATTTGTTTTTTATCAGTATCTATCATGAAAGATATAGAGCAGGTAGACACTTCCAAGGGCACAGATTAAATAACTTTTCAAGATAGTGCTTAGCCCCAAAACTCAATAAAAAATTACAGATACAAGAATTTAAAAAATTAATCAACTACTTAATTATATTTTGATGATCTCCGTTGTACACCCACAGCTCTTACCAATGTTTGCTGATTGTTGACATTTGTAGTAGTGGGAGGAAAAATATATGGTCACTTTTCTAGTAAAGCTTTCACTGAAAAAGAAGAAAAATCTATAATTTTCTTCATTTTAGTATTGCACAATATTTCCTTGCCCATTTAGCTTCTAATGGTAATGTTCACCAATACCCTGAAGAATCCATTAAAATTGGAAACTTCTGTTCTTATTCCTCTATAAAATGTATTGAATAAGAAATACTGGTTTGAGAAATCTATAATCATAACATATGACTGTCTGATTTTTATTTCTATTTTAGATGGAACAAGCTATATTTCAGCAAATACTTTGATTTCCCATTCAATTAATAAACCCCTTCCATCTCAGTGTCTCCCCTTCAGGTCAGCTGGGAATAAAGTAAAAAAAAAAAAAAGCTTGTGTTTTTTTTTTACAAGCATAAGTAACGATAAGTGCCTATTCCAAATTACTCCTTATTCCCAGCAATTGCCAAAGAAGCAAGCAAGGAACAAATAGACAGAAATTGACTTCAGAGTACTCTTATGAAGAAGAGAGCACATTTTCTTTCAAGTACACTTACAATGATAGGTAATATTTGGTGTGACTGAGGGCCAAGGCTGCTGAGGATGGAATTTTGCCCAGCTCTTCAAACATCCCCTTTCTTCATCATCCTCCCTTCTCCACCCAAATTTCACATATGCTTCCAGTGGCAATAGCAGAAGGATGTCAGTAGTGGTAATTGAGATTAAAATACTTAGAAAACTTTACTTTCCTGGTGCTGCAAAGGCTTCCCCTGAAGTTTCACACTGTCTTTTTTTCAAAACGACAGCAAACAAGTGAACACCAACACAGCTACTGAGCATCATCTACATGCTGGCAGTAATATCTAAGCAAGGTTATTTTCTAAACAGACCAGAGAAGCCACCTAAAGAGGGAAATCTTAAAGGTTATAAGAATGCCTCTGAACTGTAAGTATTGTGATAAAAGTGAAGATAAATATATTTATATAATTTAGAAATATAACATAATGTAAATATTATGGCAAGAATTTGCCATTTGACTAACATCAACTTTCCAAATCAGCTTCACAATATCAGTATTTGGTCAGTGATCAAACACAAAAGCAGCTGGTTGGATGCCTAAAATTAATGTGGGAAAGGAAGGAAAAAAGAGATGTGTGGCACAGATAGGATGCAGTGTTCCAGCTCTAAGGGATGTGATAAAATGACACAAGTAAGGTAGATGAGGTGAGCAAAACGTGGGGTGGAAAAGACAGAGAGGCAGGAAATCTCCTGGGAAAGGGCTGCCTGCTGCCTGATGGCTAATAGCTCTGGGAAGTCACTCCTGTGGTTTAAAAGGAGAGGATCAAAAGACAAAAATGTGATTGGTTGATGAGGGCTAGAAACTTGCTTTTCATCCTGTCTGAGGGCTCCTCAAAGGAAAGTCCTCTTTGGTGCAGGAAGTGAGATTCACACCATGCACATTTTTGGGGTCAGTGGGCAGACTGATAAGCCAGCAATATTTTTGGAGGGATATTTTACTATTACTATTCATTTTGGCACAGTGGAAGTAAAAAGGGACAAGAAGCATATCAGAGGAACAACTGAAAATAGGAGAGAGGAAATACCTAAGGGAATAAGGTATTTCTAATCAGATTCATCCCCTTGGCATCTTGCATGAGAAGGTAGAACACATATGGCAACTTTTCACCATCCTCTGCCAGCAAATAGTACAGGTGACTTCCTCAACCTGAAGAATGGCTTCCTTTTCACCCAATGCCTTGGTAGATTTCACACAACTCCTGGCCCAGATTGAGCACAGATGCAAAACTGTGCAAGAAAATACTCTACTGAAGCAAAGTTCGGGTAAGGCAATGTCACCTGCATACATTTTCCAGACAAAATGGAGAATAAAGCTACTCTCCCTACTTCCATCTGCATGTATATTACTCAGAAATAGAGCAAAACTGTCTTTGCCTATTCAACGTCAGAAGGAATATTTGATAAATCATCCAATACTGCTGAGTGATTAGATACTGGCTTCATATTAATAATGAGACTAACATAAATAATGTGAAACAGGAACATGAAATTATATAACAGGGTTGTGAAAAATAGCATAATTGTCTTGGGGGGAAAAGCCTAACATGAAAGGAAACTAAATATTAATGTACTGATACTGTTAACAAAGAAGGTATTCCCAGACTCACAAAGGCACAGTTTTTATCACCTTAAAATCTCTGGACAATAAATCTGTGTAAGTGTCGTCTGGCTTTACCTGTCTACCATTTTGCTGAGGAAAGGAGGGAGGAGTAGGAGCTGATTAGTGCAGCTATGAAGCAAAATTTGGGAGACTACAATGATTATGGGAAGTACCAGGTGAGGAAACTGTCAGGAGAATCTAGGTATGTAATTGGCCACATGTCTTATATTCCTGGAGGAAGTTTATTGTAAAATTTCCCACTGTTTCACTTTCACAGTATCCTAAAATAGTTAACTCTGAAGGCAATCTCTGGAAATCTCTAGTCCAGCGTCCTGCCTAAATTAAGCTTAGCTGTTGTGGCAGACCATGAATTCCCACTGAGTCACAGCAGAAATAGAGCTATGTGTGTGAAGTATACACCTCTCTAGGAAACATGAAGCCCAGGGTGCTTTTACTTACCTGTCTAAGTGTTTGCTTAATAAACAAACAAGTCCAGAAGAATATTGGAGATATCTTCAGAGTGAAAATGTGGTTTCCCCCTTTACTGGCATTCTTCAGCTGTTTTGGCACATGTATCTCAAGATTTCTGAGCGGTGAAAGATATCTTTTCTCCAAATAGTTACAGTAATATTTCATTTACTTGATCATCGACCTCAAGAAGACTTATGTAGTAAGTGGTTTGCTTAAGGTCTTGCCATTTATGTTGCTGTGAAAAGCCTACAAACACATATTGAGGACAAAGGGGAAAGAAAAGGAATAATGTTGCAGCAGAAGAGCACAAGAGAGGAAGCGTGACCTACTTAATAGTTGCCAGGGTCTTTAGTAAAATAATAGCCTGAATTGTTTATTTGGAAAAGCATTGTTATTTTACTCAACACTTTCATTGAAAAGATTATGTGCTCTCAAAGTCAATTTTCATTATTCTTTTTGCTTTTCTGTTGTGATTTTCTGCACAGTCCTTTTTCTCTCAAAAGACAAACCTTTCCATACCAAAACTGGCATCATCAGCTACAGAGGTTCATTTGAATTCAACTACGAAATGTTAAAAGAAAGTCTGCCTGTACTGTACTCCTCTCGCCACCCAAATCACAGCAAGCAGAACTGGCCTCCTTGATTAAAAGTCAGTTTAGCTACATTTGCAGAGCAGTCCAATGGCTATTAAAAAGATGTTAAATGAACAAGGCTACAGGATAAAGGGATAGCTACCAAAAAACTGCAGCAAATGCAATTTGTCCTTTTCCCATTTGGGCATTTGGGCATGCTGTCTTTGGCACTGGTCCTCCAGATGTACAGTCTGCAGAGGAGAGATGAGTAAGTTATATAAAACAGAGTGTCTGTTACATGTTCCTGCACATCAAAGTGAAGGTAAGATTACAGCAAACATAAGCCTAGACATCCTAGATAGAAAATAAGTTAATAAAAGAAACTAAAACACCAACAAAGGACTTCATACTAACTCTTTGCCTACAAAATCTCTGAAGACCCTAAATATGCTGAAATACTGTAGTTTCTGAGTTGTGTGAGAGCCCTTGCTGTTCTGCATCCATTGCTATTACCACAGCTAGATTAAACTCTGCAGACACATTTCCTCTGTGGCTGTGCTGACATATTCAGGTAACACCAGGATTAGTTTAGTGCTCCAAAATAAATTCTGTTATGAGAAAATCATGGTTCATGATACCACAAAAGCCTTGTATTCTGCTGAAGCAGCACATGGACTATAATTGTGCCAGATATCAAAGTAATGGAATGCAAAGTCACGGAGGAAGTGCTTCTTGATTTCTCCCCTCTGCTGAAGACATATTCCCAGGATAAAAAGTCAAATGTATCAGGACAAAAAAAAGAGTAAATAGCACTGATGATGGCACTATTAGTTCTAAATTCCATGAAGAAACAGTTCAGCTTCCAGGCCTCTGATAAGGTCCATTTCAGCAATGGTTCCTTTCACTGAAGTACTGTGCTGTCTTTTAACACTTGCCCATACATTTCTGTAGGTCTGTCATGGTTTAACCCCAGCCAGCAGCCAAGCCCCAAGTAGCAGCTCATGCATTCCCTCACCAATGGAACCAGAGAGAGAATCAGAAGGGTAAAAGCCATAAAACTTATGAATTGAAAGAAAGACAGTTTAATAGAGAAAGCAAAAGCTGCAAACATAAGTAAAGCAAACCAAGAAATTAATTCACTTCTTCCATGGACAGGCAGGTGTTCAGCCATCTGCAGAGAGCAGGACCCCGTGGTGCATAATGCCGACTTGGGAAGAGAAATGTCATCACTCCAAATGCTCCTGCTTTCCTTTTTCCCCCAGTTTATATACTGAGTAGGATGTCATATGTTCTGGAATATTCCTTTTGTCCTGGCTGTCTCCTTCTGATCTTCCATGCACCTCCCACCTCCCCATCAGCATGGCAGTATGGAAAGCAGAAAAGGCTGTGGCTCTTTGTACGCACTGCTCATTAGTAACAAAATCATCTCTATTATCATTACTGCATTCATCACCAATCCAAAACATAGCCCCATACTCTCCACTGTGAAGAAAATTAGCTCTACCTAAGCCAAAACCTCCATAGGATCTTAGAATGCCTGCCTTAACTTTTCTAGAGACATGCATCTTCAAAAAATCATAAAATTAAAGTGTTGGGTTTATGGTTTTCAGCTTTGATTTCAGTTCAGTAACTGTCACAAAAATACTCTCTAAAAATTATTGTCTGTGATAGCGTTCATATTTATTCTATTTCAATGTTCTTTCATATTTAATTTGCTCAATTTAAAAGCTAGAAGGTGCATTTTCCTCCTGTCAGACAGCAAGTTCAGCCAGGGACCTGAAAAATCAATCTGAGATATTTTTGCTTCCTAAGTTGTCTGTAGCTACAACCTTGGCAGCTTGTACTCAACTGATGATTCAGTTGATGATGAGTAATGTGGAATGACACCTAGCTCATTAGTTTGTTCTTCTAGTGATATTTTTGCACTAGCAAATTGAAGAGATTGGAAGCTATGAAAATTCAGTTTTTCTTGTGTTTATTCTAAACCAGTGACTTGCACTGACAGTTATCTTCTTGTAGATGAGTTTGTACTGATGGGAGTTTTTAGTTTGAGTGTTTAGAGGTCAGCAAAACACTGCAGAAGTACTAATTACATGAATATATTGATAATATCTCTTATGCTTGCAGTGGTTTGGTATCTTGGTGGATTTTTGAAGTTGGATGTCTTCCACTCATTCATACATCATATTCCTGTTGTAACTGTGCATGCTGGATGCTTTATATCCTCCAAAAGGTGCCCAGCATGAACATTGGGACCATATGATCTCCTTGTAGCCAGCATAAAAGGAGATGTAATTCCCATAAATTCTGATCAACCAGTCACATTATTTTTTGACACTAAGCTGCACAGATGATACACAGAGTCACCAAATATGCTGAGTTGAAAGGGACCCATCCACAAGGATTACTGAGTCCCATCCTTAACCCTGCACAGGACCATCCCCAAGAGTCACACCATGTTCCTGAAAGCATTGCCCAAGAGCTTCTTGAACTGTGACTGGCTTGGTGCTGTGACCATTGCTCTGGGCTCCCGCCTGTTCTAGTGTGTGACCACACTTTTTTCTGATACCAGCCTAAACCTCCCCTGACACAGCTTCAAGCTATTTGCTTGGATCCTGTCACTGGTCACCACAGAGAAGAGATCAGTGCCTATGATTATAATTTGTCCATTTCAGACATGGCTATGAAATTGTTTATGTTTGGGAGCTGGAGAACTATTTAAAAATGAAGGGATAGGCAAAATGTGTGTGTTTTGTCAGTGGTACTAGTAGTTTGGGAGAGTATTTCATGATGAGGAGTTACAATACAGTAATTAAGGGAGAACATACAGGTCAGTCCTTCCCTATGGAGAAACCGTCTTGTGTTCCAGTAGCTTAAAAGCATAAGGAAGGAAGCCTAACAAACAGCAGTCAACCAAGGCCAAAAATGATGAAAGAGTATACTTACCCTGTTCACCAAGGGTTTCCAGAATAAATGAATTTCACTGGTAGTACTGAGATGTAACGAAAATTCACCTCTGGAAGAGTCTGGGCACCCTCAGTAGTAACTCTGTTGTCTGAGTAAAGGCTGTGTTTAGATACATCATTGAAAATGTAGCATGTTTTCTGTCCACATATGGGACTTAAATGCTATTAATAATTCACAGAAGGAAAATTTTTCTGCTTGCTGTTTTCTGTATAGTTCCCTTCAACACATCCAGCCATTAAGTTTATTTTCATGACTCTGATGAAGCAGAAACATTGATAGGATAAATATAAATCTTAATATGAGCTTACACAAGGAAGGAAGTGGGCAAACCAGAACATTTATTTATACTATAATTTTGTTCTAATTTTGGTTTTCCCCATCACAAACTCTTAGACTCTGTTGCATAAAAAATATGTAAATCTTTTATGTTGTTATAAAGGGCCTGGTATCCTCATTTGAAATTTGCAACATTAATTTTTTTTTTTTTCAATTTAGCCTAGCCTTTTTACTTGCTCGCTGAGTGGGAAAAAGGGTAGAAATATCATTAACAATTTACTATACTGTTGTATAAGGACTGTTTATGCAGTATTTTATGCAATTATATAAACATTTTCAATAAAATAAAGGAAAACACATATTCTGATAGAGAAGGTAGAGGTGTGTGAATCACAATATGCCAAAAGATAGTTCCAGATGCTTTCACTATAAAATGATCTCATACCTCTAAACATGATTTTCTGTCTCACTGTTCTAGGCCTGAATAAAATCAATTTCTTAGAAGTATTAAAAAGTGTATCTTTGGCTCAATGCAGTGGACTCCAGAATATTTACAAAATTCATCTGCTAATATACAAAATTCATAAATACAGGCAATGCCTCTGCTAAATAAAATGTTCAGGAAATATGAGATCACATTAGTGTGATTATGGTCTTTATAAAGGTTCTTTCACGAGGGTCCAGCACACTTAACGTCTGTATATTATTACTGTACCTTGTATCTCATTAGCTGTATATTATGGAAACCTACTTAACTACTAGATTCATTAAAATAGCAAATTGTCAAAATAGGGAGAGAAACTTCATTGTGTCTTTGCAATTGAATTGATTTTGTAAGAGTGGTAGAAGCTTACAGTTTTACCATTTCTTTGGCTGTAATTTAAAAGATCCATATGGCATGAAGACTGATGAATAATTCATGCTTCATTTATTAGCCTGGTAACCCGGTTGCTGGCCTCATAAAAATGAGTATAATAATTTTTTCATTATGAGGCACAGGAGAACTCTGTGCATGTGTATGCACATGCACATGCATTTTTTGTGCTCAGGTGTTTCAGTGTGTGTTTGTGCATGAATACTTTGATTAAAAATGAAGGATATACAATCATTTCTATTGTACAGTATGTGCACAAGCTACATTGTGGGTAAGACCTCACACAAATATCAGCAAAGAGGACCACAATGCTAAAGCTCATCAGTATGAGGCGAGTTTTCTCAGGCATTGGCATTTTCACACAGAAACTAAAGAGCAGCTCAGCCCCAGACCATCATGCTCATAGCACAAAATCCACCTACTTATCCTTGCTCACTGTAGCATAAATATGGGAACAAATCCAACAAATGCCTTCCTGAAAAACAGCAGATAAAAGAGAAATGGAAGATAGATATTTCCTAGTTCTTCCCTTTGGTTTTGTGCACCAAAATTGTGACAATAAGGCAAAAGAATTTGTTTTAAAGGAAATTTTGCTGGAAGCTCTTTAAGTATTGAAAACTTAAAAATATATTTGAACTGAAATACTAACCAGTTTCCTCTTATGGATACAGTGGATAAGCTCATCAGTGCCTATCCAATATTTTTCTATCCAAAATGGCACTCTGACAAAAGCAAAGCCTCTTGCTGAAATAATTCAATTGCAACACCTTTCTATTTTGCAAGAAAAATGGAGAAGGATAAATATGATTGAACAGATGTTTTCAACTTTTCTGTTTCACATGATCTTAATAAGTTGAAAAGAGTCAGAAGACAGGGATTCAGTATTATTTAAATTAAATATTTTTCTTACTATTTTATTAACCTAAGTGGGTTTTTTTTCTACCTACCATTTAATTTTACAGGAAACATGTCAGTACCCCACTTCATAGCTATTTGTACACTTTTCAAGTAGATGGCAAATATTGACTCCATGCTGTGAATAAGCCTCTATTTTGCTCCACAGATGTATATCTAGGGTTAAAATTCCTAATATGGTATGCCCTACTGTCTACAGAGAGGCAATCAGATACAAGTCTTGAGATAATAGCCTTATGTTGAACAACGTTACGGGTTGAAACCTCTTCTCAGAGTACCACATAGGGTAGGCAAGAAGAGAATGACCCAAACCAGTTACCCAGGTGTGTTCAATAGAATAAGACTTTTTACACCTCCATGAGTCAGCACAAACATGTTGCACACCCAGCATACACCTGGCAGCCTGGGGAAAAGCTTTTCTTTGATTTCTTCTTATAAATAGATGTGCTTGTGATGCTTTTTTGTTATTATAGCCATTAAAACATGGCTAGAAGTAAAATCTTTATCCAAAGCAGTAAAAAAAAACTGTCAATGAAAACATTTAATTAGTTATTCTTTCAAAGCATATGTCAAAACCTGTGTGCTAAGAATTGAATTTATTTTACAGGAAAAATTGACCAGCCACCTTTCACCTACAAATACAGTAATCATAATTACTCGCCATCAAAGATATAGCTTTCTATAGCTTTTTATATCTAATCTATTTTTCTATAGCAAGAATTCCACCACTGACACCCTTTCACAAATACTGAAGCTAGTGTGACATCTGTATTTCAACCCATAACATGCATTGCATACAGCTGTTGCCTCGTTTGGTTATATTCTCTATAACTGACTTTAAAAAAAAAATCAAATTTTGTCTAGGTAAATCTGGTAATTGTGCTGTGAGGTCATTTATATCAAAAAAATCAAAGTCAAAATCAAAATCAAAAAGTCAAACTCAGGTAAAGAAAAGTAGCCATACTTACATTCCTCAGGTCTTGGCACTGGAAAGCTGTTTGAAGTCAAAAAGATAGTCAGTAGAAGAGTTAATACATGCATCCAGTGGGGCAGCATACTGCTTATGTTTTATGTTCTCTTTGTACCAAAACAATGCAGATAAACCAGTGGTGTTTATATAAATCTGGTCTAGGAATGCAGCCAAATCTCCCAGGAAACCTGCCAAGGTTCCCTGGTTCATACCGAGTCATGGCACCACTTATCTATAGGTCGACCTGGTTAAATACCACGTACGTACTACAGGGTCACAGAGGCCTCCCCCACCCCAAGATAAAGGGAGGGAAAAAACCCTAAAAAACTGGAACTTAAAATGGCCAGGTTTTTATATTTACACAGAAGAGAGAAAATTAAAAGCAAAATGCAATATAACATGTCCACACAGGAGTAAAAGATTACAACAATCCTCCACCTCCCACCGAAAACAGATCCCCACCACTTCGAATCTACAAAGCACCCCAAAAGACACTTCCTGAGAAGCACCCAGTAAGGAAAAAAGAAAGACTAACAATAAAAATGTTTCCTTCCCTAAGATACAACTGATGCAAAGTAGTGGTAAGGTGACAGTGAGGTTTGGTCCTCCCAGAACAACACAGTATGTCTTATCCCGACAAGTGGACATGAGGGAACCTCAGCTAGGCACCTCCTTTTACACTTGGTTTTATACTTGACTTGACGTGAGATGATATGAAATATCTCTTTGGTTGCTAAGACCTTACCCTCCTAATCCATGTAGTACTATCAGGGCCTACTCAAATTAAGGCCTAACTAAGCCTAACTAAAACTAAGGCCTGCCTCGGCCAAACCACTACGAAGTTCAAAAGCTGAATACAGACCACTGTGGAAGGAGTGACACTGGTGAGCATTGGGTGTCCTAATACAATTTTTCAGTAAAGATGCTGAGGTCTCCACAGGTCTCATGTTGAACATATGCTCTGATTAAAAAGCTGAGCTCACCTGTACTCCATCCTGCACAGCTCTGGGCAAACACTTCAGACTTTTCATACCTACATACAGATCCCATTCCATGTGTCTGTGAAAACTCAAACATTATGTCAAGTACATGCTTTAATCCAGTTTTAAGAATGGATTTACCCCTTTGACTCATGCCCAAGACATCCTCCCCCAAATGACACAGTGCTAAACACTCTTTCTTAAAGACTGTTTGTCTTCATCCCAGGCCACCAGTAGCTTTATTGAGTTCAATGTATGGCTGAAATCTCTATAGAGGGATGCTGAAAAATAGCAAGTCAAAGAGCTCAGGTACTGATAACAGCAGAAAGAAGCTGGTGGTTTTCAATTAGCCCTCATTTTCAGCTTCAACATCAGCAGCCCTTTACCCTTCCTCCAATACATACAATTTATGGCCAATCATTTCAGAAGATCTGTCTTCAGATATACTCTGATAGCTGCCTACTGTGGAACATAAGACTCCACTACCAAGTTTATTTTTTCAATTTTGTTTGAATGCATTTTTCTGTTTGAAGAAAACAAACGTATTTGAAGGGTTAGCAAATCTNAATTTTTAGGAACACTTAATAGGAAAATAAAAGCAATTGGGCAAAACTAGATAAAACCTGCAGCTATGATGGACCAGTGGTTTTATGTCAATGGGAAATTCTATGTATCTATTATCTACTTTGATTTGAAGATCTTTTCACCTAGCTTCTAGCTGCCTCAGGGAGGTTTTATTGATCTGTATATTCCCACTGCAAAAGTGCTGAGCATTAAAAAGGTCTTACATGTCTTTAACACTACCAACAGGGAGCATGATGAGTAGTGCCCAGGCACTGACTCTTTGTAAGATTTTACTAGGAGATAATCTGTAGCCCAGTTCCATGGTGGATTTCAAGCCTAGATGGCAAATTTTTATTTCACTGTCCTTTCTGGCAGTTACTGTATTTTTCGTGCAGCAGTCTGGGACCTCATGCAAAGGATGCTATGTAAGTATAGGGACTGGATTGGCTGAGTAATTCTTTTTGACTTCATCTGGCTGTTAATCCTGCATGCCTGTGGTGATAAACCCAGAAAATCCCAGATAATCCTATATAATATTCAGGCAGGACTGGCAACAGCTATAAATACATATCAAACTGTCAAAACCCATTACCATTTAGACTACTCTGCAGTCCTTTCCAAATAACATTAGAATATCCAGGCTTGGCTTCAACTCTCCCCCCTGCCTCCCCCCCCATTCGCTCTTTCTTCCCTCCTAATAGAGGTGCTGCCTGTAGCTTACCTGGCCAGCATAAGAATGCATGTTTCCTGCACACCTACCTTTTTACTACAGCTCTGTGTTTACCCTGGTCCCCCTCCTGTCTGACACACAGGTACAGTGAGTAACTGTAGTTTCTGCACATAAGCAAAGAATTTTTGTCATTTTCAAAACTAAAGCATCCCTCTGCCAAAAGGCATCTGTTTACCACACAGAACAAATGTTGTTATTACTGCAAATCCAAACCAGCATCTTAAGTATATCCATTTTTAAAAATTACGTTTTAGTCTTAATGTCTCATTAGATTCACAACAAAATAACAAAAGGGGGTTTTGTTTTCCTATTTTGTCTTTGTTAATAGCCATAGATAAATAGCAGTTTAGCACCTACATTGTTCCACAGGAACCCTGTACTGAATAAAATTATAACTATCACAAAAATGTTAGTCCTTCTGATAAGATGAAAAGTTCATACTGCCTCCAAACTGCCTACCTCTCCATCTCCCCATCTTACAAGAGGGAAATAGTCATCAATACAAGAAAACATGTATCTGATAACCTCTTGACTGGGGAATTACACCCATGTAAACTAGAGATGTCTCTGCTTAATTCAGTGGAAAGACTTCCACAACAAGATGTGATTGTGTAGTATTTGAACTCTGAAAAAGGATTATATGTTTTTCTCAGAAACATGTAAGTACATGATGCTCATGTGTTCAGTGCCATTTTTTTCATTCAGCTACACATTCAGAGGTTCAGGCAGGTAATTACTCAGGCTGATCAGAGCAAAACTGCAACTGAAACACTGCACACCAGAATCTCTTGAAAGAGATCAGCTCTTAAAACACAGTCCTGTTCTAAAAACTTTTAACAGTGTTCTTTCAACTGAACCAAGTTCAGATTTTACTCACTCTATAAAGAGGACTGTGTCCTATCTGCTTTCTGTCTAGAAACTTTGTGCCATATGTTAAGAAACAAAACAGTAGCTAGATGTTTCCTGCCTCCTAACCTAAAATATTGCTATAGCTGTTTACTTTCAAGTATCCCACTGTCATTGCTGTACTATATTTCATGTCTTCATTCTTCCAGCACTGAGCACTTTCAATGGGTCCCTGAACATGCTAAACTGAGCACTAGCTGCAATCAAATTTCTTCTGGTGGAGGATCTTCTAGTGGTGGATCCTCCTCACCTGCATGAAGAGGAGTTCACTCACTGAGATTATTTCCTTCCATTCCCCCCATCAGCTACAACCTCACTCTTCCTGTTCTTTTATTTGTTCTGTAGGACATTTTACTTTAACACTGAAGACAAATTAGCTAGAAACAAATGGCTTGCTCTTTTCAGTTTCCTAAAAATGGGAATTTGACTCTGTAATGCACTAATTTTTGCAGATGTTGGATTGCAACACACTTTAATGCCATGCAGTGGAGCCAGAGGAGGCATAGTAAGAGAGGAAAACTGCAAATATCATGAGGTTTGGTCTAAATCTGCAGGTGAAGATACAGATTTGTGTTAATGCACTCATAATGACATCACTGCTTCCCTGTTCAATAAAGACATCACTACTTCCAGGTTTCTCACCACTCTGAAATTATGTCTGCTCTTGCAGTCACCAAGGGCACACCACAGGAACAGCCTGGTTCCTTACAGAGAAAGCACTGTGCCTTGAAAACTGTGACCATTCACGCTGGTATTATGCTGAAGTAAAAATCATTTCACAATATTTCCTGATGGCATCTAATTTGCCCCAAATGCTCCTTGCCCAAATATGAAGGCAGAGAGATGCTTAAAATAATGCATGGCAATGGGGAAACTAAAACCAAGATCCCAAGAAATGTTGCAACACCTTAGTATACACAGAAACAGTGTCATCAAATAGGACTTATTGTCTTTATCTGACACAGTCAATGAAGCAAGAAATAAAACATGAGTTCAGGGTAGAAAAGAAAGGGTATTTCCACATTCTGTAAGAGAATAGAGCTAGTGGATGAATTTGTAGTTTCTGTTCCTTTATGGGATTGAAATAAGTCTTTTTAATTTACAATGTTCTTACCTCAGAATAGCTGGGGTCCTACTGAATGGTATTTCTGAAGAGACTGTATGGAGAGTGAAAAGCACTTAATTTTTGATCAAAAATCAAATTGTGACTATGGTCAGTTAAAAGCCTTGCAGGTCCCCAGGCTATCAAGCTTCATATAGATTGGCATTTTTTTGAGTCAATCCAATAGGATGAAAATTTTTAATTCACAATTTATATCTGCTCTTTCTCATGAAGATCAAAGATGTGTATGTTTGCTTTTGAAGCCCTTGAAGTATTATCAGACATTTTAGGTTTAATTGAAGAGAGAGAAAATACATAGGTCTTTCAAAATTCAGAAATTTTCTTAGTCCTTTTTTTAGAGAAAAAAGGTTTTCTGGCTTTTTTTTTTTTTCCCAAAATACAAATACACTTTGGACTTTGAGTTCTTAAGCATCTGTATTTTCTTGGTCAACATTTCCTCAGCATACCCTATAAACAAAAGAGAAGATATTATTCACCTCTTACACTTCGAGACATGGATGCAGAGATTGTCAGTGGTTTCACTATGCTCCTTCAGGAAGAAAATGATGGGTAAGGAATTACATTTTTTTATTACCAAGAACCTGTCAGCAGCCCTCTGCATTGCAGATAAGTATTGCACATCCTTTTTGGCTGTTCAGAGTAATTCAGTTTCCAATTCTGCCTTTCTACAGAGTCAGCAACTGCTCTTTGAATCCAAAAGATAAACCATATCAGAGTATGCCCTCAGACTGCTTTCTCTTCTAAGGACTTATTTCTTCCTTCCATTTAGGGTCTTAAATGAGAGCCAATAAAATTCTATACCTCATATACAATTCCTTATGATTAAAGAAATACTTAGAATGTTGTTTCTGTCACTAATTTTAGCACTGTTGTCCTATAATGGTACATTGTGAAATTCAGTTACTTTGTTGTCTGTTAGAAGACAAAAACTCTTCCTCTCTAACAGAGTATGTTTAGTTAATTCACACTACATTGCATGGGCTGGGAAGTAGAAATAACTCTTACTAACAGTGTGATATTGACCTGTTGGTGGATTTTATGCATGCATACATGAGTGTATTTCACTGTAAAACCTAGAATCATAGAATATGCTGAGTTGGAAGCGGCCCCTAGTGATCATCAAGTCCAACTCCAGGCTCTATGTGGAACAACCCAAGAATAATACCGTGCACCTAAGGGCACGGCCAGTCAGCCAGTCAGCTCTGAAGCACACCCTGGAACACAGTTTTTATTTACTTGCTTTTTCTACTTCTTTTTTATTTATTCAGCACTGTTAATTTTCACAGAGACCTCATTAGTCAGAGCTGTAAAATAAACCAACCACTCAAAAGGTCAGTCATAGTATTTTTCTAAATGATTGAAAATGTGAACAAAATCCAGTTATGCGAGCCAAGGTAAATTCTGATGAGAGAGCAGCACACATAGAGACAAAGAAATGCCAATTTTATTCAGTCCCAGTGACAAGACATCTGCTTAACTTCAGGTAGATGAATTGGTCTATTGAAAAAAAAGAGTTGAAAAATATGTACAGCAGTTTGATATCATGACAAAGATTGAATCAGTGCAGTAGCTGGTGAACTGGAATACAAACACCCGTTCTTCCTGACTGATACATTAAATAAGGAATTCAAAACTAGGGCCCAACATGTAATATTGATAAGGCAGCAGAATCTACAAAAGATATGCCCATCTCACTTGCAGAACAGAGAGACCAAAGCCACCCACGTGCCAAGTGTCTGCCAGGTCTGAGGTTAGCACACATTGAGTGGAAGAGAAAAGTCTCAGGCATAGTGTTTTCAGTGAGCAGTCCCCTTGATGAGGTGACTGAGAGGTGAACAGAGAAGGGGTTGTGACCCTGGGCACAGCAGAGCAGTGCAGAGCTGTGCTGTCTTGCACACCCCCTTCTGAAGTTGCCCTCACCTTCCTTCCAGAAGGAGCAGCAGAGGGTCAAGAAGAATCTCTCAGGAAGAAACCATGGCTGAAAACAAATTGTTTGAAGCTACTGTTTCCCAGGCCTGGTGGTGCTACTTGTGACATTTGTGCACAACTTTCACTTCCAGAGAAATAATAGCCAAGGCAACGGGCATTGCATTAATTTCTGCTACTCTCAGTGGGCAAAGCAAGCCATAGCAAGGCTGGAACACCTTACCTACAAAGGCTGTTTTTTCCCTGTGATCTCAAGGAGACTGATAATAGTAATGAATTTCCCTTGACCTGAAGCATGTTTACACTGAATTTGCTCAGAGAAAGAGTTACAAACATGTATAGAAAACATAAAAGACATCTCTAGGTCTTCAGAATTAGTCCTACTCATCAAAAACTTTAGTCCTCCAGCTTCCGTAGAGCCATATAATTAACAGTATAATGAAATAACATCTTTTGACATAAGTTGCTCATATTGTCTCTAGTTTTGATTTGTTTTCATGTGTAAACAAGATTTATTAATTCATCCTTTGCCTGTATGCGTTCGCAGTAACTTCTTTACTCTGGTCACCAGTTTAACACAGAGGTTGTAACTCATTAAACCTCTAGAGGTTTAATGAGCAAAAATAGCTGCTACACTGAGAACTAAGAAGCAGAAAATTCCTCTTATTTAGGGGAAAGGCATGAGCTAATCTCTCCACACAGAATGAAACTAACAATTTTTTCAGACACTAAAACTGTCTGACCACAACACACAAAACACAAGTCACACAGGAACTTCTGGCACAGGAAGAGCTGCTTCACAGGGTATGTATTCTCCTTCCTCACAGAAGATGGCACAATAAACTGCTGCAACACCATTGATTTATCACAGTTCTTTAAATACTAGTTGCTGTTCTTCGTATCTGGGGAAAACAAACAAACAAACAAGGAAACAAACAAACAACAACACACACACCAAACCCCACAAAACAAACAAACAAAATAACCAAAACCAGAGCAACAAACTAAAAAAACAAATTGGCTGTTTATTCCTTAATTGCTTTCTGCATTAGAATTTTGGAGACAGTTCAGAAATAAGTCTTGCAACTACATTAAAAAAAGAAACCCAGATATTGTTTTCAAATATTTTTTGTGTGCCTCTGTTAGCTGGGGAAGGAGCAGCGGTGATCTGCCTTATGATTTTAATACATATGAATATTGCATAATACTTTTAAATTCTTAGTTTGGAGAAAACTACCAGTGCCCTTTGATTTAAAATCAGCTCCTGGATTAGTACAGTCTCTCTTTGTCCTTTCTACTTGTCAGATCTCACAAATCTTTGTGCTTGCAACTTTTCACTGCAAGGGGCTTGTACACTGAAACTTAATTTAGTCAGACCACTCTAAAATTATCTGCTTCTTCATCTGCCCCATAAGAGAAGCTTTGAAATCTCTCTTCTCCTAGTACAAAGGCATCAGGATGTGCATGTCCCTACTCAACCTGAAAAGGTACCCTCTACCTATTCACTATACTGATGATGTGCCATAAAACAGAAAGCACACTAGCTCTGTGACCCAAATATTCTTCTGTTTGCTACATCCTAAACAAAACTCCTTTTACTTTCCTTCTTTTCAGCATCCCCATGCACTGTAACACTTCTTTTTTTAATGGGATGTGCTTGGAACTGTACTATTGTCACCATAACAACATTAATATAATCAGCTTTTAAATAAGCCAATTATTCTATACACAGATTAGACCTAAATATTAATTAAATTATGTGGCTTAGACATGTCTTTTTCTAACAGTGCAATGCAAATGTTAATGCTTCTCAATATATATTTGAAACTGATAGATTGTATTTTTTTCTGCTGATGTTCATGAATACTTGGAATTTTTCTTCTCTATTCCCCTTACTTTTTTTTTCTTCTTTTTAAGGAAGAACATACCTTCATTGTCTTTCCTGGCTGGGTACTCTAAGCACCTTGACATTTGACTGGAAACTCTAAGCAATATTAAAATCTAAAAAATAATCTATCTGTCTTTACAGAGGTGGCAATTTCTCCATGTTCCGTGTTTGACACAGAACTTCCATTCACTGTCTCCAGCATTTATTTCCTTCTTTTCACTAATTTATATTCCCACAGTATTTGTTCTATCCAATCTTCTTTAAGATGAACATAAGTTAAAGTATTATTGTGCAAAAAATAGACATTCCTTCTAAGGCCTAGAGTATCACTATAAAAATTCTCAAACCTTACATCTCTCTACAAGTATTTTCAAATTATTTAGTCATGATGCACCACAGCCAAATGAAATAAAAGAGATTTAAGGCTTAAGAAGAAGAGTTCTCAGAGAATGAAAAGGAGAAAGAAATAGGGGTACATGTTTTCTTCATATTCTCTACAACTGGACACAAAAAGATAACATCTCAACCTTCTGTTGTGTGATGGTATTTCTTCCCTTTTTGGTGGGATTTGTTTGTTACAGTCAGTCAAGGTACTTTATGGTCTTGTTCATAATTACCCCTATGCTTTGGAATAGCTTGGAAATGGTGAAATCCATTTTTCAGCTTCCATGAGGGTCTGAGACCACAACAGAGGCACTCAAAGGGTACCAGTCTTCTAAGTATTCCTTAGACTTTCAACCAGATGCTGAATAGGACCATGAAGAGATTACAAGATTACATGATTACAAGAGATTTACTAAGTGGCAAAAGAAAATACAAGTCAACAACTAGACAGAAGGCCATAGTACTGTGAGCTACTGTAGCTGTAACAAATCCATGCCTGCTGCTAGACCACTCAAAAAATCCACAGCAATGTTTTATAACACCAGAACCATCTCATTTGATGTTTTCTGCCCAAGCCCAATCCACCTGGCTCAACCTCACACTTCCTTTTTTCCTATGAACTCACCCCTTCCTGACACTCACTATTATCTGGTAGAAAGACCTGACTGGAACCTTACCTCTCCCAGATAGTGTATTCCTATTCAAAAACTATTTATTTTATTTCTGTATGGACAAGTAGGCACAGATATATACATAGATGTGATTGCGAAAAGAGGTTTACACATTTGACAATTAAGTTGGCTTTTTATATGGAATTTCATATTGATGCCACTGTATAAAGGGAATTTTTCAGTTTATGGCTATTTTAGAGAAATCACTGAGTTAAAGCAATTACAGCTGAAGTTTGACTCTAATACTAAAATGACTATTTGTAGTTTGAACACCTAATGCTAGGTACTACATCTAACTATATCAAATTTAAACACATGCCTACCTCTGATCTTCATGATTCTCAAACAAGTTGCTGTTGCATAAACATTTTTAGTAGGGATCTCAATGCAAGGCTGTTGCAATAATCACTATTAAATCAACATGGTTAACGTTTCCTTAATGACATAATTCTTAAGTAGCATACACTCAGTTAATGCAGCAGCACAGACTTCATAGAGTGGCATAGTATCAGCTTGACAGAAATTAGAAAGCCAGAAATATTTTTTATTGTTTTTGAAAGCCTCTTTTGGATGTCTGCTTAAATTGAAAAACTAATTGAAATTAGTTTTTTGACTCTCCATATAGTAGGCGTTTATGCTGTTTTATTGATTAGTATATAATCCTTTATTGCCATTTCTATTTAGCACACTTGAAAACAGAAATCTAAGTTCCAGAAAATTGTGCTGATCTGTAGCAAAATTAAATGTGAGTTGCAAATTCATGCTACCTCATCAGAAAAAAAAAAAAAAAGAGAGAGAAGCTGGGCTCAGAAAATAAAGGCAAGTTAAAATTTTAGGTTCCTCAGTAACTCAACTGGATACACCAAAGTAGCACTTCTATGACAACCAGGTCATTAGAAGAGCCATGTAAAAGAAAATACAAGGAAATTCAAATTAAGGAAAAACTTTTGTGCTTTGGTGAGTGCCATATTGCATTTGTTCATATATCAGTGACACTTTTCACATAAGTGGCTGTGACTAAGAGAACAGTTTTCACTCTAAAATATTAATCCCAGGGAAACTTTGGCAGCTGTAATGCATCAAAGTACTTTTGTTGGTACTTTAAGACTTTCTAAAGCAGAAAAATGTTGCTTTCAACACTTAGAAGGCCAGATAATTTATTCAAATGATGCAAAAACAAAAACCCCAAACTAAAAACAAAACAAGAAAACACCAAAAAACAAAGAATATGCTGGAATCCACATGTTTGAATAGGGTTAAAATCAATAATATTCAACGGATTCTGGCAGGGCATTTCAGAAAGTGTAATAAAACATCTGTCATTTTGCATGTTGTCATAACCCTATAACATTACTGACAAATACAAACAAAAAATACTCTTATTTTCTTTAGGTGCTATGAAAATTAATAGTTTTACAATATATCTAAGTAATTGATGTTTTTTTCTTACCTGTGATAGCAAAAATTTTCTTTTTTCTTTCCTGTGTGAAACAGAAATATTTCTAAGCTAAAACAGCTGCAAGGCAGAATTGTGCTGACCTCTTTCATGGACTAACTTAGTAAACTAAAAAGGCAATGTTAAAAATTTCTGTTTCTGCTTGACTGGAGTTTGATACAGCTATAGGCCTGTTTACATTGACCTCCATTGATAGTTGTTGGCTTTCGCTAAAGGTGTTTCTCTGCACAGTTGGATACTCTGGTTACAGGCACTTCAGTAAAAGGAAATCTGTACAGAACAGTCTCTGCGCAGCCATACATTGAGGCTGAAGGCCTGCATTTGGCACTGGAGTTACCAGAAACTGCAGACTAGGAAGGTAGAAAGTCTTCATTTTTATTTGCTGTCTGAAGTAAATCTCTACTGTTGCCTTAAGAGACTGCAGAAAACGGGACTCCAACCAACTTACTGTATGAGATAAGATAAAAAGCGTAGGTCTTTTCATTTCAGGCCTAAGGTCCATAGGAATACATATAGGCGCATGTATCCGAACACTGGTCCCATGGTTTTTATAATAATGCCCACCCATCCCTGTTTACTCATCCCTCGGTTCTGCCCTGGCACACCCCATCAGGAATTGAATCTGGGGGAGTTTGGGACCCTCACCTCATTATTCTTCTCTTCCTAGCAGCATGCAGAGATCCTTGGAGGTTTTCCAGCATTCTGGGCTTGGAGGTCACTCTGCCTATGTTTATGTCTCCTGGTCCGGGCCTTGAGGTGGTTTTCAACACTTCTACCTTGGAAAGGAGACTAAATAGCTAATGGAATTTTGAGGGCTTGATATGGGGTAGACACTGCTATGTGTAAANAATGGAATTTTGAGGGATTGATATGGGGTAGACACTGCTATGTGTAAACATTGAACTTAAGCTACTAGAAATACTGGTAGACTAGAATCTACATTCACTACAATTACTTCTACAATCTTGAAAAATTAAAAATCAAAAAAACCCTGAGCCATCACTACCAAAGATTGCACTGTTAATGACAGTGAAGATTCTGGAGGGAGGCAGCCCTTTTCACTGCACAGTCATAACAGTTGCTGTTTGGGTGTTAATGGTCTCCTTCATGCCTTTTTCAGACCACAATCATAAGAACGAGAATCATAGAACAGCTTGAGTTGGAAGGGACCTTAAAGATACTCAAGTAATAGGACAAGGGGTAATGACTTTAAACTGAAAAGGTCAANTCAGGTACTGTTAGTCTTGCTATAAGGTCTCTCCAGAGTCTTCTTTCTCTAGGCTGAGCAACCCTAACTCTCTCAGCTCCAGGAGAGGTGCTCAAGTGCTCTCATTATCTTTGTGGCCCTCCAGTGGACTTGCTTCAAGACTTTTAATGTTGGAGACCCCAAAGCTGGATGCAGTGTTCCAGGTGGGGTCTCACGAGAGCAGAGCAGAGAGGCAGAGTCCCCTCCCTTGCCCTGCTGACCATGCTTCTTTTGATGTAGCTCAGGATACAATTGGCTTTCTGGGCTACAAGTGCACATTGTTGTCTCATGTCCAGCCTTTCATCTGTCGTCCTTTTCCTCAAGGCTGCTCTCAATCCATTCTCCAGCCAGCTTGTGTTCGTGCTTGGGATTGTCCCCCGCCAGGTGCAGCACCTTGCACTTTGTCTTTTTGAACTTCGTGAGGTTTGTACAGGTTTGTAATTCTCAGGCCTGTCAAGGTCTCCCTGGATAACAACCCTTGCCTTGAGTGTATTGACTGCACCAGCTTAGTGTCATCCATCCACCACAAAATTAATAAACAGCACAACCTAAAGTATTTCTTTAAATGTATCAGCTAAAGTTGGGGTCAATTTCAAACAAGATTGTTACCCAATTCACTGCCCACTGTACAATAGGATGTGCAAAATGGACCCCACAAAAAAATCATAAAGTAATTTTGGTTTGGGGTAAAACAATAGAGAAGGGGAAAATTAAGCAAGCCTGATATTCAAGTTCATAACAAGGAAACATGGGGCTTCCTTTTTTTCTGCCAAATTTTATTCTACTCTCCATAACAAGAAGATTAGGAAGAGTTTTGGGAATAAAAACCCAAAAATTCCCAAGAGTATTCTAGCCCTCTCCTTCCTAGGCTTGCTTGCTGCTTCTCTTTCAAAAGTAGTTCTAATTTTCCGTTTAAGAATATTTCATTTTTACTATTTCATTTTCTGTCTCCTCCTTTTTGCCTTTATCTCCTACCTACAATTTACCAATTCCACATGAAAAGCAATTTCACTCTGATAAATCACATGACCTAACTCTCATGCAGCAATTTTCTTCTGCAGATCTGCAACTGCTTTACAAAGGGAAGAAAATTTTAGTACTGAGTTTGTGTGAATTACAGGAGAGAAGTACAGTATATACTTTATGTAAGCAAGAAATAGAAGGAAGGTGTCATTTCTCCCATCTCCTTTCACATCAGGAATTACTTTCTGTAGTACTGCTTTTACGTAATTTATCAAGAAATAGAGGGTCTGCAAGGGGCTTTGTTGGAACATATTGTTCATGTAAACCATGTGTTAAACTTACCTTATCTGACCTTCTGTTTACTCTGTCCTGTTTTCCTTTAAGGGTACTGAATAACAGTTCTCCATTATTGATGCTTACTCCCTTTATCAGTGTAAAGTAACTTTCTTTCATTAAAAATTATGGGGTTTGTGAAGTTCCTGTCTGATCTATCTGCACAGCTTTTTCAGTGACTGTTTGCAAGACCCGATGAAGGGCCAAATGTAATCATGGGCTGGCAAACATAGCTGGGAGGTTTGCTCACCTCTGTTGGGTATAGACTTAAAAAGCACATGTAGTTTTTGCATATTGGAACTTTAATCTTTCTGCAGAGATCTCTAGAAGGCTCTCTCACTGTCACTGATATTCCCTGTAGTTTTTCTAGATCATCAATCCCTTTCTAAATGAGATAGAATATAATTTATAATTTCAGGGAAAGGTTATGGTTATAACAGCCACTCTGCTTCCAGAAAGAAGAGGAAGACACCTCATTGGGACACTTCCACAAGAAAGACTTTATGGATTGACACATTATTTCAGCATCATTCTTCTCCATTATCTGTCATGAATGTTAGATTACATGAAACAATTATAATTTTTGCTCCTCACATCTGTGAAAGAGTTGGAAATCCTAATAACAAATTAGTTTGTTGCTCCAATTACAATTTTGCACTCACAAGTGTAGAATAGATCTTTTATCTGTTTCCCCCTCACACCTCATTCTGTCACCTACAAACACTCAGCCTGGGAAAGGGAAGTGCTCTGCCCTCCTCTACAAATTCTGCAGCTGTCTGCGTTTGACTCTTCTCTCATAGACTGCCAAATGTGTCACTTATCACCAACAGATTTAGGGAGTTATGGCATCAGTGTCACTTAAGTAGAAGTGAATTGAGAACGTGCTTTCACTGACAACCAACAAAGACAAGTCTAAATGTTGTTGTCATTATTTTCCTTATTATATTAAAAAATTGTTGCACATCAAACAATTCTGATAAAATCTGTACTTGTCTTATAGAAGACAAATCTGTTAATTGTGGCCAGACAACAGTCATGGCTATTCTGCCTGGGAAACATTTTAGCAATAAGAAATGTTCCTTGTACAGGTCTAAAACCAGCTTTTTCTGTCAGTTCAAAAGATTCAGATGTTTGGTATGGTTCAGACCCAAAACAAAGGGGTTTATTCATCGCATTTATTTGAGTTCATTGTGTTTAAGGACCCATAAAGGTTAAAATTCGGACATTAAAAGAGTCCTCCTACATTGTAGCAGAAGAACATGGGCAAACAGAAACTAATTATTAGCTTTACAAAAAATTGAAACAGGGAAAATGCCAAATGATTCTAATTTATTTAATGAAGATGAAAGAGGAAGAACATACATGGAAATCTGCTTCTAAAATTTGAAAATAAGTTTTCTCTTTATTTGATAGAGGAACAACCCATAATGTTTTGAATGTTTTGTCACAAAGTACAACCATGTCATGTCTGCATCTGTCAGAGATGCTTAGAGTGTGCACGAGGGACACGGAGGATTTTCCTTCACTCATTTAATCAGAGAGATGTTCAGTCGTATTCTGAGTTCAAGATAGTGCAAGATGGGACTGATGGGAGACCAGTTCAAGGCACTAAAATCTAAGTAGGGTTATAGGTTGTTTCTGTGTGCTTCATCGTTATACCTAGTCAAATAAATCAGGTGGAATTTATGTCAACTAAATAAAAATTTCAGTTGATTTCATTGCTCAGACAACATAAAAATCTTTCTGGTGGAAAATTATCGGCCAAACAACATTTCATATTTTTTTGCACTTACCATGTAACAGTCAAGGACTATATAGTTTCCATATAGTGGGGGTGCTTGGGTTGTGTTATGGGTTTAGCTAGGCTTAAATTTAGGCTTTAATTTTTAGAGCAGGCCTTGGATTATCAGCTGACTGGAGCTGGGTCAGGCCAGCTGACAGATGACTCTACTGGCTAGTGGTATTCCATACCATATTACGACATCATCTCAGTATAAATACGGTGTAGGGAGGTGCCTGGCTCAGTTGCCATCATGGCCGAGGTAGAGACAGGACATGCTGCTGCTGCTGTCCTGTGTTGGGCCTTGCTGCTGTCCAGTCGATGCGTCACATTTTGTTTTACTTTGGGAAAGTAAACATCTTATTGCTATTCTTTCTCTTATCCTTGTTAGGTGTTTCGTGGAGTGATTTTGTGGCTGGAATAGTGAAATTTGTGTTTGGAGGGTTTCGGTTTTCTGTGGGGTGGGAAGGTGAAATCATTATTTGTTATATCTAACTTATGTAGGTGTGTTATATTGTAGTTTTAATATTCTCTTTTCTGTATAAATATATAAACCTGCTTTAAATTTTGGGGTTTTTCCTTTCCCTTTTCCCTCGGTGGGGGGAGGAGGGAGCTGCACTGCTTTGGTAGAATACTTGGCATTTTGCCAAAGTATTCAAACCAAAACAATAATGGTGTTTCTGCCTGGTTTCAGCCAATGACCTTGACAAGCATCCCAGGAACTTGGCAAGTTTCCTGGGAGCTGTTTTATAACTATCATGAGTTTGTCTGTATGACTTGAGTACATGGAGAAGTCATAACATAATGTTTTCCTGCTGGAGGCTTGTGTTAACCCTTCTTTTGACTGTCTTTCTGAGTTCAGACATCTTTCCTATGCCATGACCTGAGGAAAATGAATATAGCTACTTTTCCTTACCTGAGTTTGATTTTGGTTTTGATTTTGATTGTGATATAAATTACCTTACACAGTGCAATTACCAGACTTACCAGTGTTTCATGCTAACCCAGTTACAAACTATTAGTGATGGTTTTGGTAGCTAATTCTGTGGTAAACCTATGGAGCTTGGAGAATGTGATATTGTTTCTGTTGCCTTCTTGTAGAACCCCCCAAAGTTCAAAGGTGACCTTATTGGTGGGGTGTGCCTTAAGGAAGGCAGTTCCTGGGTGGTAGGGAATGTGGACTGGCCTAGGCAAGTTACTAGAATGGTTGACACCCCCTGTTACCTGGGACTTCACCCCAGAACAGGTGCTCAACCCTAACAGATTGACACATCGCTTGAGGGATGAATGTATTGCCTATCCTGATCAGAAACAGCAGATGCTTACCCTCTGTTGGGGTTTGGCCTATTCATTCTGAGCTGCAGTACAATATTCTCAAAAGGTTACAGGGGAGGCAGGAACCCAAACTGAAGAGGCAAGGGCTCAAACTTCAGAAAAGGCAGGAACCCAGAGGAGGAGGCAGAAACCCTGGTTATAGATTCAGGTTATGGAAGCGGTAGAGACCCAAACTGAGATGGAAGTAGGGACCCAAACTGT